>CM014730.1:549976-987305 GCA_004329165.1 Spatholobus suberectus | reverse complement strand
GATGGGTCAATAGGTTTTTGGAAGAAAGGTTTATTGTTAGGCTCCCAAAACTATTTCTAAAAAGGTTAAAGCGAATTTACAAAGGGTATATGGAAATCCATTATCTTACGAAAATTTAACTTATGGTCAAATACATAATATTGTGATAGACACAGGAATACAAGTCCTGTACTGATTTCAAACTACAAAATAAAATTTGCAAAGAGAAATTAACAAGTAAAAGGGAAGTAGGAACATTTTGTCAACAATATGGAATAGAAACCATTAGAGCCCCTAGTACTAAACAAAAAAGAAAAATTAAAAACAACAAATTAAGACGACGAGTAATTATAAAAAACCTTATAAGAAAAAATATACTAAAAATATAACTCAAAACACTCAAATAAAATTATAGAAAACCTAAGTATTCAAAATTAAAGAAAAAAGAAAATGCTTGCTGGAAATGTGGAAGGATAGTTCATTATGCTAGTAATTGGTAAGGTTCAACAAAAATAAATGAATTAGAATTAGATCAAAAATTAAAAGAAAGTCTTTTAACTATATTAATAAACTCTGATTTAGAAGAGTCTTCTACTGACAAGGAAATAGAGGATGAAGAAGAAAATGATATAATTTATCAATTAGAAATTCTACTTCTGAGGATGATCAAAATAGCAAAGAAGAGGATTATTGTCTAGGCCTTGGTTTATGTGGTTGTTCAAACTGTAAAACTGTCAACATGTTAACTAGAAATCAAACCTCTACCTTAATTTCTATAATAGATAAAATGGAAGATTCGCCATTAAAATTAATTTTTACAACAATTAAATGATTTAATTCAAAAGATGAACAAAGTAGAAAAGAAATACAACCAATAGCTATGAAAAAGATATACAATATATTTAGAGGTCAAAATGAGCAAGTTACAATAAAAGACTTAAAAAATGAAATTAAACCCTTAAACAAGAAATTCAACTACTCAAACAAAATGACATCTCATTAGAATATAGATTATTAGAATTAGAAGGAAAAGAGATACCAAAGATCCAAGATAAACCAAGTAATGAAGGCCAAAGTACGGGATCTTTCATTAATCTATTAGTATAATTACAACCCATAAATGGCACTCTGAAGTGACCTTAGTGATACAAAATGAAACTTTTAATATGGTAGCCTTAATTGATTCGGGAGCCGATATTAATTGTATTCAAGAACGATTGGTACCTACAAAATATTATGCGAAGACAACTAAAGGAGTTAGTAGTGCGAATGGGTCCCAAATGAATATTCAATATAAACTATCAAATGCAAAATTCTGTAAAAATAAAATATGCTACACAACCTTATTTGTACTAGTAAAAATATGACATCCCAATTAATACTAGGAACCCCCGTTTTGACCCTATTAGACCCTGTAAAGTAACTGAAAGAGGAATAGTATCTAAGGCATTAGAAAAAGAAATATGTTTTGACTTTATTCAACCCCCTAGATTAAAGGAATTAAATCTATTACAAGAGGCCTCAATAACTAAAGTAAACCTTATTCAAAGAAAACAAAAACAAATAAATATGTTAAGTAAAGAAATTCAATATAAAAAAGTAGAAGAACAAGTTAAAACTCCTCATATTCAAAAAATAATAAAAGAGCTTGAAGAAAAAATAGAAAACAAAATTTGTGAAACGAACCCAATAGCTTTCTGGAACCGAAAAAATATGAAGTGATGTTACCTTATGAAGAAGGGTTTAATGAAAAAAAAACATTCCAACTAAGGCAAGACCAATACAAATGAATCAACACTACTTAGAATATTGTAAAAAAGAAATTCAAGATTATCTAGATAAAGGGCTAATTAAACCATCCAAGTCTCCTTGGAGTTGCTTCGGATTCTATGTCATGAACGCGTCAGAACAAGAAAGAGGGGCTCCAAGATTAGTTATTAATTACAAACCTCTAAATAGAGTATTAAAATGCATAAGATATCCACTACCAAATAAATCTGATTTAATAAAAAGGCTACATGATGCAACAATATTTCTAAATTTGACATGAAATAGGGTTACTATCAAATTTCAGTGGCAGAGGAAGATAGATATAAAATTGCTTTTGTGGTGCCTTTTAGGCATTATGAATGGAATGTAATGCCTCAAGGTTTGAAAAATGCCCCAAGTGAATTCCAAAACATTATGAATGATATCTTTTTCAATATATGGATTTTTCTGTAGTTTATTTAGATGATGTACTAGTCTTTTCAAAGGGAATAAATCAACATATCCTACATTTAAACAAGTTCATAGAGATAATTAAAGAAAATGGTTTAGTTGTTTCAGCAAAAAAGACAAAAATATTTCAAACAAGAACCAGATTTTTAGGATATGAAATATATCAAGGAACCATTACTCCTATTCAACGGTCCTTAGAATTTGTAGAGAAATTTCTAAATGAAATTAAAGATAAGAAACAATTGCAAAGGTTTTTAGGATGTTTAAATTATGCGACAGACTTTATTCCAAATATTAGGACTATATGTGCCCTCTATACAAAAGATTAAAAAAAAATCCTCCCCCATGGACTGCTGAAATGTCTCAAGTAGTTATTCAAATTAAAGGAATTATAAAACATTGCCATGTCTAAGAATTCCAGATCCAGAAGCCTCCTTAATTGTAGAAACAGATGCCTCAGAAATAGGCTATGGAGGAATCCTCAAACAAGTCTCCAGAAACTCTCCACAAGAACAAATAGTTAGATATTATTCTGGAATTTGGCACTCAACTTAACAAAGTATTCTACAATTAAAAAGGAGATTTTAGCCATTGTTCTATGTATAACAAAATTCCAAGATGACTCGTTTAGTAAAAAAAATTTAGTGAGAACTGATTGTAAAGCCGCTCTAAGTGTTTTGCAAAATGATGTAAAAAATTAGTTTTTAAACATATTTTGCCAGGTGGCAAGCTTTACTTTCGTGCTTTGATTTTGATATTGTCCATATCAAGGGAGATAAAAATGCTCTACCTGACTTTCTTACAAGAGAATTTTTATAGGGTTCAAAATGAGTAATAGTGGCAAAGCAATGTCAAAAGATCAATATGGCCCTCCACTATCGTTATCAATACGAGGTACCATGAGACCATCAACACCAATACTGCAACCAAGTTCAACACTTGGTCCTGCAAGGCCAACCACTCTAGCCCAAGTTGTTCAAAATTCGCCAAAAGAAAAACCCATGAGCTCTCAAAATTCGCTAATTCCTCATTATAATAGGTTTAGCCCCTTACAATATCATAATACCTTGGTAAGACCTTCTGATATTACTAGAAACTGAAATAAGAAAAAGCGCACAAGAAGGGGGGGGTTGAATTGTGCGTTTAAAAACTTTTCGAAAAAGGTAGATCAGTCTAAACAAAACGTTTTTAAGCGTAGGGATAGAGAGAAGAAAACACAGAAAGCTTTATACTGGTTCACTCAACCTGAGCTACGTCCAGTCCCTTCACCCAGAAGGTTTCTACTAACCAATCTTTGGTTACAAGTATTGTTCGTGGCCTCTTCAGGCTTTACAACGCAATCTACCCAAATTGCTTAACCCAAGTATTCTTTTTACACTAAGCCTCTCAGGCTTTCACAACGCTCAAAAATATTTTTGAGGAAAGATCGACTCACGTAGTGAGGATTTTAAAACTTAGACTCAGGATCACTTTGAGAATTATTACAAACAAAATGACTATCGTCCACTGGACACTCTTGACAGAATATCACAGAAGAAAGTATATGTTGTTGTTTTAAACAAAAATCCACCTATCTCAGTTCTCTATTTTGCTTTTTGTTGATGCGCGTATATATACGATCTTCAGGAAAGAGATCCGTTACAGATATCTTGTCTCTTCACGTGATGAGGCGCGTGCAGACTATCTTTTCAGAAAAGTCAGGCGTGGCAGTTGAAAACTTGCACTACAATAGAAGTTTCAGGGCTGCGCTGACAGTCTGTTCTTCTGAACTTTCTTCATCTGTCTTGTCGGCTTGATAAGTTGACTTGCTTTACCCATTCTGCTGTGCTTTTGTACTGACTTGATGTTGATGTTTCAAATCGTTTTGAACGTTAGCTCATTGGAGTGGTACTGTGTAGGTTTCAAGGCGGATAGACATGATTGATGTTCATAATGAAAAACTCAGTCGTTTGAATATATGAACTACTGGAGATTTAGACGATCACCTTCGGTCTGTTCATCTAGATGGTCTTTGATCGCGTCTTACTGGACGGTCTTCAAAGTGTCCACTGGACGGTCATTGTTGCATCAACTGGACGGTCATTGTTGCATCAACTGGACGGTCCTTCTTGGCGAGTCTTCGTCTTTCGCTGTGATAGGGTTAGTTTATACACACAAATATAAACATTAATAAGCTTTGTTATCTTCAAAACATTGAGGGTTTAGACGCTTCTATGTCTTTGGTTCCAACAATCTCCCCCTTTTTGATGATGACAAACCTTATTAATAATTTTTTTAAGTAAAGAAGCGTAAAACGAAGTTTTTGAAAGACTTACTATGCTCCCCCTGAGTCGGATATACCAAGTATTAAGCATATTATATAACAGATGGAGCAATATGTGAAGTAAATCATATCAACTTTTTATTTAACTATTCGAAGCATAAAATCTGACAAGAATATATGCACACAAAAAATAAAAACTATATATATATAAAAAAAATGCTTCCATAATGCTTTCTCCCCTTTGTTATTATCAAAAGAAGGAGTCGTCATCACAGTCACTGTGGCAGCGGTGGCGGAGGAGGAGGTTGAGAAGGATGGAGAAGGGCTTGTTGGTTCTGAAGAATTTGGTGCAGAAGAGTGAAGATGGGTTGAAGTTGAGTGGCGACATATTGTTGAACGGCAGGGTCAACAGGTGGGATGGATAAGGGGGCGGTAGTAGAAACAGGGAGGCTGGCGGAGGTTGGGAGCCAGGAGTAGGCGGTGGTGGAGGTGTGGGTGAAGCTGGTGGAGAAGGTGGAAGAGTTTTAGAGGGAGAAGGAGGTGCTTCTAGGAACTTGAGGTTTGGCACGTCAAGTTGATAGGGGCGAGGAGGGTTCCAAGGGTAGGGTGGTTGGAAGGTGTTGATATGCGTAAGAGCAGCAATCAATGTATATAAGATAGAAGTTTCCGTACCAAGGAGTGGACGCGCATCTGGTGGACGACAAAAGCAGCAGAAGTGTCGAAAAGTGAAAGACACGAGCTGGACGCTGCGTGACTACACAGTCCGTTGCAGTTGGGATGTCGGCCTTGTCGTCTGTGGAGACGCCACTGCTGGACGCTTCTTGTTCGCATTGGAACATATGTTGATGCCAGAAGCGTTCAGCATCCGTCTCGTCCATGTCTGTGTGAAGACGCTGAGCTAAAAACCATTCACGGGAATGGGTTGGGTTATGTTGAATTTCAGCTCTGGACGGTAGAGGCAAAGACGGTGCCTTGGTCAGAATCTTCTCCTTCTTGCGATTTTCATCAATGATTGGCAATCTTGGGCATATTCGGTCGGGTTGGATGCGGACGGTTGTGGAAGGTCGGATATGTTGGGATGGGGGAATGAATAGCTGATATTTCAGGAATGCTGAGCCTTTAAGAGTGTTGCAGAACATATGCTTAAAGACAGATGGAAAGAATCCATCTTCCTCCGGATCTATAGGCCGAAACTTCAACTCTACAGGCCTATAGATGAATGATCCGTTCGTCTTTTGGTCTTCTTTGTTGTAGAGCTTTTCGCGGTGTCTTCGACTGGAAGTACTCTGTGTTGAAGTACTCCAGGAGGATGAGCATTTATGCGCCAAGCTTGTACAACTTAAGGATACTTCCGTCTGATAAATCGCTTCAGCGGCAAGTGTTCAATGGCTTCAGGAGGTAGTGCCAGATATTCTTCTGACGATGATGGACATAGTCGTCCATGTACTTCTCCATGATGATCGGAGAGTAGTCAAAATCACAGTCTAGGTTCGGGAAGCTCTGGACGCTAGAATCATGGCATTATCGTCCAGGAGGTTTTGGGAATTTCCTTTAACAAACAACAGAGGCCATTTTTGTTTGGTCTGTGCCAAGGTGTCTAATGAGGGGTAAGAAAGGGATGATGATTGAGGAGGGAGATGATTTAGGAGGCTTTATGGAGAGGTAAGTTTTGGAGATGCGGGAGTGGGAATGGTGCAGGTGTAACCTTCATCACCAGGTAACAACATTCCTGGTTCAGGTGTAACTTGTGTTTCGGTTTGTGGTAGGGTGAGAGGTTTATATGGCTCATCAATAATGGATTCTATAAAAACATCTTCAGGTTCATCAGCAACAGTAGGAGAAGAAAGCTTACGTTTCTTAGACTGTGCTTCCCCCGACTGGCAGTGTCTGCTAGGTCGTTTGGGTGAGGTGGATGGATGGGATAGTGGTTGAGCAAGAGCAACATCAGTGGCAGCTTTATGTTTCTTGACAAGCTTGCCAATGGGCTCATCGTCTTCGTCATCAGAGGCGACGATCAGCTGTCTCTTTGCGATAAGAATGGTTGGTGCAGCAGATGGAGCAGATGCAGCAACAGGAGCAGCTGCAAGTGGAGCTGAAGTTCGTTGGGTCTTGGACCTTGTAGCTCTGGTTACTTGCGCCTTGGACGACCTTCTTCTGGTGGACGGTCTGGCAGCAATTGGATTCTCAAACAGTACCTCGTCGTCCATAGGTGCAGCATGCTGGACGATTGGCGCTACTGTTTGTAGAGGTGTCATCTCAACTGGCTTCTTCTTTGACGTCCACGAGTTTGGACGTGGTTTCTAAGGGCTTCAACACGAACCCAGCCTTCATCTGTGCAACGTTGTTGCGTCCGAACGGCAGTTGGGTGAATCTATGTCCACCACCCAGAATCCTTATTTTGTTTTGCTCCCCCAAAGACAAAGCAAAGAAGGCATGGAATACCTATTGTTGCCAGAAGATTCTGTTGAGAAGGGCAGCATAGGTGATCTGGTCGCGCTCTCCGCGTCCTCTCATGGTCCTGAAGATGTTGCTCAGGATGAGGTGCGGTAAGTTGAACTGTTGTCCGGTGATCATGTGGAACAGCGCGAACCTGTGCAGGAAGGTGACGCTGTCCTTGGATCCAGCTTTGTGAAGAATTCCTTTATTCAGAAACTGCTGGAATATCTTCCCTTCTTTCGTCAGCTTGCTGTACTCGACTGGGCTTTGTCCTTCGGGACCCATCAGTGCAGCGTTGACTGTGTCATGCCCTCCAAAGGTATCTTCCCAGCCATTTTTGATGCAGGACCCAGCCCGTTCACATCCAATGGCTTGGGCGACGGAGCCTAGGTCTAGAGTGACCTTGACTCCCAGGGCGGTTCCAGTAATATCTGTCTTTGAAAATACAGCAGAGTTCCAGAACTGTCGGATGAGTTCTGGGTAAATGATTTCGTTCAGATGGAAATAGTTGAGGATGCCACAACTGAGCAGATTGTCTTTTACAGACACCCCCATGTCGTCGAGAGCTTGTATATCGAAGCGGCTCTCGATGAGAACGACAGCTTTGTCTAGGCTCTCCACACGAGCCACGGCCTTTGCAGCGGGACCAGCTTTTTCGGTTGCCATATCTGAGAGCTTGAAGAGAGGTTTAGGGTTTTGAGAAGATGATAAGTTCAGGTGGATTTTGAAAAGAAGTGAGTATACGGGTTGGGTTTGAGTGTATATGAAGAAACTGAAGGGTTTTGCTTTTTGGCGGTTCTTTTACTTTCGAAGAGAGAGGTGATGTGTAATAAATGCTGGCTCAGGCGCTTACGTATCTCGAGGTCGGTTATACGGCGCATGAGTGACTCAGACAAAAAAACATTTATTTCAAATCTTTTTCAGAGAAAACATGATTGAGTACTAATAATAATGCACACACAATTTAAAGTTATTATGGAATGCGAAAATATATGCAAGTGGACTATGATGTATTGGACGCTATGAAAACATTTGACGCTGTGAATTTATTGGACGCTACTGATCCTTGGACGATCAAGGCATGTTGAACAAAACTATTCATTTATAAATTCCATACCTAGAAGATCTCGAATATGGATGAGTTTATCTTCAGGAAGGGGTTTTGTAAATATATCTGCCAATTGATTTTCAGTATTAATAAACTGAATATCGACAACTCCCTTCTGAACATAATCTCTTATAAAATGATGTTTTATTTCAATGTGCTTTGCCCTAGAGTGCAAGATAGGATTTTTTGACAGATTTATAGCAGCAGTATTGTCACAGAAAATAGGAATTTTACTCTCGTAGATACTGTAGTCTTCTAACTGATGCTTGATCCATAAGAGTTGTGAGCAACAAGACGCAGCTGAGACATATTCTGCTTCTGCTGTTGATAGGGCAATTGTTCCTTGTCTTTTGCTCGTCCAGGAGACTAGATTTCCACCAATGAGATGACATCCTCCGCTAGTGCTCTTGCGTTCTACTCTGTCTCCCGCATAGTCAGCATCGCAGAAACCAACTAATCTGTATTCTTTGGTCGACTTAAAACATAAACCAAGATTAGTGGTTTTCTTTAAGTATCTAAAAATTCTTTTAACTGCTGTTAGATGAGTTTCTCTAGGGTCAGACTGAAAACGAGCACATAGACATACACTGAACATAATATCAGGTCTGGACGCTGTGAGATATAAAAGAGATCCAATCATACCTCGATATGTAGATTGATCTACCTTTTTAGAAGAGTCGTCCAGGCTAAGTATTGATGACGGATGCATGGGTGTACTCATTTCTTTTGCATCGTCCATCTTATACTTTTCAGAAGTTCGTTGACATACTTTGTCTGATGTATGAATATTCCATTTCCAGTCTGTTTTACTTGCAGCCCTAGGAAGAACTTTAGTTCTCCCATCATACTCATTTCGAATTCCGCTGTCATAATCTTAGAAAAATCCTTGCATAACTGGTCAATAGTAGCTCCAAAAATAATGTCATCTACATATATCTGTGCAATAATGAAATGTGTTTTGACGTCTTTGCGAAAAAGAGTGGTATCTACTTTTCCTCTAGAGAACCCATTTTCTAAAAGAAAAGAGCTTAGCTTTTCATACCAAGCTCTTGGGGCTTGTTTAAGACCATACAAAGCCTTTTTAAGTTTGAAAACATGTTTGGGAAAAGTATCACACTCAAAACCAGGAGGTTGTTTCACATAGACTTCCTCGTTTATTATGCCATTTAAGAATGCACTTTTTACATCCATTTGATAGAGCTTCATATTTTTATGAGCAGCAAATGAAAGTAATATGCGAATAGCTTCTAATCTAGCTACTGGTGCAAAAGTTTCGAGTAAAGTCTATACCTTCTTGTTGAGAGTAGCCTTGAGCTACAAGTCTTGCTTTATTTCTTACCATGTTTCAGCTTCATCAAGCTTATTGCGGAATACCCACTTTGTTCCAATGATAGACTTGTCCTTAGGTGCAGGAACTAGCATCCAGACATCATTCTTTTCGAATTGACTAAGCTCGTCCTTCATGGCACTAATCCAGCCGTCGTCCAGGAGGGCTTCGTCTACTGTCTTTGGTTCCAGTTGAGAAATCAAGGCAGTTTGAGCTTGCTCCTTGAAGGTTGATCTTGTCCTAACATAATCTTGAACGTTTCCAAGAATTTGATTTTCTGGATGATAGGTCTTCATTTGCCAAGAGCGTCCAGTTGGTTCTCTTTCTTCTGTTTTTGGATCGTCCATTTGATCTCTGGACGCTGAAGGTCTGGCATCGTCTAGTTTCATATCTGCAAAAGAGTCGTCTAGCTCTGATATTTCATTATCAGGCTTTTTGTCATTAAATTTAACGTGGATGGCTTCTTCAACTGCCAAGGTTCTGGAATTGTAAACTCTATAAGCCTTAGATGTTTCAGAATAGCCTAACAGTATTCCATCATCACACTTTGAATCAAACTTACCAAGGTTGTCCTTAGTGTTTAGAATGAAACATTGACATCCAAAGGGATGAAGATATGATATGTTGGGTTTTCGTCCTTTCCACAGTTCATAGGGAGTCTTTTTCAGAAAAGGTCTTACATAAATTCTATTTTGTAAGTAACAAGCAGTGTTTACAGCTTCAGCCCAGAAATGCTTAGGAGTTGAGTTATTGTTTAGCATGGTTCTAGCCATTTCTTGCAATGACCTGTTCTTTCTCTCTACCACACCATTTTGTTGTGGTGTTCGTGGTACAGAGAAGTTGTGGAGAATTCCGTTCTCCTCACAGAACCATTGAAAACTTTCGTTTTCAAACTCTCCTCCGTGATCACTTCTTATTGAAGCTATACTAACACCCTTTTCGTTTTGTGTCCTTTTGCAGAAAGTAGAAAAGATTTTGTAAGACTCATCCTTGTGTTTTAAGAACATCACCCATGTCCATCTAGAGTAGTCATCTACTATGACTAGTCCATATCGTTTTCGCTTAGGGAGGCTGTTCTAGTTGGACCAAACAAATCAATATGTAATAGTTCAAGAGGTCTAGTTGTGGAAACAGTATTTTTTGATTCAAAAGAACTTTTTACTTGTTTCCCTTTTTGACAAGCATCACAGAGAATATCAGACTTGTATGCAAGATTTGGAAGTCCTCTTACGAGGTTATGCTTATATAGCTTTGAGATTAATCTCAAGCTTGCATGTCCAAGCTTCTTGTGCCAAATCCATTGATTTTCTTTGATGGATACTAGACAAGATACATTTTGATTTGTGAGGTCAACTAGATCAATCTTATAAAGATTGCTTTGCCTCTTGGCAGAGAATAATATGGATCCATCTAGATTCTTGACAGTGCATTTGTCTTTGTCAAAGGAGACATTGTGTCCACTGTCACATAATTGACTTATGCTCAGTAGATTGTGTCTGAGACCTTCAACATATAAAACATTTTCAATAGAGGGAAAGGAATGCTTACCGATTGTTCCTATACCTGTGATCTTTCCCTTCTGGTTTCCTCCAAAGGTGACCCACCCACCATTCTTGGGTTGTAGGCTTTGGAACATACACCTTTCTCCCGTCATGTGCCGTGAGCAACCACTGTCCAGGTACCATGACTGGGGTCTTCTTTCTGTTGTCAAGCAAATCTGCAACAGGTATTATCATAGACTTAGGTACCCAAATGGACTTGGGTCCTTTTCTGTTAGTTCTGAAGGCATTGGACGCCTTCTTTGTTGGACGATATCTACAATGTGTTGATTCATGCCCATTCTTTCCACATATTTTACAAAAGGTTATATTTTTACCAAGATTGTGGTTTTCTTCTTTAACAAAACCAAGTCCAGATTTGTCATGAGGACTTCTTCTATATGATAGGATTTTATCTAGATTTTTAGTACCATTGACAAATTTAGACAAACTTTCTTTTAGATGAGTGACTTCTTTTTGAAGTTCTAGGACTTCATGAGAAGATGTCTCCTCTGAAATATGTTTAGTTTTCAAAACTTCATTTTCTTTCAAAACATTTTTATACTCTTCGTTGAGCAAATTGAAATCTTTTGTTATTTTTGAAAATTTCCTTTTCAGTTCTCTATATCCTACTGAAAGAGTTGAAGAGTTGGCAAGCAGATCATTATAGGCTTCTTGTAGGGAGATTAAGTTGTCAAAGTTTACCTCTTCGTCTTGCTCATTGTCTGAGCTATCAGAGCTTGTTCCTGCCATGAGACACAGGTTGGCTTCTTCTTCTCCTTCTTCATCTGATGAAGATAGGTCCATGTCTTCCCAGGTAGCCATGAGACCCTTTTTCTTGGAGAATGTCCTCTTTTTGTTTTTCTGTAAACTGGGACATTCAGCTCTGAAATGTCCAGGCTTCTTGCATTCATAGCATACTGAAGGAATTTTTTATTTTGGAGTTTTGTTGAATTTCTTTGTGAAGTTTTGGGCTCTTGATCCTCCTTTCTTCCTCCACATAGCCTGAATTTTCCTTGAGATGAAGGATATCTCATCCTCATCAGAATCGTCTTTCTCAGATTCTTCCTTAGAGGTTTCTTCTACGTTTAGCGCTTTGGACACTGATCCTCTGGATGGTCGCTGGACGCTTAAAGCGATGGACTTCTTCTTCTGTCCTTCGTCTTGCTTCAGCTCCAGTTCGTGTACTTTAAGAGTTCCAAGTAACTCTTCTATTGAGAGTGTCGTTAGATCTTTGGAAGCTCTTAAAGCTGTAACCTGCGGTCTCCATTGCCTAGGCAAACTTCTCAAAATTTTGTCAATATGATCATAATTATCATAGGTTTTTCCTAAGGACCTTAGGTTGTTTGTTATGGTTTGAAATCTACCAAACATTAGTTCAATAGTTTCATTTTCCTCCATAGTAAATAGTTCATATTGTCTTACGAGTAAGCTTAATTTTGACCTATTTACTTGTGAGGTGCCCTCGTAAGCAAGAGACAAGGTGTCCCACATTTTCTTGGCACTTTTTAGACTGTGTACCTTTTCATATTCAGATTCAGATAAGGCACACATCATAGCATTTCTAGCTTTTGAGTTTAAAAGATACCTCTGTTTGTGAGATTCTGTCCATTGACTTCTTGGGAGTTCTATTCCATCATGATCAAGGGGCAGGTAGTCGCCAGTTTCTACTACGTCCCACATGTCTATGTGACATGCATCAAAGAATGCTATCATTCTTTGCTTCCAGTAATCATAGTTCTGCCCTTTGAAAAGAGGTGGTCTGTTAATAGCTTGTCCTTCGTTTTCCATGAGAGATCAGGATCGTTTTTACCTCTGCAGTGTTAGATGCTTAACCCCAAGAGGCCGAGCTATGATACCAATTGAAATAAGAAAAAGCGCACAAGAAGGGGGGGTTGAATTGTGCAGTTTAAAAAACTTTTCGAAAAAGGTAGATCAGTCTAAACAAAACGTTTTTAAGCGTAGGGATAGAGAGAAGAAAACACAGAAAGCTTTATATTGGTTCACTCAACCTGAGCTACGTCCAGTCCCTTCACCCAGAAGGTTTCTACTAACCAATCTTTGGTTACAAGTATTGTTCGTGGCCTCTTCAGGCTTTACAACGCAATCTACCTAGATTGCTTAACCCAAGTATTCTTTTTACACTAAGCCTCTCCAGGCTTTCACAACGCTCAAAAATATTTTTGAGGAAAGATCGACTCACGTAGTGAGGATTTTAAAACTTAGACTCAGGATCACTTTGAGAATTATTACAAACAAAATGACTATCGTCCACTGGACGCTCTTGACAGAATATCACAGAAGAAAGTATATGTTATTGTTTTAAACAAAAATCCACCTATCTCAGTTCTCTATTTTGCTTTTTGTTGATGTGCGTATATATACAATCTTCAGGAAAGAGATCTGTTACAGATATCTTGTCTCTTACGTGATGAGGCGCGTGCAGACTATCCTTTCAGAAAAGTCAGGAGTGGCAGTTGAAAACTTGCACTACAATAGAAGTTTCAGGGCTGCGCTGACAGTCTGTTCTTCTGAACTTTCTTCATCTGTCTTGTTGGCTTGATAAGTTGACTTGCTTTACCCATTCTGTTGTGCTTTTATACTGACTTGATGTTGATGTTTCAAACCGTTTTGAACGTTAGCTCATTGGAGTGGTACTGAGTAGGTTTCAAGGCGGATAGACATGATTGATGTTCATAATGAAAAACTCAGTCGTTTGAATATATGAATACTAGAGATTTAGACGATCGCTTCGGTCTGTTCATCTGGATGGTCTTTAATCGCGTCGTACTGGACAGTCTTCAAAGTGTCCACTGGACGGTCATTGTTGCATCAACTGGACAGTCCTTCTTAGCGAGTCTTCGTCTTTCGCTGTGATAGGGTTAGTTTATACACACA
The DNA here is from genome assembly GCA_004329165.1 of Spatholobus suberectus. Lineage (NCBI taxonomy): Eukaryota > Viridiplantae > Streptophyta > Magnoliopsida > Fabales > Fabaceae > Spatholobus > Spatholobus suberectus. The sequence goes on along the minus strand of CM014730.1, from coordinate 973,536 downwards.
AATATAAACATTAATAAGGTTTGTTATCTTCAAAACATTGAGGGTTTAAACGCTTCTACGTCTTTGGTTCCAACAAAAATCAACCATCTAATCAAACATACCAAGAAAAACTTAAGCTCATTCCAATAATAATAATTGAAAAAGAATGGTCAAGACTTCCCCCTAGAGAAATAGCTCATAGGATACTTCCACCGCACTTCCAATACATTCCCCACGAACATAGTAAAGTGAAAGACTTTTATGAATTCATATTAGCAGATACAGACTCAATAGAAATCCACCACCATGAAGATTTAAAAGGTCAGGGTATAATATTTTCTAAGGCAAAAATTCTTAAAATCCTCTCAATTCAAGATTGGGATCAAGATCTTTATAAACCCAAGACCTTTTCTAGACAATTTCTCCTCAAACTTATAATTATTATGATTATATGGATGCCTGGTACAATACTTTTTACCTCCGTCCCTATCAACACTCTTGGTTTTATGGTTCAAGAAGGGAATTTCCCAAAAATTTCCTAAATGGTTCATGAAGTGGTTCTTTGATTTTGGACCCACTATTGCATTATTACCACTAGAAGTTAAAATTAGTTATCAATATTTTAAAGAGAAAACCACTTTTGCTCAAGGATACCAGTTCATTTCATTTGTAGCCAGTCAAGGAATAACATGGATCATGTCCTGGGATTATGATATCGTGAAATACTCGGATGAAATAGATCTATACTATTTGTCAAGATCAATACGTGTTAAATGGTGGGCAAAATTTGATACTTCTCTAATCAAAAAAGAAAAAATTGATGAATGGATAAAACTGTCTCAACAAAGGATTGGATCCAAATCACAAAAGGAATCTTTATTCCTAGCAGAAAAACAAAAATTAATGGCAGCATTAGCATCTGCTAATTTAGAAGAAGAATGGCAAGAGAGGCTAAAGGAGGTTAGTTCAATAAAGTCTTTAGAAACTGATGGTGAAGGCTCATCAAGCTCTACCCTTAATTTGCAAGACCGTGAAGATGACTGCTAGGGGATATACGACTGATTAGACTCCAACATTAAAGTTTGAATAATTCTAAATGTGGAAGACAAGACATTAAGAGTTCAGAAGCATGTTCAAATTTGGAGATAGAGTAACGGTGCATCAAAGACATAAAGACAAGAGTTCCAATTCCAAAGTCTGCCTAAAGACAAAGAATGCAATACCAAAACTAAAATTAAGAGAATTTGCAGCCAAGAAGCCAAGATGTTTAGTTCCAAGACCGTCACATAAAAGAATCTGCAGAAATTTAATATTATTAAAACATAAAATAATAGTTAGTGTGTTGCCATGTGCTTTAATATTTTATTGTAAAGTGTGTTTTTGTTCTAGTATAAGTAAGAGGTCCCTCGATAGGACTAAGGGAGTTTTTTAGTTTTTTAGCTTTCATGTATGTTGAATCCCTACTCTCGTGAGTTGTAACTTCTGCCTTGTTCCTATAACTACTCTTGTATAAGTTGTTGTATTTCTTTACTGTTCTTCAAGTATTGTTCAAGTTCTTCTAAAGCTGTTATTCATTTAGTAAGTCTTCTATCTACTCTCTGATTTTATACGTTCATTTCCCAGCATCTCTATTACTTCCTATTACTACTGTATATTTAATCAAATAATCTAGTTTGTTAAGCTCTAATTTTATTTTTTAGCTATGCATTTCCTTAATGTAAGCTACTCCTTTGTTTTATCTACACATTTCCTTAATGTAAACTACTCCTTTGTTTAAGAAATTTTCCATAAAAGAGTTCGCTAAGCAAGCGTGTGACTCGCTAAGCAAGTGTGAATATCCCTGAATGCCTGAAACAAATTCACTGAGCGAACACTAAGATCGTTGAGCAAATTGAGAGCCCTGGAGAGTGGTGTTCTCTGTTGTAATTGATTCGTTAGACGAATAACAGGTTCATTGAGCGAGGAGTGTATGTACAGATTCTGGCTGTTCTTTGAAATGGCTATTCGCTGAGCGAGCAGGTGACTCGTTGAGCAAAATGTGGTCGAGAGAATTTGAGGGAAAGTCCTTAGAACAGATTCGCTAAGCAACTCTAGTTGTCGTTGAGTGACTGACCTAGATTTGCTAAGTGAGACTCATGGTCGCTGGGCAAAAAACCTTCACAGGGGAAGTTGGTCCTCTGTAAGGAAGGTTTTTGCTAAGCGAACACGTGGGTCACTGAGCGAATGCAGTGTTTTGTTGTTGATCAATGATGAAAGTGTAGTTGTGTGAACTATGGTTGAGAAGACTCCCAGTGTGAGTCTATGGTTGAGAATGTGGGAAAAAGTGGTAGGTTGCTTGGATAGGACCTTCACTTGTCGCAAGTGTTGTTGTTTAGGTTATACCTATGGCTGGGATGTGGGCTTCTTGGATAGGGCCTAAGTGGCAAGTTGCTTGGATAGGACCTCCATTGGTTGTGGATGAATTGATGTGCGAGATCTTTTGTGGGGTATAGGCTGCTTGGATAGGGTCTTACCTGTTGACTATGCTTGAGGCTGAAATGGGCCATCATGATGTTAGTAATTGTTGTTGGACCTCGTGTGGTGCTGGTCGGGCTCACAGGGTGTTGTATCAGTGGTTGTTGTGTTGCTACACAATTATATGTTGTTTTGTCGTGATTGAATGGTTATGATGTTGTGATACATGCATTTCATGCATATGTGTTGGCTGAGGCTGTGTGATGGGCCTCATGTCGTTGTGCGAGCAGGCACGTAAGTTTGATGGTTGACAGGAGATGCGACTCAGACAGGCCTCCAACCTAGTGCTTAGATAAGATGTGGGGTCTTAAAGATGGGCCTTCAGGGATGAGTGGATGGGCGATTCCACAAAGGGCCAAGGCGGTACAGGCCTTGTGTCGCAGTGAGCCACCACCCACATACACTTATCCCAACACACCACTAAGCTTATCTGCAGATCAGAGTTTTAGCAATTCCTAAATGGTGCTTGGATAGGCCATGGTAGGTGATGCATCATATTTTATACCATGTTTGCATAACATTATAATTATCATATGTTTCATATTTATGCTTTCTTTGGTTCTATTTCTAGTTATTTTAGTTGTTTTTCCTTTTTGTTGGACTAATCATAGTTTTAGTCATATTTTGGTTTCAAGAGTATATTTTCCTTTGATTTAGAGCATGGAACGCATGAAAAGATTGGAAAGCTGTTATGTTGAGTCTTGATGATGGCGTCAAGTTTGGTTGGAGCTTGAATTGAAAGAAGTTGTAGCAAAGAATCAAAAAGATTGAATCTTTTTTTCACAATCAACGAGGATCACAAGCAGCTCGTGAAACACACTGCTACCCGTGAACCAATCTGTTGAGCACATCTGGATCAAATAGCGAAGTTCACGGGCAGTCCATGAAATACCCCTCAGCCTGTGAACCAATCTGCCAATGCATCAGAGTTAAGACAGCAAGGTTCACGGGCAGCCCGTGAACAACCCTTTTGCCCGTCACCTGTCACCTGCGAACTATTTTAAGTATCTTTGCATTTTTATTTTGTTTGGGCTTAGACTCACATTAGCCCAAGGTTTTAAATAGACCTTTTAGGATTACTTAAGGCATCTTGAACCTTGCATTCTAGACAGCTTAGAGCGAGAGCTTTGGAGAGGAATCTTCTTCTCTTTCTTTTCCAGTTTGGAATGCTTTTCTTCTTCTCTTCTTGTTTATTTTCTATGGCTATGTGTGAGTAGTCATCTTTATTCTAGGATTGGGCATATCCTTATGAACGTTTAATGAATTGATTCCTTTTATCTTTGTGTGATTCTTGTTCCTTTCTTGATTTCTTCTTTACTGATTTTCTTTATTGCAAAATGAACTGGCCACGTTTTACATAACCTTAGGAATTTTGGGAAGTACTGAAAGGTGAACTTAAATGCCAGAACTATAGGAAAGAAACCAAGGTCTAAACCACGAAAGTAAGTGAAATCTTTGGGGATTAATTGAATTAACAAAGAGTGTATTAGGTCTAATTAAACACAACCACCACGAAAGTAGGGGGCTAATTTGATTAGACACCCTTTCGTATCTTGAAAGAGAACGGAAGGTACCTTAGGTTAATTCACTCTTAAGAAGAACAAGTAGGAGCACGAGATTAGGGAATTGATTTAATAAGCGCCATAGAGTGAACCTCAATTCTAGAAGTTTTCCTTATTGAATTACTATCAATCTTGTTTTCTAGTTTAATTGAATTCTTTACAATTTTGATTCCTTTACTTTTACTTCTAAAACCTAAATTCCTAATTCAATTTCCTTAGTCTAATTTATATTAAATTGTGATAATCACTAAACCTAACGCACAATCCCTGTGGAAAGAATGATATTTTGTTACTTGATGATACCGTACACTTGCGGTACCGCATCAATAAGGGGTGAGACCTAGTTGATTGCCCAAGGTGTTGTGAATCTATCGAGAGTTGTGTCATCATGCATTGACATAGTTGTGGAGGATTAGTTGTGATATGGAGTTCTAGACTGAGAACTCTTTACCATTTGGATGTATGCCATATATGTATATGAATGAGCATGAATGCTGAGAATTATGTTGATGGTTTTAGAATTCATATGCTATGCCTATTGTTTTAATAAAATTACCCTTGCCTTGTTTTGTTGTTATTGGATGTCTTGTTGCTATTGTGCTGGTGTGCCTGTGATGATCACGTCTTATGGTGTGGGAGCAGATGACGATGCTTCAGTGGATCTGGCTTCTCAAAACTGAAGATGGAGCTACAATGTTTGAGGCGTTTGGCTTGAGGAGCCAAGCTTTTGTTGTTTATGTTATATATTCAGTTTCATTCTTTTGATGGGATTGTATAGTGTGACCAGCTATAGGGAGTGAGTTTTGTATCCCTCTCCCCTGGTGATGTATATTTGATTTTGATATAGCATGGTATTATTCCCCTGTATGTTGTTGTTAACAGTTGTAAAGATGAAACTGTATGAAAATAGGAGGGATGGATGAATCTCTCAACTTGTGTATGTTTTACATTTATATATGTTATGATTTCTTTTACCTAATATGAAGATTAGATGTATGATTAGTAGGGTTGTTTAGTGGCGACAATTGGGTCGTTACACATTACAACAACAGATGTAGAACGAACATAGATGGGACAATGTCAAAAAAATATAATAAGCAAGAGTTACAAAAAATATGTATTAAACACAAAAGTTGAAAAAAAATAAAAATGAAGAACAATAAAATTGATTAATTGCTTACCTTTTTCATCGTCAACAAAAATATGTATTATACACAAAGTATGAAGAATTTCATGAAACACATAAAATTTAAAATGGTTTAAGAATGCAGTCAAAAAAGTGAAAGATTACAACAAAAGTTGAAAACAAAAAATGATAAAAAAAATTGAGAATAATAGCATAGACTCGTTACTTATCTTTTTCTGTCAAAGTCAGCAAAACATGTCCTATACTAAGAAAAAAGAATTTCATAGATTAGGTGGAATGAGAGAATAATAGAAACATCAATTTGTAACGTCAACAGAATGGACTGGGTGTTTACCCTTTTCGATGTCATGCCCTAAGCATATCAAAGGAAGAAATTGAAGAATATGGACATATGGAAGATCTTCAATTTTTATTTTTTGATATATAAACATAGAGAAAAACACTAATAAAACAAAAATAGAAAGAATCCTCAATATATTAGTTGTAATTACCTTTATTAATTCAAATTCAAATTAAAAAACATTATCATAATTACCGTGATTATAAATAACATTCAATAAAATTTGTAAAATTGATTTTCTTGTTATATAAAACCAAAGTCAATTTAAGATTTAATTATTTAATTGATAATTTAAGTAGAATATATACTTATTATAAACACCTTAATTATAAATGTCTTAATTACTATAATTAAATATAATAATATATTTATATGAATCAAAAATCAAAAATCAAAAAATTACGAAATTTAAGTGGGAAAAGAACGAATGGTATTGCCACGTAGCATCTTTTCATATTATAAATCTTCTTTTGTAATATATAATAGATTCTACAAACTTAATTTACTTTATAAAACATTTGAATTTAATAAATAAGGTTAACGAACTTCAATATTCATAAAAAAGATTTAATTGTTTAATTGCTTGAAATTTTTATCTATTTTTTGTTTTATATATCCACTTTTATATTATAAAATATTAGGGTTTACGATTTTTGTATTAAATATCTCACTTTCATTATATTTTTATTTTTCAAAACATTATTTCCTAAATTTAGTTAATTCTATCTATTTCATATTATAAATCTATTATTTAATTTTGAACTACAAACATTTTTATATTATAACCACGTGACATCTCTTGTATTAAATTAGTTAATTTGTGGACCGATGCGATGTACGGATAGCCTTTGATTATTATTTTGATTTTGATTTGTGTTTAATAAAAAATATTTGTAACGTAATTATATCTTTTATTAATATGTAATTTCAAGTGTAATTAGATATCAAGTTTATTCTAAATTGTTTCCTTAAAAAATTTGATTCCTAATTTATTTTGAAATTGCTCACATGTGGAGCTTTCCTTATGTAGATTATTATAAAATAATTGTAGAGGTGCCATTTTATTTTGAAATTTAAAGGCAATTAATCTATCACACATATCACACATATCATGATTTCAATATATAGGTTGACGAAATTAAATGTTAAACTAATTGTTTGATAAATTTTGTGTTTATCATACAATTAGATTTTAGATATTTGCTAATTTTAAAACTTCTTTTTAATTAAAAAGGAGTTTTAAAATTCTTTTAAAACTCATTTTGATTTTAAAACTGCTCACGTTTAAATTTTAAAATTGTACTCACATTAAACTCATATCTATTTTAACACTACTCATGTTTAAATTTTAAAACTGTTGATTTTATATATGTGTCAGTATAATGCATTTGATTTAACCTTTCCTTTTTGAATTAACATTTCCTTTATTTAGTGTTTTCTATTGCATTTTAATGATCTATATGTTTGCTTCTTATTTGGTGTTTCCTTTTATTTCTATTTTGATTTGATTTAATAAATTTTTTCACTTATATATATATATATATATGTGTGTGTGTGTGTGTGTATGTATATATATATCTATATATATATGTATGTATGTATGTATGTATGTATGTATGTATGTATATATATAGTTGTATATTTCATTTGATTTAGTATTTCTTTCTTTCTTTTTTTGGTAGGTTAGCACATTTCCTTTTATTTCTATGTGATTTAATAATTTTTAACATTTGCATGAATTTTGCAATTCAATAGTAGTTTAAAAAGAACCATGGGGATAATTCAGTTTTTATTTATCTTTTCAATTTGAAGGAGATAATTCAATTAACGTATTGAGTTTAATGTGGATAATAATTCAATAATTATTTAAAAACGAAAACTCATCTGAAAATAAAAATTAATTATAAAATTCCATATATGTAGTGTTTTCTTTTATTTCTATTTTGACTTGGTTTAATATTTTTTTAATTATATATGTATATATACATATTGGTATATTGCATTTGATTTAGTGTTTCCTTTTTTTGGGGGGACGAGGAGGCTAGCGTTTTTTTTACTTATATTTGATTTAATAATTTTTAACCTTTCCATGAATTTTTCAATTTAATAATTATTGGGAAAGAAACATGGGAATAATTAAATTTTTATTTCTATTTTCAATATGAAGGGGATAATTCAAATTACATGTTGAGTTTAATGAGAATAATAATTCAATAATTATTTAAAAATGAAAACTCATCCAAAAATAAAAATTAATCAAAAAATTCAATATATTTAGTATTTCCTTTTATTTCTATTTTGATTTGATTTAATAATTTTTTAATTTATATACATATACATATATATATATATATATATATATATATATATATATATATTTAAATTAGTTAGATATCAAGTTTATTTTGAGTTGTTTCCTTAAAAGAAGTAATTTATATTTATAGCAATGTTGTGTAGTTATCATTTTTATCGTATATAACATTTATTATGATTCTCTAATATATCATGTCTTAATTGTTTATAAATTGTGTCATAATTATCCATAAATTTATTTGTATGCAAATCAATATGAAGTTGGCACGTAAGGAAAACAAGGAGAAAAATGCTCTGGTGTTGCCAAATAGGATGAGATTCCGTGTGAATTGCTCCAGAGGTTGACACGTGGAGCTTTCTTTTTTCAGATTATTTTCGATTGTATATATAATAGATATGAGATATATTATTATGAAAAAATAATTTTCTTAAATTAAAATACTTTTATTAAAAAATTTAAAGTGTAGTTATAAATCAATTAAGTATTTAAGTAAAATATTAATAAATAAAGATATTTTAAAAAATGAATAATATTTTTTATTTTTTAAAGAGATAACTATTTACTTTGACTCCTATGTTATTTCAAGAAAAAAATAGGCAATGCACCAATAGTGTAAGGTAGTTTTACATTTTCATTTAATCGCAAATCACCGTATATGATAAGTTTGTTGATTTTTACAATAATTAACGTAAAAGTCATACAAATAGTAATTTCTAATTAGTTGACAGTGTAAAATTTTTACATTAATGGTGCATAGCCATTAAACTCTTCTTTCAATGAGCAATAATGTTTTTATAGCCCAATTTATAGGAATATATCAAATATTATAGTTCACTGAAGTAGTTTATTAAATTATTAGATTACTAAAGCTTGGGACTATTAGTGCCGGTGAAGATAGGCTTGTGATATATCAAGTTTCCCACATGGTCTTAGCATTTCCTTCAATGCTAACGCTCTTGGCTAAATTTCCTCATATTATAATTTTTTGTTTTTTCTTTTGTTCCTATCAAACTATACCAAAATAACATTTGATATATTTTATTTTTTAATCATAATCTCATAAAAAATGACAATTAACATGGTTAATTTTAATAAAAAAAATACACATAGTATCTTAAAAATACTATTCACAATAAAGTATTTTTTTGACTGAATACAATAAATTGTTTATAATAAATTATAAAACAATAAAAATTTTATTTTTTATTATATTTTTTATATATTATACTTTTATATATAAATAAACTTGTACAACTCATGTGTATTACACCTAGTACATTAAAGAATCCAAACATATGGACTGTGCCATTTGTTTAGCTTTAATATTAGTATCCACATGTCTCATCCTTAAAAAAAGGGGAAAAAAAAACCTGCATCATAAGCTATGCGGTCCCTTCAAAACGACACCGTTTCCTCTGCCACACGGATCCACCTGAAATCTGAGGTTCATTCGAATTGTTATCTCTCGCCATTTCAAGTTGGAAACTTTTTCCATTTTCGCTTTCTTGGTTGGTTCCAAATCTGTGTCATTAGCAAACTCTTTCATAAACTTTTTGACTTTCTTGTTGTTCAAGTGCTTTCTGTTGATATCATGCTGCTAACTAGTTTTTTGTTTTTTTTCCACCTTTTGGGATTTATTCAATTTGCTTAATTTAGAGGTGTGAATTGTTATTTGAATGTCACAAGCAATGGTGAAGGACACTACCTTCTATGACATATTAGGTGTCAATGTTGATGCATCTGCTGCAGAGATCAAGAAGGCTTATTATATCAAGGTAATAATGAAATGAAATGAATGCCCTTCACTTTTCTGATTTGTGCAACCAGAAACTTAGATTTGAGGATGTTATTATATTATTACCTGATCTGGTGAAATGTTGAATTTTGATTATACACTGTATTTATGTTTTAGAAACAATTAGGGAGTTACATAAATATGGCTTCAGTTTCTTTGTTGTTGAAATTTTTATCCATTGTGAGACTGGTGATACACAATTCAGATAACTCAGCTGATTTGCGCACTTTAATATTTTCTGTTTTGAATTGTTTGTGAAATTTGGATTTCAATAAGCCCCAAAGAGTGAACTCCTGAAGTTGCCCAGTGATCTTGTGCCGCCTGCAAATGTTCTCACCAGACAACACTTAATTGGTAACATGGAAAGACTATAGGCTGAATTGTAGGAGAGAGTAAAAGAAATAGTGGTTTTCTTCTACTTACTTTTAGATTGGATATTTAGAAACTACATTCATGCTGGTATTTTACTTTTTGGCTTAATTGCACTTTGTGTTACCCAAGTTTCATCATTTTGTAGATTTTGCCACCGTATATTTTTTTTTCTCTTGCATTTTGTTACTCTATTTTGAAATCTTGTGAACTTTGCCCAATCTTGCAAATTTTTGTTTAATGAACAGTTGATTATTGGGTAAAATTCGCAAGGTTTCAAAAATAGGGTGACAAAATGCGAGAGAAAAAAACAGTGACCAAAATTCGCAAAATAATGAAACTTGGGTGACACAAAATGCAATTAAGCCTTGCTTTTTCTATTTTTCCTGACTGTTCCTCCTTTGTGCCACTTTAATGACTGTTAATATATATCTCTCTCCCCTTTGTAGGCAAGAATAGTTCACCCCGATAAAAATCCTGGGGATCCTAAGGCCGCAGAAAATTTTCAGGTAAGAACTCAGAATCCGAGTTTTGTTGGCTTCATAAGACTAAGCAATATTACTAGATTTCATTAACAACATTATTTACATCCTTCTTACTTCTTACTGTTAGATATTTTGTCAGTACATTTGGATCTCTCTCTCTATTCAGTTTGCTTTATTTTCCTCGATATACTTTTCTAAGTCGGGTATCTTAACCAGAAACTTGGTGAGGCTTACCAGGTTTTAAGTGATCCTGGGAAGCGTGAAGCATATGATAAGCATGGAAAGGAGGGAGTACCACAGTAAGTTTATACAACCTTACATGACTGAACAACAATTAACTAATAATTGCTTGCAAGAAATTAATGCTCCATCAAATAGTGAAGTGCTGTCTTTTTAATTCAAAGATAACTCTTGTAGTCAGAGAGCAATTTCTGATCTAATTGTTAAATCTCTCTCACTGACTTTTTCTTTTCTTGTTACTATATTCAGTTATTAGTCAGATTTAAACTGGAACAAAAAATATGTATTATTACTGAATATACTTTATTTGTATGTTTCTGAATCTGATCAAATATTAGTGTGATTCAAGTCCAGAAAATAGGTTTATAGCTACTGTCAAATGAAGTAAAAGAAATAACAAGAGGAAAATGATAGAGACACAACAGGCACTTTGAGGGGCCTGCTTCCTCGCTGTCTAAAACTATGCTCAATCTTTTCATGCCCCTTTCTCTGTCCTCCTCTCTTGCTCACAATCGATCAGAATTTTATTCCCCTGCATTCACATACCTCCCCTTATTGTCCCCTCGTACCTCACATTCCCTGCATGGTCAAACATAGGAAGGTGCCTAACATTGTGTTTGTTTTATTACGATTGGCACTTGCCAATCTTGTAGGTTATGTTTCTTTTTGTTGCAAAAAAGCAGGTCTAACCAAACTATCTAAGTGAAATCCTTGAAGATATTTAGTGTGTATTTGGGTTAACTTATTTTGTGTGCAAAATAACTTATAATCATAATTTTACTGAGAAAGCTTTTGAAGAAAAAAACAATTCCTCTCAAAATTAATCAAATCAAACAGGAGCTAGAGTTGAGCTGTTGCTTATAAAAAAACATAATTTGACCTAAGTGTGCCAGTCCTGTGAGTGTTTTTCACTATGTTGAGCTATCAAAATTATAGTGGAGACCTAACACCCATGGAATCCTACTAGCTGCTGCTAAAATTCATTTTATCTGAAGGATGGGAAGAATGAAATTCTTTGTTTTGTATTGCAATAGAATAGAATGACAAAATATATCCCAGAGGACAGTATCTTCGTTCATGATTTCAAGACTGGAATCTGGTACCATAAAATCAAAATTGATTCCATATATTACATTGCCAAAAAGGAGAAGCAAACAATCCTAGCTAATTTACAAGAATACTAAACAGTAAAAATGAAGTCCTAAAATTAATATATAACATAATAACTCCCAAAATTAGTATCAATCTATCAACCAGATTAAGGCTTGTTTATTTGAGAGGAATTAGCTAAAATCATTAATTTAGATGTTTCAAGATGAATCTAATGCAACAAAATGTTTTCATGGATTGAGAAAACCTGCAGAATACACTGATTCTTTTTTTTTTTTTTTTTTCCAGAGATTCCATGATGGACCCTGCAGCTGTATTTGGAATGCTTTTTGGAAGTGAATTTTTTGAAGAATATATCGGAAAACTTGCACTGGCTTCTTTAGCATCTATAGAAATTGAGGAAGACACACAGGATCCTGAAGTTCTGAGGCAGAGAATTCAAGAAAAGATGAAAGTATTCTGTTTTTTCTAGTTCTTTATGACGGTTTTCCCAAATCCTTTGTACTGTTCCCCCTCACATTTTGGTAGCTGAAGCTTTCTCCTTGTTTTGTATCCGTAGGCATGGCAGAAGGAAAGGGAGCAGAAGCTTGCATCAATTCTGAAAGATCGCCTGCAACCATTTGTTGATGGTCAAGAAGATGAATTTACATCATGGGCAAAGTCAGAAGCACGTAATCTTTCTAAAGCTGGTAACTTCCCTCTGTTTATCATGTGATTTTAATAATGTATTATTTAACTATAATCCAGAATGTAGAAGTTTCAACAAGTGAAATTTTTCGTTATCAAGAGGGTCAATTTATTGTCTATGCCAGCACGCATTCTAGAGTTGGTTATCAATTGTAACCTTTTTTTAGCGCTAATTGAGGTTTTAATATATAAGGGGGCTTGAAATAAATTATCCTGGTTTATTGATGTAATATATGCTTTTAATTTTGTTTGACAGAAATTTGTGAGGCGCAAATATTATGGTTTTTCAGGAAATATAAATGGCATTGTACAAAGAAAGTAAAACTCATATGTTCAATCTTATGTAGTTTAGAATCTCACAGAATGCTTCAATGTTATTTAAATTACAGTATTTCCCACTGAAGGAAAATGTCCAAATAATGTCGAATTTTTAAGTATATCATGCATTCATGCTATGCTGTTCTGAGTCTTTTATAGTCCTGACTTTCTATAGTTGGATTATTAGGATCCTTACTATGTTAGGAATGTTATTAGGTTGTGCTGAGCTTGTACTAGCTGTTGTACCACATTTCTGCTTGAGCTAAAGTACAACATCATGTTTTTGAATGATGATTCTATTCCATACTTATACCATGGAATGAGTGGTCCTAAGCTTGTTAACAAGAAAAAATATATTAATCTAGGCCTCATAGATTCTTATGTACTCTTGAGAGTACTAAACTCAATCCACTAAAATCCATAATTTGTGGGCAGCATAACCTTGCATGGCATTGGATCAGCTTTGAAATTAGTATCAAATTTAGATTGAATCTTGAGCATTGGAGTATTACTTTTACCATAGAATTTCTCATTCCAAAGATGTGGGGTTATGATTCCATGCTCCATGGAATGGGATTTAATTTTTTTTTTCCCAACATACCATCGTTATTTTTCATGAAGTGACAAGTACCCTTATTAGAGTTGTAGACAACTGAATTTTTCTCTCTCAAATAAATTGTTTGGTCTCATACGACTATACTACCTTGAGTAAAATATGAATAAGAGTTATAAGAGGAATTTAGGCTGTAACAACTGCGCAAAAACATTTTTTACATGACACTTGAAAATTCAACATGAGAGGATCCATTTCTGTATATTATAGAGCCTCTGCCAAGTGCTTCAAACACATGAATTTCATATGTTTATCGCTTCATCTTCATCTTATCAGTTTTAATCTCTAATAGCAACCTCTAGGGAAGATGATGAAAATATCAGCATGCTGTGCATAAAAAGGATGACAGGGCTATTGTAAAATTCATGTAGGAACAGTATGTTTGTTCACTCTGGTTCTTTTCTTCCCCTGGAATTTTTTTAACTCGTTTCTGACATTATTATCAGCTTTTGGAGAGGCCATGCTACATACAATTGGTTATATCTACACTCGAAAAGCTGCAAGAGAACTTGGAAAGGATATACGGTATATGAACGTTCCCTTTTTGGCAGAATGGGTGCGAGACAAAGGACACCGTATAAAATCACAAGTAACAGCAGCCTCAGGTTGTAGACTATTTATTATTTGTGTTTTCTATCGGTTGAAAGGATATGGATATTTCTCAAATTTGAAATGTTCTAATGGAACTTATCTGTTTCTGTAGGAGCTGTGTCCCTAATTCAAATACAAGAAGAGCTCAAGAAGCTAAACCAAGGAGAGAACAAAGAAGAAAGTATAGTCAAAGCTATTGAAGATAAGAAGGATGCCATGATTAATTCCCTATGGCAGATCAACGTGATTGATATTGAATCAACTCTGTCACATGTTTGCCAAGCAGTAAGTTGCAGTATTTACTTTCTGTAGTTTGAAAATAACAGTCTTGGCTGATAACTCAGAAATAATAGTCTTTCCCCCTACTTTCCTACTGTGCATGATATTTGTTAATATACAGTTTATGGCCTACTTGGAAGAAGTTTCACTTTGCTGACTTTTTACCAATATTATTTCTTCATTTTTTTAACCCTCAATTCACTGTTTAGACCATAATTAAGGCATTATTCTAGAAACAACTTCAATCACAGTGCTAATATCTTTTAGGCTTAATTGCGTTTTTGGTTCCTCTATTATGGCCAATGTACAATTTTGCTCCCCCTATAATTTTTTTTGCTTGAATTTAATCTCCTAATTTTTTAATTGTGACAATTAAGTCCTTTAATTTTTTAATTGCTACAATCAAGCTCTTTCATTAGTTTTTCTCTACCTAAAACTCTTGAATTCTCATTTTTTCACTCAAAATATCTGTAAATTAAATCCCCTAAACTATCCTAAACCCACTTTTGCTCAAAATCCACCAATCAAAACATTATATTTCATCTAGAATTAAAAAAAATCCCAATTTTTCCCTCTTTGAAATCTTAACCTCACATCCTGTAAATTCTTCTGAATTTCATCAAATTTTCAACTTCTAAACCTTTTAAATTATTTTCTATATCAAATCCGTCTCAATCATCTAATTATTTAGTATAAAATAAGGATTTGACAGTTTTATGTAAAGGAAACGTGATGGAAGGACTTGATTGTAAAAAAAAATTATAAAACTGAGTAACTATATTTGGATAAAAAATTATTGAGGGACAAAAATGACACAATTGTAATAATGGGCCAAAAATACAATTAAGTTTATCTTTTACTTTGGAAAGCTATAGGTGGACCATGATCTCTCCACATTTATTTACTTACATGTTGAACTGAAATGCATGCTATAAAACGGTGAGAAGTATATCATTCATATTGAAATAACAATTGATCACAAGTTTTAAGAAAATGGTTTTGTTACTTTTCTCAGGTTCTTAAAGATCCCAGTGCGTCCAAAGATGTTCTGAAGTCTCGGGCCGAAGCATTGAAAAAGTTAGGAACTATCTTTCAAGTAAGTGTTTTTCTGATGTCAGTGCATCAACAACTAATTGGACTGTGCATAATTTTGTGTCATATAATTGTACGTTAGCATGAAACAAAGATTTCAATAAAGACTACTTAAATGTAGTTCTCTAGATGTTTTTGGTGTTATCCAATTAGAATTGATGTTTTACCTCAATAACTTGCACAATAGATGTTGACATTTAAAGTCAGCATTGAATAACGAGGTGAAACTCTAATCTTGATTGGAAAATAACACTAACAATACTTAAAGAACTGCACCTAAGTTTTGTCTTTTAAATAATCATTTGTTACATTTTGTTTATATCTAATAAAGAATGTTTCATTTTGCCTCTCAGGGTGCCAAGGCTGCCTATAGCAGAGAAAACAGCCTACGCAGAGAAAGCGACAAACCAGTAGATGCTGCTTCCACATCATAGTCATCTTGGTCAGTTAGTTTCATATGGTTATGTACTTACTGAGTTGTATTCTTATGGCCTTGTGGCTCTCAGTGGATTTTGAACCTTGTTTCTTACAGTGCTCCAGTGCTGTTAATAGGCATGGTATGTAATTTCACTTGGACTTATGGATTGGACTAACCTGCCATATTTACACACTTGTACTTAATTATTATCCTCTAGTGATAATTGTTTTCATTTCATTTTTTTTTAACCATATCTACACACTTGAGATCTGGTTCCTCTAAAGTGAATAACACACTTGAGAGGGTAAAGTAAGTAATCTTTGTTGTTTATGAGAAGATTAATAGTCGATATTATGTGTACATGTATATAAATCATGAATGTATTGAAATACTAACTGTTGGTTTTTATTTTTTTTATCAATAATTGAGATTTCTTATTTTATTCTTCCTTAATTTAGAAGAGTCAAATTCACACTTGGATGTGAAAGTCATTATTTAACGTACAATAATTTGTCATTTTTATATAACCATGTAATTTTCTTTTAGGTAATGACATAAAATTTATTTTTATAAAAATTAATTTTATAGGATAAGAATGAACTTTAGTAATTTCATAAAAATAATCAATTTCTTTAAGTTGCATTATATATAATGACATGGTTTTCACGAAAGATATTTTTGTAGAGTTGTGCTATTTGTTACTAAAGTAAACATGCAAGAATTGCACGAAATTTAAATTGGATGGTGATCATTTTTTTAAGTAAATATCAATGAAAAATTTTGAAAACATATAAAAAGTATATAGACTGAAACAGCCGTCGTGCCAGTTCGACGAAAATGAGTTTCGTAACTAATAGCATTTTCTTTAGTAAATTACATTACATATTTTGTTTGAACATTTTTGTTGTTGTATGATGTCCAACGAGTAAATATTTTAGTAGGGTTTCGTTTCTAATTAATTTTTGTAGAAAAATTACGTTAATAAAAAAATGCTTTTGCAGTAAAATTTTAATTATATGTTGTTTTCAACCCAAAATAAGTTTAAATAAACATGCATGCTATCATGTTTATAATTTATTTAAAATTTAGATTGCAATAGATTTCTTTGCTTCGCATGTGCGTATGTATGTTTTTTATGTTTGTGGCTCATTTTTAGTGCAATAGATTGAAATAATTGTTTTTATCATAAGTTTTGAATTATCAATTTATGTTTGTGGCTCATTTTTATGATCACGATTTTCTATAAAATTGGCATCAACAAATGAAACCAAAACCTTTTTTAATCCGGCATCAAAACAATTATTTTTCTTTTAGGAAAATGTTAATCAGTGTCGTTAAGACACTGTTTAAGGAATAAAAAATGAAAAGTGTTTATTAAAAGAGTTTAATTACTATGCACTGTCCGTGTAAAGCAGTTTTATACTGTCAACTAATTAGAAATCACCGTTAATTTGACTTTTAAGGTAATTATTATAAAAGTCAACAAACTTATCATACATAGTGGGTTGTGATTTGATGACAGTGTAAATATGCTTTACATTGTCAGTGCATAACCCATTTTCTCTTATTAAAAAATGTCATTAATACACATCTATTGTCATTTCAATGCATTCTCAATGTGATTTTTAATAAAAATTTCTTATTTTGAATTTTTTAATCAGTGTCCTAAGGACATTGGTTAGCAAGACTCTTTCTCCTATTGTACATAAAATTTTACATTAATTGATTTTGGATATTAGTAGATATTACAATCAAGCATTGTCTATTTTTCTAATCAAACGATAATCAAAGATTGAGATAGGCACGATCTCCATTACTTCATACATTGATTGCGGGTGTTCAGTTGAATATGGAAATCCCTAAACGACCCAGTTTCATGTTGTACATTGCTTATCATACATCTTTCTTAAAATACATGGAAAAAAAGAGTATACAATAATTACTAGATAGTAGATCATTTTTATAAAGTTTATAACACAAGGTGGCAAAGTGGATTTGGATCGACCAGATTACAAAATAAATGAAAATGCTAAACCAATCAATCGTTGAACATATTCTATTGATCCAAAGTGCAGATTACTTTTTACTTGTCACCATTGAATTTCTCTGACTACCATCCTTTTTCGGGGCAATTAAACGTTCACTGTTAAAAATGATTAACAACACCACACCAAGATATATAAAAAATTCCTATTTAAAGCAAACAACTAAACAAGTTGAGTCACGCTGGATGAACTGTAATGGAAGCACGCCACTAGGTTACTGATCCATTGGATAAAATAATTGACAGCAATAAAAGAAAAAATTAAAATTCGAAAAGATTTGAAGGTTCTAAGTGCTGCAATAATAGATTTAGTGATGCCAAAGTGCACTCCTAACGATATCTAAACTCTTTTGTGCAAATCAATGTCGAAATTTAATTTGCTCTTAAGTAGATGGTGTGGACTATGCACTAGAGGATTTGATGTATAAGATCACGCTTTTACTATAATGATGAGTACCGAAATGACAAAGCAATCCACATATTTGTATCCTAATTAAACCTATATCAATTATACAAGCATGCATGCAGAAAGATAATTAAGGCAGCTAATAAAGTATCTCAAAGAAAAGGAAATAAAAAAAAATTGTTTTCATAAAAAGGAGAAATGAAAAGGAATTTTTTAAATATTTAATTAGAATACATTGACAATGTAAAAAAAATTTATATTATCGTTCAACTGGATCATGGGAAAGAAATTTTTGAGAGTATAATTTTGTATTTTTATAGAATAATATTTTTTTTTGAAGTTAAAAATTATAAAATGATACTTTAAAGTTTGTTGTGTTCAATCTTGATAAGAGGAGATGAAATTACAATACAGTAATGTATATTTGCCTTAATTGATTTGGGATCTATATGTTTCTCATGAAAATGTATGTTTGGGACAACTGGAATTTTAATATTTCAGCTGTTTTTTCAACAAAAAAAAAAAAAAACTTTTACCACCCTAACCTGTTGTTACCTAAAAAGATTGCATACAAAATATTAACATAAAATTTAAACAATGCTTGTATATATGAAATAAATAATTCTCAGGTAAAATTATTTTAAACCGAAATTTTTAAAAGTGGATAAATAATAATATATTTACTCTTAATATAAATTATAATATATCATGAACTTAATCACTAAAATTTAATGCTGATTATGCTTTTGTTTACAATTTTTAAAGCAAAATCATTTTTAAAAAATTGAAAATATTTCTGCAACATAATTTTATAGTAAGTTATTATTGAAATTCAACTTTTAAAAACTTCATCATTTTTGAAAATATTTAAATAAGTCTTATATTTTAAATTTTCTGATTGAGTTTTTATAACTAAAAAAAATAAGAGTTGATTTTTTAAATTAAAAGAATTAAATTACAAATGTTAAGTTAAAAGAACTTATTTAAATTTCTTCAAAAAAGTATGTAGACCTATATTAGTAATTTAACCTTGTATTAATTTATTGAACAGGATGTTGGAGCTTAATTAATTTATTAATTTAAGTTTAATTAATTTATTGATTTGACCTTATATTAATTATTAGTAATAGTACTATATAAGTATTCATTAGTTTCCACCAAAAAAAAAAGGATAGTCCACCGTCAATGGGACAAAGCGTCGTACCTGCACCATTGCTGTAGAGTCATTTGCCCCAAAATTAGATTTACTAATTTGCCCCCACAATGAGCAGGAAAAACTCTTAGTAGAGGCATCCTTTCTTTTATATATAAAGATTATAAATTCATGTATGGTAAATTCGTTAATTTTTATAATAATTACTTCAAAATTCACACTTGGGATGATTTATTAATTATTAATTGGTAATGTAAAAATCTTTAACATAAAAATTAAAATCATTCCCTAAATGTTGAATTAGCAATTAATCTTGGTAAATTTAATATAATTGACAGGGAGAATTACATTAAAAATCCAATCTTATATTATAAATTTTAGTCACCACTCTTATACGAAAGTATTTTTAAGAGATATTCTTTTATACACATTAAGTTTACATGACATTTTATAAATTAAAGACCTATTATTTGATGAGTAGGATAAGATATAATAAAATATAATTGGATAAAAATAGAACAGAATAAGAGCATGATAAGCTTTTATACTATTCAATGTTTGATGGCACTAGATAATATATTAGATAGTATATGTGTTATTCTATATTATATTTGGAGTGATTAAGATAATATCAAGATATGATATAAAATATATGTAAATTATAATATTACACTTTTATTAGAACTACATAAAAGATTATCTTTAATATTTCTTTTGACTTTTATACATTATTTCATTTTTAAATTGTAAAAATATATAAAAAAAAAAAACTAAAGATCAAGGACACAATGAGGAGTGCTAGCAACACACTCTTTTACACATTCTTTTAAATATACTTTTTCTTATTGATTGAAATTTATGAAAAATTACAAAATTAGGAGAAAGAATCATTAAATAAGAAGTGGGGTCCACAAAATTTTGTTATTTTAATAAATTTCAACCAATAAGAGAGAATGTGTTCAAAAGAGTATGCGTGTGTTTCTAGCATTTCTCATGACACAATTAATATATCAAATATTTTATAATAAATCATAAGATGACAAAGAAACATATATATATATATATATATATATATGAGTGATGAATGTTGCATAGTGTATCACAATCCTTAAGTACAGAACCATACGTATGGAAGAACATCTATTGAGAGATAATTGGCCTTTAAGAGAATCATAGTACTTTGAGTGATTTGTCTTTAGCTTCAAGGCAAAGGATAACTTGAATTCACAAAAAAGAAAGACGATTAATGATTAAAAAAATGTTATAACCATCTTAAATAATTAATGTAATCTTTATTATAATATAGTATTTATAAATTTATTATTTTAATCTTATTCTTATTATTACAAATTATAGAAAAATATTTTAATAGTATTATTTAATTTAATTTTTAAATTTTAATTGCAAATATACTTTAATCTTATATTGTCAAAGTTTTATAATATATAAGATAACATCTTGAATATATATATATATATATATATGTGTGTGTGTGTGTGTGTGTGTGTGTGTGTGTGTACATTTATAAGTATATACATATATATATGTATACATATATATATACATATATTTATATATTGTATATACACATATACGTGTATACATACATATGTACATATGTATGTATACACGTATATGTGTATATACATATATATACATACATATGTATACATATACCTATTCATATATATGTACAACGTATACACACACACACACACAGATTATATATATATATATATATATATATATATATATATATATATACATTCATATGTATACATATATACATATGTATGTACATATATATATATACATACATACATATATATGTACATATATTCAATTATTTCCTAACTCACCCGTCACCTCCCTATGTAGGATAAAAATTACAATGATCCATCATAATACGATAGGTAGTAGGAAAATCGTATGTTATTAATACATTAGACAATTAATTAAAATAAAATAAAATAATCTATTATATCCTATGATGACCAATAAATATGGGCCCCTATTATTTAATTTTAGAATAAATTACACTAATAATTCTTGAGATTTTTTCAGATTACACACATTTCTCTTTTTTTTTTTAATGTTTACAACAATCTTTTTTACAGGGGTACATGATATAATGTTTTTCAAATAATTAAGGGGCTAGTGTAATGCATAAGGAGTGTCGGAGTAACGTTTTTCAAATAATTAAGGAGGTTAGTATAGAGATAAAAAAAAAGGATATTGTGTGCAATTTAAAAAAATATTAGGAAATGTCAATATAATTTACTTTTAGTTTTATTTTTTTACGTATAATTCATTCATTTATTATAAATTTCGAGTTCTCACTTGTAAATGAGAGTGTTTTAAGATATTCTTTTTCTCATTAGATTACGAGAGACATTAGGTATCTAATTTTACTTTTCATTAATAATTTTTTATTCATTTTGAACATTATTATTTAAATTTAATTAATTCTGATTTAGATTTAATTTAAATTTTGAATTATGATACACCATATTAAATTAAAGATATTTTTTAAGATAAATTATATTCTTCTAAAAACCTTGTCGATTCATAGGTGGCTATTCAATTGACTGGGGATTGTAAGGCTAGTTGTCTTGCGGCTCCAGGTGTTGGGTCTCTAATATTGACAAGTGGTGAAAACTTTGTTTTTATTTGGTGATTTGTATTTCTAATCTTTAGCACCACTTGTGTTTAAGATTAGATCGTCACATCAAAAAACTATTTACCTTATAAAAATAAAAGATAAACTATATTTTAATATAATTATAATCTTAATTTATTTTTAATTTTTAAATTTTGACACAGTATATTAATTGAAATGGTGTGGCTTGATTTAAATAATTTATTTTCATAAGTCCTTCAATTTTATTCTTACTTAATAAAATAGAATACTCATTATTAATAATGAATACATCTATTATTCTCTTTAATTTTTTTATTTATAATTTTTCAGTAAATTTTTAAATACCTACGCTATATGTGAGAAACTTCCTATATAATAATCTTTTAAATTTAATAGACAGAATAAAAATATCATTTTGTGTATTAAAAATTAAATAATTACAGATTTAATTATACATTCTAATTAAGTTGTTATAGCTAGTTCATTTTCCATCCCATTTTGGGTTGTTCCATCACACAGTTCTTGTCCAAATTAAGGTGATGTGTTCTTCCAATTAGTCCTTGTGAGTTGACCAATTATTAATCTCTAAAAGAGGTGGAGAAGAATCTTCTCAGAAGATAATGCTTGACTTAACTAGGGGAGCTCAGAACGTCCTAAAACCACTTTAAGAAAAGAGGTAGAAAAGATAAGAGTATTTAAAATACTACAGTGGTCATCTTTATTCTCCACCAATACCCTTTCATTGTTATTTGGTGCATTGTCCTTGTCGTTAAGGATAATTGGAAGCACTTACAATTTAGAATACTATTATGCTAACCTAATATCACTTTTAGTGTACACAAACTTTGGATTGCTGTCCTTTTAGTCCCTACGCGCGCATGCTTTCTAACTTTCCATTTCAGCCCCTTTTAAAATTTGCGCTTATAAAACATTGCCTACTGGATGAGATCAAATTCATAATGCCAAATACATTATAATGAAGGTTATGATTAATATCGATCGTGTCAATCATCGATCGGCTTATTGACTACTAATAATATTCTTTTTCAGACAGGTGTCATGAGAAAATTTTAAGACAGGACTAATGAGATTTAGAAAGTAGATAAACTTATTAGATTTAATTAAGTTTTGGTCATGATTTTCTATTAAAATCAATAGTTCCTGCGTATTGTTCTCAAATAGGTGTGTGTAAATAGATATATAGTTTGATTACTATTGTTTATAAGTTGAAGTACTCCTTATAATTCCATAAATAAAATTTGGTTGGCTTATAAAAAATCCTATTCTTTTCAATCATATAAAATTTGGATTTTCAAGTTGCTTTTATAGTGTTTTTAAGCTTAGGAAAAAGGGCAAAAATATAGTCTCAAATAAAAGTTTGGTACGCTCGAAAATTTGATTTGTTGTAAAGCTTATGGGTACAATAAAAAAAAACAATCTTTTTCAATTATATAAAATTTGGATTTCCAAGTTGCTTTTAAAGTATTTTAAGTTCAGAAGAGGGGCAAAAATATAGTCACAAATAGAAGTTTGGTACGCTAGAAAATTTGATTTGTTTTCGTAAAGCTTAGGGGTATATAATAATTTCCACTAAGGTCTAATTTCAACTATTATCCTAATTAATATATGTCATTCCATTAACTTCTTAGACTTAGTGCCCCAACAAAAGCAAAGTGGTCTGCATACACCTTTTCTGTTTGAATATTTATATACCAAAGAGTGCGAACGCTTTCTTACAAAATAAAACTGTCAACTTCAGTTTTTTCTTCAAAAGGATTCCTCTGTGGGGGAATTTATTGTTCCTTGCAATATAGATAGGAAACACCAGTTTTGTGAACTTAAACGTAGAAAATATCAAGTTGAACGAATCATGGATACTCTCATGCTTCTCAAGAAGTTCAGCCTCCTCTTTCTTCTCATTTCTGGATCACTTTTATCAACTTCTTTTGCAGGTGGGTCTTTTTAGGTCTTCTAGTTGCAGCCTTTGGTCACTCATCACATGCTGTCACAGATAGCATGGCTTAAAATAAAAGCATGAGTGCAAATATCAACACAAAATGATATATATATATATATATATTTGCTAGTTTCTTACAGTGTTTCATATTATTATACTAAGTTCTGTAACATCAATAACAATGATATTGTTTGGCTCATGTTAACTTTGATATGTGGAGATTAAATTAATTTATTCTGTATCTATCAGAGGTTTGGGTTTTTGATCCAATCTTCTTTTAAGTCTCTAAGTGCATGGCATGTGATTAACTGGACACAACTTTATTCTTTGAAATTTAAATTTTCATTATTAATTATATATCATTTATACAACATTCACACGCGCGCGCGCAGATAATATGAAATAGGTAAGCTCTGAAATTGTTAGATGACATTAATATAAGTTTACCTTGGTCTGTGCTTAATGCATATGCAGGTAGACGATCCAAGTCTATCAGGAGCTTCGTTAAACATGTGAATGCAATCCAAGAGGTATGCATGCGTGACCAAATAACTCGATCCAATTTAGCCTCACTTGCTTCCATTTAAGCATTTCCTCGATTTGGTTTGTCAACACATATGAACCAGTTTGCGAGAACAAAGTTACCCCTTCTGATAATCACCCCTCTTCAAAAGCATATATTGATTTTAATTTATTAAAAAATCTTGAATATATATATGGCTAGCTACTTGAACATCATGTTATGTTCTTTATGTATCTAATTACACTGTACTCCCCCTCTTCTCTCTCTCTCTTGAAACCTTGTAGTTGTACCTAACAAAACGGTGCAGAACTCATGAACTACCCATCTATTACCTTCCTGTTTGAAAGAGCTCATGAAACAGCATGTGTCCTTTGTTAATTTCCCTCTTCTTTTTCTTCTTATTTATTTAATGTCCTTTGTTATTTTTCTTATGTATATGTGTGCATGTGTGGAGCATATTAGATGATCGAGAACATGAAAAAATGAGAGTAATTAATCTTCAATATACAATCATACATATATAGACTATTAAAATTAACTATTTTTATTTCTCACATTCTCATCGTCAAAAAATTGAAAGATCTAATTTCCGTTTTCCATTTCTTTAGCATCTCTATATATTTGAAGTTTACGCTCAGCTGCTATATCCATGCTTTGTTAATTTGCTAGGGAACACCAAGGAAGCCACTGAATAAGGCAGAAGTAAGAACTATCAACGAGAGGCTTCTTAGGGCTAACACAAAAGATTATGGACGATATGATCCAACTCCATCTCTTTCTAAGCCTCCTTTCAAGCTCATACCCAATTAACGTAACGTTCAATATGTGAATCTGGGAAGTTGGTATTAAAATAAGTACCATAAATAATCGGCTGTTTATCTTAATCTTGTAATATAGTATGCCATATATATAGAAAAAGAAATACGTGCCACGTACGTTTGGAACCCTAATAATTTAGTATGGATATTAGAAGATGTACGTGTGTTTTACATATTGCTAGTTCAAGTTTTGTTGTATGAGTCCATAATATACATATATACTTGGTATTGTCTTACGTAGATATGATCGTGAATCGGTGTACTGCTATGAATAAAGTAATTAATGAGGTAATATAGTTTGGATTACGTACTAAGGTTGCCAAACAGAATGGTCATACAGCAGTTTAGACTTAGCCCAACATAGGATAAGGAATGGGTCGATCCTTTCATTTCATTTTTTTTTTCTTATTCTTTGTTTAGATCTTACTGATCTGTTTCCTAAACTCTGAATATAAGATAAAAAATATTGGTTAAGAAATTAATAATAAAAAATTATTAGAAATTATGTTAAGATGTATTATTAAAAATCCTATTGAAAGTGCATTAATAACATTTTTAAAAGAAAATTTTCACTTCTAAGAATCAATATTCTTTAGACAATGGATAATATTTATTTTTTATATAAAAAAATATAACTATGTTGAGTACAAGGTGTAATTGATATGAGTTCTTAAATTCAAGTTCTTTCATATTAAATTTTTGATATGATGTAATTTGGATTCATATTGATTTTATGGATTTTTCTTTGAGTTGATTATCTTGTTTAAAGAAATATGAAATGAAAAGATAAAACAATGCAAAGATTAAAACTTTTAGAAATGGCGCAAAAGTTGATGGAGCATGGAATATGTATAGAAACAAAAAAAAAAGTAAAAAGATGGAAAAGGAAGATGGTAGAAGACACCACACTTTATAGAGAGTGATAAGTTCGGTGAAGTTTTGCCACAAAGGTATAGAAATCTTTGATAAAAACTAAGAAGGTTCAATCCAAGAACCCAAAAGAGGCTCGGCTCTTAAACTCACAAAAGGAGTCAAAAAATATTCTTATTCAATAGTGAAGCAAAACAAAGGAAACACATTTCTATTTATAGGAAAAAGTAGCATCTCCCCTCCTCTACAATAAGTGGGTAGCTAGGTTTAGAGCAAAGAGGTAGCAACTTGTGCTTAACCTAGTATAATTTGGCCCAAGCCCAATAAGGAGGCAGCACCCCTAATTTCTCTATGATAGTTCAACCCAAAACAATAGGCTCAATTACAAAATGATTCCAAAAAGAGAATAACCAAACTAAAAAAATAAATAAATAAGATGTTTAGTTACATAATTAAATAAAATAAAAGTCATATCCCCTCATTGGGTCCTTTATCAACTTGAATCACTTAGACCATCTTAAGTGCTTCTCCTTTTAGATTTGGCTTGAGTGAGAGAAGGTTATTCACTTCTTGATCCAAAACTTTGTTGACCTTCTTTGCTTTTAACCTTGTCAAGGATCCCTCAAGTCCTTGTAGTGCATCTTTAAACTTTGCTCTCTTTGGGCCTCCTAGGTCTCCATCATTTATCATATCAATTTTAAAATAAATTACACCAATATTATATGGTTTCTTGAGATTGCATGATATTCTTGCATTTTTAACATTTATAGTCAATGTCTTTAAAACTTAATCGGTGATTAAACCGATGAGAATAGTGGTTCAAGGTTTAATGATCTAATTGTGGTTGAACCAATAACAATCAGATAATATTATTTTAATTTTTAACATTATATATTAAGCAAAATTTTAAAAAAATAATATTCATAACTTCATAATATTAAAAATTAAAATGTACTTATAAATGTCATCACTCGACTCATAACTCATGACGTATAATATTCAAAATTAAACATGAAGTTAAATCAAATATGTCATAACTTTTAAGTTGAATAACAAATAATAATATCTATTAGTAGCTAAAATTAAAAACTAAAAACTATATATACATAATTAATATAATTATCTATCATCATAATATTATGTTAGAATTATATCAATCATAATAATACTAGGTATTTTTAATTAAAAAATTAAAAAAGTTTTTTCCCAAGCAAACAATTTCAAATCGATTTTTGCCTAGTTTATCTAGTTTTGGACTAGTTCAACCGGATTTATATTGGTTCTTTGTAAGATCAATTTTCAGGGTTAAATGAACCAATTATGGTGACCGATTTTCAATTCAACAAGTCTAACTGGCTATTCGGTTTGGTTTTGAAAACCCTATTTATAGTAACTCGTATAGAGGTACACAGTGTCATAAGTTTCTTGAGTAACATGAGTGTCAATGTAATGTATTTCAAACAATTAAGAGGGATACTTAAGATTAAAAAGACAGAAATATCATGTGCAATCTCAAGAAATCATGAAGAGGGTTATTAGTGTAATTTGCTTTAAATTTTAATGAATTATCATGTCATTAGCTTGTGAATTAAATGGAATGTTTAAATAAACTGCACAAATACTGACCTCAACAGTCCTAAATGAGGCCTAAACAAGTTACATAATAATTAAAATTAACGGATTTTATAGTAAATAAAATATACAAACTCAGAAGAGTACTAGTCGGTATGAGTGTACCAAAATAGTGGGTGTTTAAAAAAATGAATTTATCAAGATCCTAGTCAATTATTTTAACCTGACTCGTTTGTAACATAGAGTTAAAGACAGGTTGGTTTATTTAGAATATATATATATATATATATATAGGGAACATATATAGTGAGAAGGCTTTTTTTATAAAAGTAAGAGGAATGAATATAAACAATTAGATTTTTTCATGAATTGTCAAGATTAAAATATTTAAAATCATATGAATTTTTTAAAAAGTCACATGACTTTTTAAGTAATTACATAATATTAAATCATGACCATCTATATATAGTTGTACGACTCAGATTTATTTCTCTTACTCTCATATAAATATAACATATTCACCAGATATGCCCCCATATATATATATATACCATATATATATATATATATATATATATAAGTTATGAGTTGCACATCTCATCGTGTCATAGACCCTAGACCTAGCCTCCTTCTCCCACCTTATTTTAGCAAAATAAAACGTAAATCCACTGAAATGGAATAAAAGGTACTCATTGCATAAATGTTTAGGGATTTACAATATGCAAAGAGTAACCCCTACTGACTACTACTGAAAACGAATCCTCTTAAGTGGAAAAATAAAATAAAATGAAATGGTCATGTGCATTAAAATCTCACCGTTTATTTTGCTAAATTCCACTTTTATTATAAAAATATATTATATTGATAAAATTTATTGAAAAGACATGATCTCATGCGATAGTAATATCACCGCATAAAATCCATTCCCCCTGCTACTACCACATAAGCATAGAAACATGAACCAACTCCCACTTGCGTGTCTAATATGAAGAAAGGAAGCATATTAACAAGTTATGATGAGGGTGACACTTTGGGATGATATGACGTCATAGTCAACTACTCACTACAAGTAGCTAGTGAGATGCGCTGAGCCTCCATAGCGAGAAGTAAATGTTGATGGATAACAAGTACCCTCATAGCATTGACGAGATTCTTTATCTCTATCTGCTTCTCAAACCCCTATTGATTGGTATTTCTCTTTGTCTTTTTTTTTTTTTTTTTAAATTAAGTAGGTCAGCCTATATCTATCTATACTTCTATACTTATACAATCTAGGTGACAGTAGAAGACAAAATTTTTACTGTTTCTAAAATAGTGACTTTCCAATTTTATCCTTTTTGCTTTGTTATGTTCTTAAATTGGTCTAATTAATTCTGATTGTACTTTTTTTTTTTTTTGCTGAATTTTGTGATTGTAGTTATGGTTATTATATTATTTTAATATTGAAAAAGGCAAGATGATTTATGTAATTATTTTTACGTTTATTGATCTGAATTTTTTTTGTTGAAGTACAATATATAAAATAATTTATTAGTACAATAAAATGTTATAATTTTATTATTTCTTTAATATCGTTATTTGATTTGTTAATAAATGAAAATGAAAATGTCGATTATATTATTGATTTTAATTAGATCAACTTTTATATTATAACTTGCTGTGTAGTTTTTATTTTACTGTTGGATGAGAAAAAATGAATTTCTATATGATAAATTTTCTAAAATTTAACTTAATATTTGTTTAATTTTTAAAAATTACAAAATTATTTTTTAGTCATTAAATAGGGACTGATAATCAAATTATTTGATAAATCAAATTATTTTTAAACAATAATATATAATGTTTTGTAAAAAGTATATATGTTGATAATTTATTGCTAAAATAAAAAAAACCATGTTTGCTTATAAAATTAAAATTTTCCTTTTAATATGAATGTGTAAGAATTATAAAAAATTATATATATATATGTTTGGTTATGTTTAATTATTTTTATTTGTATTTAACATATAGTATGTATAATGTAATATTAATAATAGTGATAAAAAATAACAATATTCATCAATAATTAGTAATAATATACATTTGTTTTAATTATATCTTAAAGAAATATAATTTGGTAATGTACGTGATCTATTTTTTTTATTTTCAATTACAAAATTATTATTAAATAAATTAAAAATATAAAGAATTAATATTATCAATGGTTTCATAAATTGTTATTCTTTTTTATAATATAAGGATCAATTGACATAATTATTTGTAAATTTGTCCTATATATTTAAATTAGGATAAAAAATAATTATAGTTACATCATTATTCTTTCGGTTATTCATTTTTGTATTTTAATTTTTTTACTTATTAATGTTGTTGCTTCAAATATCACGTCTATTCTAATAAGTCCAAATTGTATAGAGGATAATAAAATATTAAATAAAACTATATATCATAAGAATTAGAAATTTAATATTTATTAGTAGTTATACATAAGTATTTATTTGTAAAAGAATTGTATTATTTATTTTCAAAATTATTTATTTTTATTAACATACTTTAAGTGACATTATTTTCTATAAGGTGATCAATAGTCATGTTAAATAGAATTGTCAGTTTTATATTAATGTAGTTGTTTAGATGGTTTATTATTGTTTATTTTTAATTTTTATATTTATATTCTTTTATTCTTTTTATTTGTGACGTTATATTGGTTTTGCAATACTCTTAGTTATTGTGACCTTTTCATATATATATATATATATATAACGTCTATTTGAAATTATATGAAATTGAATGTTATTATCATTTTATTTTAATATCTTTTAAGAAAATACACTATGCACTGATAATATAAAATAATTTTATACTGTCATCCAATTACAAACCACCATATATGATATATTTGTTGACTTTTATAATAATTATCTTAAAAATCATATTAACGGTGATTTCTGATTGGTTAACAGTATAAAAAATTTTACACTGACAGTGCATAGTCATTAAACTCATTTTTTAATAATATGACGTAATGTTTAACATTTTAAAATGTTAAGGAGTACCACAATATTTTGAAACTAACAAGTTGTATTATGCATTATTTAAAGATTTAAATATTTTTTTGGATTATAATTGTTTTTTAAAAGTATTTAACCAAAAATATTAATTTTAATATATTTTTATTATTAAATTATACATTATATGTTATATATTTATATAATATGCTATTATAAATATACAATATTATATTGTATTATATGTTGACTATTTCATGCTTCACAAGGAAGTTTTTTAAATGAATTTATCAATTATATGTAATATGTTATGTATAATATATCAAAATATCGATTTCTTTATGTAATTTTATACATAGGAAGAGCTTCTTTTGTTGATATGTATGATTTGGAAACTACGTATAAATATACCATTCTAGCTAATATTAAGTTTGTTCATTTGTTTGAACTTTTATTCTAATGCTATATGATATCAGATACAACTTTAATTTAGTGTTGTCATTTATTGAAGAGAAAATAAGTTATGTATTGTCAGTGTAGAGCAGTTTTACATTGTCATTCAATAACAAATTATCATCTATGGTAAATTTGTTGAGTTTTAATAGCTATGCATTGTCAATGTAACAACTTTTACACTATCAACCAATGAAAAATTACTATTGGTATGACTTTTAAGATAGTTATTGTAAAAGTCAACAAACACACCATAAATAGTAGTTTGTGATTGGATAACATTGTAAAATTGCTTTATACTAGTGCATAACCTATTTTCTTTAATTTCAAAGGCATTAGTAATTCTAATAGTATTTAATTTTATATTACAAATTGTTTAGTGCGAATAATTTATAAGTAAATATATGAATAAAAGATATGCAATTAATATATAACATTATGATATTTTTGAAGTTTTTATTCAAAAAAAATATTTATAACGTTAATATATTTTGGAGGAGGGGGGTTATTCATTCAAATAATTTATTCTATAATACATATAATCATTGTATTGGACCATAAGTCTCATAAAACTAGCGTCGTAGTTTATTCAGATGTAAAAAATGTATTTAAAAGGGCGGCATATTTGCCCACTTATTTTAGATACAAAGCAAGGTGTTTGCTAGCATGGATATTTGTCCAGTTTAATTTTTTGTTTTCCAAGGAGCAGTTACACTTAGATTTGATTAATAATAAATTATTATGTAATGGTTATATTAAGAACTTAATAAATAAATACATTTATAATTAATGATTTTGTACTATTAATTTTGATTAAATTTAATGTGTTGTTCATTTATATATAGAATACATATTGTTGTATAATATTCATAAAGTAAACAAAGATTAATGGTTTTACATACCGTTAATTGTTATTGTTAGTGTAAATATATGTAGTATTTAAAAATATATTGACCATAGTCAATAAAATATAATTTGGTGTATAATATAATAATATTATTATAATAGATAAATATGTTCATCATAATAATAATTTTTGTTTTATTTTTATAATGTTATGGCACTTAATATTATTGTTATGGTTTGACATCTTATTTATGATGATTAATAAGTTATTCTCAAATGTCAACTTTTAACGTTTGTTATCAAGGTCTAAAAAATTTCTCTTTATAATAAAATTAATATATATAACAGAACTGATTTATCACTTTAATTTTATTTTCTTTCATGTTGATATTTTATATTTTAAAAATAAAGACAGAAATTATTAAAAATAGAATTGACTTCAAATTGATCAAAATTTCTATTTTAAATTATAAAAAGCAATTATTTTTATATAATGTAAAACATTTTTTTAGAAGAATTTTAAAGTCCCGTGCATTGCACAAGTGGGTAACTAGTTTAATTTCAAAGATGCTACCTTTTAAAACAAATTAATCTTTAAGTAACACACCAATTCAAAACACATCTCAATATAAATTTGATAACCCACAAATTGCCTCAACTCTCCACCCCAATAATGATAAAAATCTAAATGAATTAAGTCATGCACGATGGACATTTTTAAAATTATTGTTAAACAAATCAAGATAAATCGATTCATTTTAAATTCAATATGGGCTTAAACAAACTAAGTGTATTTAGATAAATAATTTAATTTATTTTTGGTAAACAAATGAATTATTATTAAGAGTAGACTACAAACAACAACACAAGATGTGCCACAGTTTGGGATTGAGATTCAATATAAAATCTGATGGTCCGTCCATCCCTCACAAACAGCAACTAAGCCAATTCTTCAACACTCCAATTGCCCCCCACCCCACCCCCAATTTAATTAAGTACTTGTCTAATAAACTCTTATCATATAAAAATGTATGCTATAAATTTGACTATGAAACTTATTGAAATAAGTTTAAAAACAAAAACTTATTTTGATAAGTTTTACCAAGAAACTGATTAAAATAAGTATATACAAATACAATGTTCAAAATTTGAAGGGGAAGCGTAGGCAAGAAGATGGAGTGGAGAGAAATCAAGAGAGGAGCAAGGAGAAGAGAGGTGTAGCATGAAATGTAGCATGGAGATGTTGGAAGAAAGGCTGGCGATTTAAGATTTCCTTCTTTGAAGAGTAATGGAAGAGATGGAGTAATTGGGGGGGGGTTATCTTGAGGGAGTGTTAAGGGATTTAATCTCTTTTTTCTTTACCAATTCTAGAAGTAGAGCTGGCAAAATGAGTCCAGCCCAATGGGCTTGCCCAATCAGCCCATAAAATGAGCTAGGCTGGGCTCAAAAAATGATGGCCCAAAAGGAACTGAGCCATTTTGGCCTAGCCTATTTGGTCCAGCAGGCCAATTGGGCCCGAGTCACAGGCTGGCCCAATAAATATATTTAAAAAAAAACTTAATATATTATATTATTACTACATAATAATATAGGTAAAAGATTAAAAAAAAAAGGGAGTAAACTAAAAAAAGAAGAACACCAAGTTTTGGAACTTAACATGCAAGTTTATAACTACTTAGCGTGCATTACGTTAGCAGTGTACATGTTTCATAAATTTAAAGAAAAAAGTTGATAAAAGGAAGAAATAAACATTTACATTCTTATTATTATAACAACTTTGCATACTTGAAAAATAAATAATAACAATAATAATAGCTTGCATGATAACATAAACCACTTATTAAAACTTAAAAGGAAGAAACACGTACTAGTTTAAGTGAAAAAAAAAATATGGTCACTGCTTACTTTTAATCTTTTACTTCTATCTTTATGGTTAGGTGATAATTACTTGGTAACATAAAAGAAACAATTTAATTTTAAATATTTTAAATAATTTGTTACCAAAAAAATAAATACAATAGAAAAATAAAATTAATCGGTTAAAAAAAATTAGGCTAAATTAGCTGATGACCCCCCTAGGACCAAGCTGGGTCCAAAAAACCTAGGCTAGAGAAGGACTAGGCTGGGCCTGTTTATTTAAATGGTTTGTCTGGGCTGAGCCGGCCCATTTGACACCTCTATCTAGAAGCCTTTAAGAAGGTGGATATGTGGAAAACTTTTCAAAAATGGGAAAACGTAGAGGATGTTTTCATGCCTTAAAAGAGAGATAAAAGAGGCAGAAAATTCGGCTTTGTCAAATTTATGGAAGTTAATGATGTGAATGATTTGGGGAGAAGATTGAATAGTGTTCTTATTGGTATGACGCTCCAGGTTAACCTTTCTAAATTAGATCGTGTTCTTTAAACGGACGATGGTCATAAGCTAGAGATGACAAGAGTGAAGAAAATGAAAGAGGATGCTTATATCCAAAAAAATTGGTTAGGGAATTGGTTTCAGAAAGTGTACCGATGGTACCCTATAAGCAGTGGCAGCTGAAAAATGTATATGGGTGAAATGCTTTGGAATTTCGGTGCACACTTGGAAGGAGGAATTTTTCAAGAAATTATTGTTTAATATGGATCTTTCCTGAATATAGATTATGACACAAAAAGTAGAAGATTTGAAGTGACTAAGATTTTTATTAGAACAGCTATTCAGTACTTAATTAATAAAGTCATCAAGGTTAAGATTAATGGGCATATCTTCAATATTCGTTTTATTGAAGAGATTTTTGGTAATAAATAATATAATGCCTATGCGTCATCAAACGAGGTGTTGTCTGATCGTTTGTTAGATTCAGAGTCAGTATCTGATCTTACCGTATTGGATCGCCAACCAAATAATTTGTTATAGTCGGATTGGGATGACAAGAAGGTTGAAGGAGATGAGTTGGTGGGTATTCATCGGTTAGAGGAAGGTCAAATTTTTCGGTTCAAAAAATGAAGAAGAGGTGGTGAATAGCTTTAATGCTCATAACGAAGTTTGCTATACTTCCGAAAATACTATGACCGAAGAAAATGGGGAAAATGGACAATCAAGTAGGAGCTTAGATCGAAGTCAAGAGTGGGAAAAGGAGGATTTGTTCAGGTACGTGGCCGATAGGTTAAATTGGGCCTTTAGAGCAGGTGAATGAAGAATAATTAAGAAGTGACCCAAGTCTGGTTAGACGAGGATGATATTCCACAGGCCCATTGAATTCAAAATGGTGAGCTAAGTCATTTCAGAATTTCATACGGGCAAAATGATAGATGGTGTTGTTTTCGGTGAGACCCATTCCTTGAATGGTGGGTCTTCTAGATTAGCTTCATTGTGGTGGAGGATATTTGTTCCATCGGGAGGTGTTTGGGTGAGGGAGATGATTGGTTTTTGAAGGCGGTTGATAAAAAGGTTAGGTAAATGGATTGTCTACCCAATTTTGGTATGATATTTGGATTGAGGATTGCTATTGAAGGATTTATTCTGCGTTGAGAAAATAAACCCCTTCATGCACAACAAGGAGAATCAAAGAATATGGAACACACAATATCACAAAATAGAAATAGCAAAAAGACACAAATTTAAAATAGTTTGGCACCTTTTGTCCACGTTCATAAGAACATCTTAATAATTATTTATCATCTCAAATACTCACTTCATTATAAGTTTTTTGAACAAACTTGAGAAAACTCCCTTTATATGACCCCCTTTCACTTAGAGTGGTAACCCCTTCTTCAAGTTGGGTCATTCTCATCTCAAGAACTTCTATTTATACAACTTACATCCTAATATTAAAAGAGGAAACAAATTCTTAAAATAAAGATAATATCTTTAAATCTAAACAACATTTTAAGAATTTGAAATTGGAAATTTGAATTGTTCTCTTAACATTCTAAAGATTGCTTTTGGTTTTTCAAGGTAAAATTTCCTTAGTAGCGAAAATGGGTGCTTGGGAGGTGAATTCTTAAGTATGGAAGCTCAAATGGTGTACGGATATTTTCTTTTGAGAAAATGAACTTTTGGACAAACCCTATAATCTTTTAAATTCTATCAATAATGGTGATGGAAACTAGAAGGATCAGTGCTTTATTTTGTGAAATATGCATGTTCTTTTCTAAGCACTCATAGTTAGGGAGTATTGAGAGTTGGAGGAAAATGTACTTAATAATCTATTTATAATATATAAAGCCTGAGCTACAAGACACAACGCTTCCACATCAATAACTTTTTTTTGCCACATCACGTGTTTTACTAATCTGTCACTACCTTATACACTTTGTTACAATTTGGCTATTTGTTGACAAACACATTAGTGCCTTTTGACTGTCTCTACAAAACGCACGCCTTATACCTCTCTTAAATATAATTCTAAGAATCAATTACAAATTAAATATACCTTATAACTTAAATATACCTCTCGATCAGCCCTACAAAACACATCTATCCAGCCCTACTCACACAATATCTACTAGGAATACACATCCCTCGACTGTCTCTTTTTTTTTTTTGTAACAAGGAGGGCTTATAGGCCCAAAACAAAAACTAAAACATCACATACCTAGGCAGAGAGATGCCTATACAGTCATGAAGAGTCAAAAGTGAAAATGAAGGTAAAACATGATCCACCATACGAGTGCCAGAGGTAAAACATGATCCCCGGCTATTTCTATTGCAAAAATGCTTACCTCACTGCCTACCACAATACGAAATGAGACACCCTTTCTCTAATCACTTACATTTTTGCCCATAGGTCTCCAAATGCCCCCTCTCTAATTACCATTTGTCACCATGGATCTTCCTGTCACCCCTTCATATAGTTTACCAAACTCTTGTGTTACCAAACCCACCCCTTTATGTAGGTTACCAAACACTTATATCTGTTTATATTAATGAAGAAAATTGGCTTTATAGAATAACAGACATTTCTCATTTATTTTTATTTTTACCATTTTGTTTATTAGAGGATATTCCAGTGCCACTTATTCAATGCTTTTCTAACATATAACAATTAATTTTTCAACTCATTCGATAAACATCCATTGGTTTATCATAACAAAGTCAGTGAAGGATGTGGAACATATGTTGCTATCAAAGCAAGAGATGATGCAAACCCACTGCCAGCATCAAAGATAGGTCAACTCCTTCTCTATTTCAAATCCTATTTGACTTTCTTTTTGTTTGTACTTTGAAATATGAATTTGATCAGGTTTCATATTGTTCTTAATTGTGATCAAAATTCAATTTCTTACAGCAGAGTTACTGTGATTTCTTTAGCTATTGTGATTTTTTGACCTATAAAGCACTAATACTCTAATTTGCTTCATGTATTCATATCCTATACGTATCCGATATAATACTCTTGGACACTTCATCGATACTTCATGCAAGCCCTTAAAAAAGTTATTAAATTCTAATATAGCTACATATGAGACATAAAAGTATATATAATATAGAAACATAAAAGTATTGTCCATTAATGAACCAAA
This sequence comes from Spatholobus suberectus, assembly GCA_004329165.1. Classification (NCBI taxonomy): domain Eukaryota; kingdom Viridiplantae; phylum Streptophyta; class Magnoliopsida; order Fabales; family Fabaceae; genus Spatholobus; species Spatholobus suberectus. Next base: position 935,894 of record CM014730.1, on the reverse strand, counting down.
AAAAATAGAAATTGTTCTCTTTATGGATGACCTTAAGAGAAGGAAGAGATTAATATTATTCTTATTTATAGACAATAGGAAGGATTTATGATGACAAATGATTTATAATTTTTATTTTCTTTATAGTAATGTCCAAAAAGTATGCTCTTAATTTGGATTTCCAAAATTGTGATTACATTTTATTACTTTTTATGAATTTTATACATGTTTAAATATGTATCTTACACATATTGTATCCTATATATTTTTAGAATAATCACATTACCGGATACACATGTCGTATTTGTGCATCATAGGTTTTTACAAAGCAACACTTGTAATGATCACAAAATGATAATAGATGCTGAGAAAAAAAAATCAGATATCTCCTAGAAAGGTTAACCAATTTGATTATGGTAGCTATCTGGTTTAGTTATTCACATGTAAATTATCATAATTACCTTAATTGATGTTGTAAACACTTCCAATAAAGCCTACATCAAGCAATATGGATATCAACATGGAGTTTACAACTGCCATGAAGGGATATATGATGGTTTTGAGCATGCCCTCTTACACAAGCTTGGAAAGAAGGGTGACCATGACAACATTTGAAGCTGAATTAATCCTAACTAATCCAACCAAAGGAATAGAAGGAATAGTAAAAAAGACTTATGAACTTTTGGAATCCTACAAATGCTTTAATGCTACAACAATTTTCAAAACCAACCAATAATCAACTTACTAGAACCTAAATTATTATTTCTGTTTGATATCTTTTACTAGGAAAAAGAAAATCCTTAAAGCTATGCTTGTACTATACTTCTATAATGCTTGGTTGTCCTTATGAGTAATAGTAGACATATATTTTTTTTTCCTACTTGAAAAGGATGGTTGTCAAAGTCCATCCTAAATTATGAGTGCTTACATTAGTAGCCCAAGCTAGAATTTATCTACATAAATAGAGTAGATAACTAAGCTCGTCCAATCTAGTTAATATTCCTAGGCCAAGCATAATGTTGTTTTTTAGAAATGAAACTCTATTGTATGTATTCACGTATATAAAAATCATGTATACTCTAAGGGAGAACTTTGTCGCCCACAGAGATCTCTTGTGCTACAAAATGTTATGTGGAGGATACCATATAGAATTGTCTGCTATGCATAATTGTCATGGGAGAGATTTGCTTCTTCAGGATTATCTGCCATGGAGAATTTAGTGTGAATTTAATTTAGTTGCTTAAAATTATCATTATGATTATTTATTGATATAAATTCTAAGGACTTTTTTGTTTTGTTTTTAACTCAATTTCCGTTCATCTCCCTTATAAATGTCCTAAAATTAATTCAACTTTTAAATCAAAAAGATGTGAAACTGTGAACTTAAATATAATTTTAAGAAACGATACAAATTAAAATTAATCATTGTATACAAAATAAAAAATATATAATTACTAATAATTACATACTATTTATTTTATTTTCTATATCATAGATATTATTAAATTTAGTATCTTAATTACAAATTAATAATCAAAATATAACTACTAATTAAATATAAATTGCAATAATTAGTTACCTTACACAACATATTAATTATATCATTCTCTCAATACAATAAATTGTAGCAACTTTATACATTAATAGCAATATACCACTAAGGCACTATATTTCTAAAAGGGATACAATTAGTTATATTTAACAATACAATAAATTGTGTTGTGAAATATAACTGGCTTGAGCAGGATGCCCTTTAGAGCAATTGATATGGGATTGTTCTAGCTTAACCAGTGGTCTCGAGTTTGAGTCTTGGATATGTAACCACGTTAAATACTAGGAGGGAGAGCTCGAGCAGGATTGCCTCTAGTGGAGGATACCTGTGGTCTATACCAAAAAAGTTACCTTACACAATAAATATTATCTTTGTCTAAATCTATTTATCTATTTATAATATATAAATTCTGAGCAACGAAATTGCCATCTCAACATTGTATTACTTAATTTCACGCAACAATAAGGAAAAATTTGATTTCATCTTTCAATCATATTTCACAAGAGGTAAAGATATACACCATAAGATATTTTAAAATAGTCCTAGCTAACGACACCTACAAATAGGCCAAAGGAACACTGAAAGGGTGTTCTTGCTGACAATTGTTGTCAATGAAATCAATAACTCATTCTTTGCCATTCTTCCATAATGCTTTGAGTTTGGTTCTTTCGAAACTATATCTCAAAAGATTGATGATAAAGATGTCTACATAATATTATAATAAAATAATTTGCTCTAACATAAAATTTTCAATTACCATTATATATCTCATCTTTTATTTCATATATTATTGGAAAACTTCATGCACTTGGAAGTGAAGAAGTTATATTTATAAGTGACAAACCAACAAAAATAAGAAGATTGAAATTACTAAAAGAGTAAATAAATTAACTTATTTAATTTTATCCAAGAAATAATTATATATTTTTTCAAGTAATACTTTTATTCTTAAACTAATTCTATTTGATTCCAAAATACAAATTTAGAGCATTATATTTTCACATCTTTCAATTATTTATTGCCTAGTTTTAATCATTCAATGAAATGTTCAGAAACAAAATTGTCAAAGTCATTCTTTGAAAAAACATAGCGTCAAATTTTGAAACAACAATTAGGAACAAAAAAGAACGTCGCAAAGATAGCTGCAATCACCTCCATCATATATAGTTAAGAATTCAAAGGTTTGATTACTTTTCTCATATTTAATTTTTACCATAAATCTATACTCTTACATATTTTACCCCCCTACTTTATATTACTACACATTAATTAGCTTACTAGAGTTTGCCTCTTCCTTATCTATAGTCTATAATATTTTTGAATCTGGTGCACTTTTGCACTGTAGGATTTTGTCACACCAAGCTACAATACAAAAGTATACCATTTGTATCAATAAAATATTTGCATAAATAAATATTTATTATAATGTTAAAATGATAATAAAGATAATTATTATAAAAATTAATAATTTTACCATACTATGTATTATCAATATTAACACATAAAATAAATTATATTTATATATACTATAAATTATCAATATTAAAATAAAAATAAATTAAAAAGATAATAAAAAATTATGTAGATATTTGGTATAAATTTACAGTAGCATATATTTTACATATTCTTATATAAGCCATTAATAAGAGTACTTCATTCAAAAATAAAAAATACTTGAATATTTTTATATATTTTTAACTATTCCAATAATAACTGTATTGAAAATAAAGTTCTTTCTTTAGTACTAAATAATACTAACTATATTATAAGAAATTAATCTTTTACATTTTGAATAAAAGAATAGTCTAAAAAATAAAAGAAAACACACACATAAACTTAGCATAATAATTCAAAAATTAAAAATACCACTTTGTCAAACAATTACTTATTTTTTAAATTATTTCAAGAAATTAATAAAAAGTAAAGAAATATTTATAAAAATAATTTAAATTATTTTTTAAAATTAAAAACATTTAAAATAAATTCAACTAAACAAACATTCAAATAGTAGATGACATGCCTCGCCACGTAACAGTCACCAGCAGACGATCATGATTCAATATGAAAACACAACTCAACAATCAAATAATTATTATAAAATTAAAATAATAATAAATATTATTATTATTATAAAATGAATAATTTTACCATACTATGTATTATTAATATTAGCATATATCAAATAAATTATATACCTTAGATTATTAATATTAACATAAAAAGAAACTATAAACATAATAAAAGAATTATGCAGATATTTTACATAAATTTACAATAGTGTGTAAATTATAAAAATTATAAAAATTTTACAAACATAAAAATATTTTAATTCGTGCATCGCATGGGTACCAAGTCTGTTAAGACAAATCCTTGAGTTGTTGGTAATTGTTGGTAAGGTTCTTTTTTAGTAAAACAATTTTTCAGCACTTGGTATTGAAAGTAAGCTTATCTAAAGTTAAAGTTCACTTCTAATGCAATCAATCACTCTTAGGTAGATAATATAATTAATAAAAACGATGAAGATATAATATTGATTAAAAATATGTATTTAAAGAACAATTTTAAATTCAACCACATGTTTTTTTCTAATTTTAAAAAATTAATATCTACATTTTTTATGGCAAAGATAATTTATATATAAATTCAACCCCATTAGAAACACTTGTTTTCAATCTTTTACAAGTATGCTGACCTGTGCAGTCGAATAGGTCATGTTTATCTTTATACTTGTATTAAAATGATGTGCAAATATAATAATAAGTTAATAAATTTATCCATATAATTTATGAATGTCTATTTATCTATATATTAAAACATGTACTTCATGAAAGTAATATGTATTATTGTGTTTTTCTTAATATTTTGTAGTAAAAGTTTAAGAAGCTTATTTTTAAAAAAGTTTCTAAAATACTTGTCCTCCAAACAAAAACACAAAATTAAAAAATATAAAATAAAAATAAATTAAAAAGCTAATCAAATAAAAGAATGTGTCCTTAAGAAAAATGAAGATTGCAAAATGTATAAAATGTGTATATAAGAAAATTATTGCTAATTATAGTAAATTATTTAATAATAATTTATTTTGATTTTATTTTTAATTTTGAATTTAATTTTGATATACTATCAGTCTAAAGTATTATTAATTAATTAGAAATCACTTTAAATATAATTTTTCAAGTAATTATTAAAAAATAAAAACTTTTCAATTATATGGCAATTTATAATTAGATGGCAGTATAAAAAATTGACGCACTATTAATATTTTATAATTAATTCTTCATTTTTTATATTTTAAAACTTTAGGGTCTAGGAATCTTCATAACTTTGTTTTGTTAAAGTATTAGTCTCTATAATTTTATTTTATTTAAATTTTGTTATTCATAATTTTATTTAGTTTAAGTTTTACTTCTTATAATAATAATAATAATAATAATAATAATAATAATAACAAATTATTATTATTATTATTTTGGTTTTTGGTGTGATAAAATTGAAGGTATGTAGAAGGGAGCCTAGAGTGTAAAAATGCAGATTAATAAGGAAAGGGGATTATATTGAGCAAAGGAATGTTGCAATGCAACAACATGAATTTGGAAAAAAAGAATTTGAAATTAGTGTTATCAGAATCAAATTAATTATTGACTCAATAAAACTATTGAGTAATGTATCACAGGTCAGATCAATGAGTTATTCATTGGTTGAATTACGTGTACCCATTAGAAATTATAGGAACATGAATAAATATTTATAGTATATATATTATATTTGTCTTTGTTGCAACCGGGGTTGCGGCGGGATGACGAAAAAGAAAATAAAAATCAGAGGAGCCGCCACCATAGTTTATTAAGGGAAAACATATGGAAAAATCTTGAGAAAGAATGTGGTTTATGAAACCAAATATAGGTTCGGGAGTCAATTACGTATAGGGAAGGTATTAGTACCCTACGACGTCTGTCGTAAAGACGGTTACCGCTAATTAAATGTGAAAATGGATAGCTTCTAAAATATTTATTTTACCCCATTGAAGAAAAGAAAATATGTTTACAAATTTTATTATTTTTATCAAAAGAATTTTAATTAAGATAATATTTTATTTTTGGAAAGACATTAAATTTTTTATTTTTGAGATTGACAGGGGTAGGTCCCCTACTCTTACGTATCCTTAGGTGCAATGAGGAATCAGATTCCCGTAGTTCTTTAAGTAGAAAAATGGGTTTTGTTGGTTGATTTGATTTTTATTTTCATTTAAAAAGGATTACTCAATAACCAAATAGGAAGTGCATCTGATAATAATATCATTTGATTTGATAATAATACATTTTATTATTATTATTAATATCATTATATATATATATATATATATATATATATTTTAAAAAGAATGATAACCAAATAAGAAGTGCATCTTAAATAATTATCATTAACATAAAAGAAACTTAATAATGTCCAAATAAGAAGTACATCCTAAGTGGCTATTATTAAGTTTAATTATTTACAAATTACTTTACTCATTTATTTAGTCATTTATTTATTATAGAAAGCTAGTTATACTTATTATTATAAAAAGAAATAAAAAAAATGTAATCTTTGAATCCTAATTTAATCATCCAAATTTGTTATTATTATTATTATTATAAATAGAAACCAAACGTATCATAAAACATAACCTACGGATTCTATATTCACCGCCTAAATACTATTATTATTATTATTATTTCACATGTTTAATAGCAAATGAAAAATCTAAAAGTCGACGGAAAGCTAAGAGCTGATAATTAATTTGCATTCGACTTTCATTTAATTATTATCACTTTATTAAGTTTTTTCTTTTTTAAAATATGATTTTAGACTGTTATCATACTTCCAGAGAAGAAAACGAAAGCCAAGATTAACAGATCTCCAATAATTGCAAAATCACCGCCGCGATCCCTTCCCCAGCGTCCTCCTCTCTCCCGACACAGAGGTCTCACGTCGCCTGGGATTTAAACAAAAGGAAGGGGGGTTGAAACATTTTTTAAAAATGTTTCAACCCCATAAACCCAAAATGTTTCAACCCCCCTTCCTTTTTTTCAAAAAAAAAAAAAAAACGAGATTGGTATCAATTGGGCCAGGCCCATGGTGCGTGAAAAAGGGGGAATACCCCTCAGACCTTAACATTCTCGACCTTGACCCCCGAATTCTCATCCTAGGCGACGTGAGACCTCTATGTCGGGAGAGAGGAGGATTCTGGGGAGGGGATCGCGGCGGTGATTTTGCAATTACTGGAGATCCATGTTTTACCGACATAGTGACTGGCGGACGAATCTCATGTTTGGCATCCTGATGGAGAAGACGGTGGCCGGCGAATCGCTTCTCGATAACGCGGTGGTTAACAGTTTGGGGAAGCTTGCGTTGCGATTTATGAGTTCATTTTATCTTCGATTTTGATTTTTGTTTCCTCTTTTTGTGTTTGAAAACTGATTGTGTCTTGGATGCGTATTAGAAAAAGGAGAGTGAGCCAGTGTGCGTGTGTTACTGCGAAGAAAATTCTATAATACTTGCGATTTTAGGAAAAAAAAAATAGTTCATATTTTAGAATATGGATATACGATGTTCGTATTTTTGCAAACAATCCTGAAATTGATATTGTAAATGTGCATTTTTAATATCCGAGATATACATGAGACTGATGCATTTCATGAGATATTTAGCAAACACTGCAATTATAGCTATACTCGAGACTCTAGTTCATATTCTGATCAATCAATAATTCAATTCTCAAGATGCACATTAGCAGAAGAGGTATAGATACAGAATAAATTTTGAACATGCGAAACAGAGCATCACAATTATATCAAACAGATAAAAATAATGCAACCAATAACAGCACCCAGAGCTTCAAATGATCTATCAAGGTATAAGACAATACCTATACAGCTTATGCTGCTTCAATCAGTCTTCACATTCTCTGATATTTCGTATCCCTTTGATCCACGTTCTCCCTCTTCTTTTTCTGTTTCCGTTTTTGCTTTCTTTTTTTCTTTTTCCGTCTCCCCCTTTTTTTTGTTTCTCACTTTTTCTAAAATCCCCCTGTTTTGTCTTCAACAGGTTATATATATATATCCTGTTTTAAAACTTCTCGTGGAAGCTTTAATTTTGCTTCCGTGAGCCCCAAGATTGCCTACTTAGGACCCGAGTGAATTCCTTTTTTTTCGCCAAAGGTTGTTGTAACAAACTTATTCTACCAATTCTTCCGTTGCCTCTTCTGCTTCCCCATTTCTCTTTTTTTAATTTTTGCTTATTTCATTAAAAAGTGGGCCAAGCCCAATATTTCCCCCTCTTTTTTATCTTCTCTCTTTTTGAATGAGTCCCATACATGCAAGTCTAAAAACAAAATAAAACAAAATTGCTCATTTTTTTATTAAAAGGATTTTCCCTTCTTTTTATTATTATTATTTCAAAATGCTTTTATTTAATTTAATTAATAAAAAAAAACTTTTATCTGGATAAAATTGGGTGTTCACAGTCTTTTATATAACAAAATGCAAATATGGCTTAGTCATAGCTATGTTGCTACAGGGAAAGTGGCTGAAGATTCAATTTTTATTAGTAAATATTGTATAATTTTGTTTCTATAAACTTTAGAGCAATATATATTTTTTTTGATAGAAACATACTTATATCACTCTCATAGCAATAGAAGAATCAATACAACTTGGAAGTTGGAACATAATAATAAAGATGGGGACTAGCCGTAGCTTTAGCAGCCTTTGCTAGAGAAGAACTACATTTGCCTGTCTCCTAAGAAACTTGATTCTAGAGTTTGGAATTGAAGTGAGCTTGCAATCCTTAAGGATGACCCTAAACTCTGAGACATCATCCTTTGGTTGGAGGATGCCATCTACCACCATTTTACAATTCAGCTCAAAAATGACATTATGCAGTCCCATCTCTATAATCCAGTGGATGGATTGCAACAACCCATGCGCCTCCCCTTCATGAACCTGCAGCATAGTATTTATCCAACCCGTTTTGGCCAACATCAATTTTCCCCTATCATCTCGCATGCACATTCTAAAACCTGTCTTCTGTTGATTGATGAAAAAAGCTGCATCAATATTGCACTTAACGAAACTTACAAGAAGGGCCAGCCATGAAGTACTTCCCCTATCATGCGCCACTACTGTTTGGATTGGATAGCAGCATTGTGCTCTTTCCCAATCCCCTAACACGGTCATAGCTCTATCGTTCACATGTGAAACCGACACATCCTTTGCTACCCAAAGTTTTTCATTTTGCTTCCGCCATAAGCTCCAAAGGGTCATCACAAAATTTGCTCTTTTGAACAGTTCAGGCTCACTACAAACTGTAAAGAAAAGAGTAGAAAAATTATCAGCAGTATGCAAAAATGATTCAATGTTCCCCCAAAGATTTAGTTGTATCCAACATGCTATACTCAATGACATGTTATGAAAATGTTCCAGCAATCTTCCATGTCAACCTTGCATAACACACAAGTAGATGGACACGAAACCCCTTTATTCTGCAAGCGCACCCTCGTTAGGAGACAGTCCCTACATGCTCTCCATATGAACACCTTAGCCTTGGGTGGAACATTTAGATCCCATAGCAGCTTCCATTGGCCTTCAGCCTTTAAATTATGCTATCCTAACAAACGTTCCATGAAAAAATGATAAGCAGTCTTGATTGTGTAAATCCTTGCCTATGTGGGGACCAAATTTGTTTATCCTCCCTTATTGAATCAAAAAGCACAACGTGCAAAATTGCAACTGCATCAACAGGTTGCAGAAGTTCTTTGATTAGCGTTTCATTATTCCATCTTTTTTCCCCTAGGACCATAAGCTCCTTTACCCCCATATCCAACATGTTTGGCAAGGGAATGTTGTTCAAACACTTATACTTACTATTGCGTGACCAAGGATCATTCCTGTTAGATTTGAGACTTTTCTTGATATTTTGGATGTAAAATATGTTAGATATGTTACTTTTATATCTTCTGATTTGTAATCTGTTTAGTCAATGTGTAGCAGCTGAAATGGGGTAACAATCCATGATTTTGGGGAGTAGTTAAGCTAAGTCAGCATTGCTTGTACTTTTTTGCTTGTATCTTTGTATTTTCACCAAACACAAGTCATTGAAAATCTGCTGAATTATGCAGAACGAAAAATACATTCTGCAGTTCTAACATAAAAAGTTGTGTGTTCTGTTTTTGCTCTCTTCTCTTCTCCTCTTTGTTCTTATTTTAACATGGTATCAGAGCTTCATTGATCTTTAAGGGTCTGTGAGTGTGATAAAAAAATTGAAAAACAGAGTGAGAGAAAACAAGCAAGAAAACCCACATAAAAAACCTTCAACCAATGGCTTCCAGCAATAGTTCCCTACCTCCACCTCCAATATTTGCAGGAGAAAATTATGATTTGTGGGCTGCAAAGATGAGAACTTATCTGAGAGCTCAAAGTCTGTGGGAAGTGGTGGAAAATGGAAGCAATCCAGCTCCTTTACCAGACAACCCAACAGTGGCTCAGATAAGATTTCACAATGAAGAAGTGGCTAAGGATGGCAGAGCACTTGCCATCATACAAGCAGCTGTACATGATGATGTTTTTATCAAGATATTGAATCTTGAGACTGCAAAAGAGGCTTGGGACAAACTCAAGGAGGAGTTCCAAGGCAGTGAAAGAATAAAGAGGATGAAGGTGTTAAATTTGAGAAGAGAATTGGAAGCAATTAAAATGAAAGAAGCTGAAATAGTGAAGGAGTTTGCAGATAGGCTCTCCAAGGTGGTTACACTAATTAGATTACTAGGTGAAGAACTTAGTGATCAACGAGTTGTGGAGAAAATCTTGGTATGTCTTCCTAAGAGGTTTGAGTCCAAAATTTCCTCTCTTGAAGAAAACAAGGATTTTTCTCAAATATCAATTGCAGAGCTTGTAAATGCTCTGCAAGCCACTAAACAGAGAATATCCTTGAGGATGGCAGAGAATGTTGAAGGTGCTTTTGTGGCTAGTACCAAAGGCAAAGCTCAGGGCAGCAGTAGCTCTGGAAAAAAGCCATTTGGTGGGAAGAAAGGAAAAGGAAAAAAGGAAGAAGAAAGCAACAAAGGAGGAGGCTGGAAAGACAAGTATCCACCTTTCCCTCACTGTAAAAAGAAGAATCATACAGAAAATTTCTGTTGGTTCAGGCCAGGAGTCAAATGCAGAGCTTGCAACCAGCTTGGTCATATGGAGAAAGTTTGCAAAAACAAGGCAAAGCAGCAGGGACAGCAAGCCCAAGTTGCTGAGCATGAAGAACAAAATGAGGAGCATTTATTTATTGCTTCTTGCTATTCAGCATGCAGTAGCAAAGAGGTGTGGCTTATAGACAGTGGATGCACAAATCATATGACTCATGATGCCAGCATTTTCAAGGAGTTGAATCAATCTTATTTCTCCAAAGTCACCATTGGCAATGGAGAAAGTGTTGATGTCAAAGGCAAAGGAGTTGTTGCTGTAAAAACTCCCTTAGGTACTAAATATATTTTGGATGTTTTATATGTGCCTGAGATAAATCAAAGTCTTTTGAGTGTGGGCCAAATGCTTGAAAAGAATTATACCCTACATTTTGAAGACATGATATGCACCATATTTGATCCATCTGGGTGTGAGCTAATGTCTATCAAAATGAGAGATAAAAGTTTTCCAATAGAGTGGAAACAAACTACTATGCATGCCTTTCCAAGTGCAGTAGATGATTCTGTTTTATGGCACAAAAGACTTGGTCATTTTAGCTACTCCACTTTGAAGCAAATGAGCTCAAATGGTTTAGTTTAGAATTTACCTTCCATTGATGATGATGTTGATGTGTGTGATGCATGTCAATTTGAAAAACAAAGTAGACTACCATTCCCTGCAGTAGCAAGCTGGAGAGCTAATGAAAAATTACAACTAATACATACTGATGTGTGTGGTCCAATGAGCACAATTTCTCTAAATGGCAGCAAGTGTTTTCTGCTATTTATAGATTATTTCACAAGGATGAGTTGGGTGTTTTTTCTAAGGCAAAAATCTAATGTGTTTGCTGCATTTCAGAAGTTTAAGCTCATGGTTGAAAATAAGGTTGGATGTCAAATAAAAAGGCTCAGGTCTGATAATGGAACTGAGTATACAGCAGGGGAATTTAAAAAATTTTGTGAGCAAGCAGGAATTCAGCATCAATTGACTGTTCCTTACACTCCCCAACAAAATGGAGTGAGTGAAAGGAAGAACAGAACAGTTATGGAAATGGCTAGGTGTTTGTTGTTTGAGAAAGGTCTTCCAAAAACCTTTTAGACTGAGGCTGTTAACACCTTAGTATACTTGTTGAATATGCTGCCCACCAAAGCTTTGAAGGGAAAAACACCTTTTGAAGCATGGTATGAAAGGAAGCCTTTGATGGAGCATCTAAAAGTTTTTGGTTGTGTATGTTATGCTCTTATTCCTGAAGTGAAGAGAGGCAAACTTGATCATAAATCTGAAGTTGGCATCTTTTTGGGGTACAGTAGTAACTCCAAAGGATATCAAATATACAACTTGGAGACCAAAAAAATTCTTGTCAGCAGAGATGTGAAATTTGATGAGCTGTCAAAATGGAATTGGGAGAAATATCAAGCAGAAGGTCCAAGCAAGGGGCAGCTTGGAGAAGACAATTCTCAAGAACAAGATTTTGATGATGAAGGAGAAAATTACGATAATAATACTGATTTTCCAGTAAGAGGCATCAGGACCTTAGAAGATGTATATGCTAGATGCAATGTGGCTACATTGGAGCCTGCAGGATATGTTGAAGCTGTTGAAACAAAAGGATGGAGAGCTGCCATGCAGGAGGAGATGAAGATGATAGAGAAAAATAAAACTTGGCAGCTTGTAGACAGACCAAATAATCAAAAGGTAATTGGTGTTAAGTGGGTTTACAGAACCAAACTTAATCCTGATAGTTCTGTGAACAAACTCAAAGCAAGATTGGTGGTAAAAGGTTATTTTCAGCAGCATGGTGTTGATTTTTCAGATACATTTGCTCCAGTTGCAAGACATGATATTATTAGATTGCTTGCAACCTTGGTAGCCAAGTTGGGCTGTAAAATATATCATTTTGATGTTAAGTCAGCATTCTTAAATGGTTTGCTTGAGGAAGACATCTATGTTGAACAACCTGAAGGTTTTCAGGTTGCAAAAAACAAAGTTTACAAGCTTCACAAAGCTTTGTATGGTTTGAAACAGGCACTAAGGGCTTGGTATAGCAGAATTGATAGTTATTTTCTGCAAAAAGGCTTTAAAAGGAGTGAAAATGAAGTCACTTTGTATGTGAAGTGGTCAAAGAATGAAGTGCAGCTCATTATTTCCTTATATGTTGATGATTTACTGGTGATAGGGAGTGAATCAAATTCCTTGAACCAATTCAAGAATGATATGGAGAAAGAATTTGAAATGACTGACTTGGGTGAAATGAAATATTTTCTTGGAATGGAGATTTTTCAGTTATATGATGGAATCTTCATTTCTCAAAAAAATTATGCTATGGAGATTTTGAGAAAGTTTCACATGGAGAAATGCAAGCCTGTTGCTACTCCACTGGTTATGAATGAAAAATTATCAAAGGATGATGGTGATGACAAAGCAGATGCTTCTGTTTATAGAAGTATAATTGGAAGTTTGTTGTATCTTTTAGCAACCAGACCAGACATAATGTTTGCTACAAGTTTGCTTTCCAGATTTATGCATTCTCCTAGTCAAGTTCACTTTGGAGCAGCAAAGAGAGTTATGAGGTATATAAGGGGTACAGTTGATTATGGTTTGTATTTCTTTAAAAATGAGAGTGGAGAGCTTCAAGGATATGCAGATAGTGACTGGGCAGGAAGTATAGATGACTCCAAGAGCACCTCTAGTTATGTTTTCTCATTTGGCAGTGCTGTTTTCTCCTGGAATTCAAAGAAACAAGATGTTGTGGCCTAATCCTCAGCTGAAGCTGAGTATATTTTAGCTGCAGCTGCTGCAAATCAAGTTATTTGGCTAAGGAAGATTTTATTAGATGTGGGGCAGATTCAAGGTGAAGCTACTGTCATTTGGGTGGACAACAAGTCTGCTATTTCTATTGCTAAAAATCCTGTCTAGCATGGAAGAACTAAGCACATCAAGGTAAAGTTTCATGCCATTAGAGAAGCAGAGAAGTCAAAAGAAATTAACTTGGAGCATTGCAGTTCTGAAAAACAGATTACGGATATCATGACTAAAGCACTTTCCAAGGGACACTTTGAGATGCTTAGATCAAAACTTGGAGTGCTCAAGAAAACTCTCAAGGAAGAGTGTTAGATTTGAGACTTTTCTTGATATTTTGGATGTAAAATCTGTTAGATATGTTACTTTTATATCTTCTGATTTGTAATCTGTTTAGTCAATGTGTAGCAGCTGAAATGGGGTGACAATCCATGATTTTGGGGAGTAGTTAAGCTAAGTCAGCATTGCTTGTACTTTTTTGCTTGTATCTTTGTATTTTCACCAAACATAAATCATTGAAAATCTGCTGAATTATGCAGAACGAAAAATACATTCTGCAGTTCTAACATAAAAAGTTGTGTGTTCTGTTTTTGCTCTCTTCTCTTCTCCTCTTTGTTTTTATTTTAACAATTCCACACTCGAATTTTAGTACCATCCCCAACTCGCCATCTATAGCCTTCCTTGAGCAAGACCCAAGAACACCAAATACTACGCCACGAATAGCTTGGATTAGGACCAATATCTGAAAACAAAAAGTCCCTTTTAGGGAAATATTTAGCTGTGAAAACTATAGAAACCGTAGCACGAGGATCAGAGATTAGTTTCCAACCTTGTTTCCCTAGCATAGCCAAGTTAAAGCCATATAGATCACAAACCCCCATGCCACCATATTCTTTCTTCACCGAAAGTCTATTCCAAGACATCCACTTTACTCCTTTTGTCCCTCTGCCACTTGAGCCCCACCAGAACAAATTCAACATATGCTGAATCTCCTCCCCAAAAGAAGGAGGGATAAGAAAAATACTCATGAAATAAGATGGAATAGCCTGCAAAACTGATTTGATTAAAGTCTCACGGCCAGCTTTGGTCAATAATCTTCCACTCCATGAATTAATCTTACTCCATACTCGATCCTTTATAAACTGGTATATATTAATTGTATAAATTGGTATATATTAATTATTAAGGATATATATTAAGTTTGTAACGCATATGAAACAAAGGTTTATTAATTCATTGGTAAGGCAGATTGTGTAAAGGAAAAGGGATTGGGTTTGATTTACATTGGGTGCATTTTTTGTATTTTTGTTTCTACAGCAACACTTTTGTAGATTAACGTGCTACCAAAAATAGGAAGCATGAAGGAGACACTCTTTTGGAGACTAACAGCCATATACACACTTAGGAAGCGTGAAATAGAGGTGAAAAGTGAAAAGTGCCAAGACCAAAAACAAAAAAAGAGGTAAATTTTGAGCGAAAAATGAAAAAAAAAATGAGAGATTGACATGTGTCCTTAGAAGGACATTGTTTTAATATATAGATAATAGATTAGGGGCACAAGTGAAAACTAATATTAAAGATTAATAATGCCAAGATCACTCACAAAAGTTCAGCTATTGTGTTCTTGCTCCATCATATGAATTTTAAAAATAGTATAAAATTTGCCTTCATTTCCTCATCATTCACATACAAACCAATAGTTGTTTCAACTACTTATCATAAACTTGAATTATGTAGCAAAGTATAGAATCGTGTCAAAAGGCAATATAAAATTTGTCTTCGTTTCCTCATCATTTACATACAAACCAGTAGCTGTTTCAGCTGCTTATCATAAACTTGAATTACATAGCAAAGTATAGAATAGTGTCAAAGGCCAATGTACATACACATTCAATGTATAATAAGGGTACGGGTACTAACGTGTCAAAGAAAAATGTTTTTACCAAGTTGATCCACCATCCCACGACCAATTTGACACAAGGCTTTATAATAGGCACTTTCTCACGCTTTGTTGCTATCCCTCGAATAGCAACAATGCTAAGCTATTAGCAACAATAATCATAGCCATTTTGATGTTATATTTAAATATGAAATAAACTACTAATATTTGTATCAAGCCACCCATAAAATATCCCAATGTTAATACTAGGACAAGCTTAGAGGGATTTTGTAGCTTCTTCCTTTGAGTTTCTTCAATTTGATCCATCTATATGTAATGCTCATTGTACATGGAGACAAGCTCCATAGTTGGATTGCTTCATATCTCATCAATAAATCCGTAATGGTAGCAAAAACCATGACTACGACGTTTTTCTGATAAGCTCCAAACTCGATCATTAATGATGCAACTGCCATCGACCTTTAATGATTTTCATTCCTAATCTCCAAAGTAAAGCCAGCTCTCCATATTAGTTCCATCATTTAGAATCTACACTAGGGTCTCTTTTATATCTTCGGCTACCCAAATTGCACGTTTCTGACCTTAACAAACGAAAAATAGTAATTGACACGCACTGCCATCGCAAACCACGACCATGAATTTTTTTGTAGGCACCTCGCAAATCTTACTATTGGCACTTTTATAGCTCCAAAATTCTCAAAATTTTGAGGGTAGATTCCTTTAGTTACGCTCCTTCATTTGACCAAGTTTCACAACAAAATTCTACCTTCAAGTACATAAACAAACAAAAAGGTAATTAACAGAACAAAACCATCAAATAAAATGCTTTAAACATGCATAAAAATCTAATGTCCTAATCAGTAATAAATAAAATAAAGATAGTATTCATATTTCACACACATTAAACTCCCTTGAAGTTAAACATTACTTGTCCTCAAGCAATAATCCATATTCAAGATGTGTGAGAAATTAAAAATGATCAACTGGAGGTACCCACCAATAGATAACGACTAGCCAGAGTAGAGTATGAATTAGATATGCTCACAAGTACACCCAATTAGAGGCTAAATTATCCTAAAATCAAGTTTACTGCCAAATAAGGAACCACTCACCTAAATGTCAATTATTCACAGGGAAAATATATTACCATAGGCTTGATCATAAACCACATCTCTACAACAATAAGAATTGATGTATGATATAAGGTCAAAAGGTCTTTATAGGTTGTGGCAAGGCAAGGGGAATAAAAAATCAGGTATAATATAGAAGGAAAAAGGAGCACAAAAGGGTATATAAATAATAATCATGAATCACATCCCTTAAGACATTAGATCAAGCAACCAAAAGCAAAAAACTAGAATATAAGTAAGTATACAGTGGATACTAAATTTCTCCTTTCTTTCTTTCAACAACATCAATTCTTTTTTTTTTTTTTACTTTTATATATACACAATTTTGTTCACTTTTTTTCTAATTTTCTTTCTTCCATTTTTTTAATCAAATATTTTTTAACTAAGGAAGCAAACATTTTCATTTTTTATATCGACCCCCAAAATAAAATTTCCACTTAAGTTGCTCTATTTAAAATCCAAGGGCACCATATGAAAGTTGAAATCTATTTATTTATTTATAATATATAAAGTTTAAGATGTGAATTTTAATGTTGCCACTTCAGCCTTTTTAGAAAGCAGTCAGTCTTCCATATCATCCTTTCTGCTTATCTGGCACTCTCGTCTAATTTATTATTTGAATGGTTCCAAAAAATCTCAACACCTGAATTTTCCATGCTTTGGGACAAATTGTTGATGCAACACCAATCTCTTCTACTTCATCGTGCCCTTACTTCTTTGATATATACAAGCCTTATGATAGTTCCTATTGAGAAAATTGAATAAAATGTCTACGTGTCTATACTTGCTTCAACCACAGCACACGATTTCTTTCTTTGTCCGCCAAAAACATCAAAGGGGCTTCAATTCTTGCTTGGAAGTCATGCAAACTAACACAAAAAACAAGGGGACAAATCGACAGGTTTAGTGCAAAATGTGGTGATTTTTGTCAAAACATGCATATTCCACAATCCCTACTTGCATGTTCATTGCCTATATGATATATATATATATATATATATATATATATTATTAGAAATTGAAAGTGATGAAAATTATATTATTTATTTGTAATATTATTTTTTCTATTTCTCTATCACATCATTCATTATTTCATGAATCTCTCTTCTCTTCTTTCCTTACTTATTTTAAATTTTTTCTTCTTTACTCTTTTCGCATCACTATTTTTATTTTTATTTTTCTACCTCAGGGTTAAGACATGTATTTATTATTATTATTATTATTTCATGAATCTCTGTTCTCTTATTTTCTTTTTTCTTATTTAAAATTTTTTTTTACTCCTATCGCATCACTAATATTATTTTTTTCACTTCAAGGTTAAGATATGTATTTTTTATTATTTGAATTTTTACAATTAATTAGTTTACGATAACTAAATGCACTAACTTAATTATTTTATTCTTTAATATGAAGTATATATAAATTATAGTTTACTTTCTGAGCAAATAAAGCTTGAATGTTTTAGTAAAAATCCATCAGATTTTTAGAAAATTATAACTATGAGAAGTGTGTCATATTGTTATGTGTGATTGGTACTAATTATATAATGTTATAGTAAGTACTGAATAACTATTGAGTTGCTGATAATTTGAAATTGTATTTAATTAGTAATTATATATATTAATTATTATATTAATATGTAATTAAGAGATTAAATTTAATTAAATGTTAGTATAGAAAAATATTAAATTGTATGTAATTATTATTAATTATAATCAACAAAAAAGGATTTGACCAAAACTATAATGTTGTTATAATTAGTATTGAGTAACATAAATTTAAATTGTATTTAATTAGTAGTTATATGTTAATGATTTTATTAATTTGTAATTAACAGACTGAATTTGATTTTGTTTTTTTAGTGAGAAGAAACTGAATTTGATTAAAACATAAGCTATGAGAAAAATAATGAATAATATGTAATTATTATTAATTATAATCAACAAAAAAGAATTTTTTTGACCAAAATTATAATGTTATTACAATTAGTATTAAGTAACATAAATTGAAATTGTCTTTAATTAGTAGTTGTATATTAATGTTTATATTAATTTGTATTTAAGAGACTAAATTTGATTAAAACGTATGTTATGGGAAAAAATAATAAATAATATGTAATAAATATTAATTATAAACAACATAAAAGCAATTTATTTGGAAAACCTAAAAGCTAGGCTTATATGTCAATTGAATTATAAATAATGTTACATATTTGAGAAAAAGATAACCAAGGTACATATTTTTATCAAATTTACCACATGGTGTAGCATAGTTAGCAGATAACCTTGTCCTTTAAGTGGTCAAGGATTTGATCTCTGGGTCCATGTGTATAGAAAAACATTTGTTAGGAGAGGTCAGCCTCTTAAATGGATCTTAGTACCTCGAGGGATTACTCCTTGACTTCCAACTAGGGGATACCTTGGGTTCACCCAAAAAAATATCTTTATCAATTTTCCAATTTGATAAAATGTTGACACAAATCACCCTATAATCTAGTTGTAGAAAGACAACTCTAATAACAATTCAATAAATGTTAAAAAAAAATTTGACGCATATAATAATATAATTGTTAAATAGAATAGTAAAATACAATGTTTTAAAAAGATTATGTATAAAAAAAAAGATTAATTAAATAAGGTTGCATTACAATTCATTCATATATATAGTTGCTAAGAGACCGTCGAACGAATAGATCAACTAGTGGGGGAATGTTCTAGCTTAATCCGTGGTGTCGAGTTCAAGTACTGGATATGCAGTTGCATTAAATATTCAGAGGAAGAGCTTTGCCACCCTATAATGGTCCTACCCGGCTTGAGCATAATCACTTCCAGTGGAGGATACTTATGATCTCTACCAAAAAAATATGGAGTTTCTAAGAGACAATAACATACAATATACCTCTAACTTTAATTTGTAGCACAAGATGATAGAGACAACATATAATAATTTCAATGCTTCACTCCTTAAAATTATATATATATATATATATATATATATATATATATATATATATATATATATATATATATATATATATATATATATATATATATATATATATATATATATATATATGGGTCATGATTTGTTTACACCTTTAATAACTGTAGAATGTAAATTTAATTGATCTAATTGTTAGATTTAATGTTCTTATTAATTAGATTAAGTATACAAAATCTCAGACAATTCAAAAACTATTTAGTAGTTCATCACATCATTTTATTTTAACGTATAATATGATATTAAAATGTATATAAATATTCATTGTTAAATAACATATTTAGAAATGTTCAAATTATGTGAAATTTAATATACATGATCATGAAGATAATATCATATAATTCAACAGTTAGATTGATTAAATTTACACTTTACAAAAAGTTATTAAAGGTATAGTTTGACTAACTTTGACACTTTGGTGTCAATAGATCCTGACCCATCTATATACATATATAGTTAAACATAGAGGTAAATTTGAATTCAAAGTCATAAAATATGTAAAATGATAGAAAAAAAAAGTTACTTAAAATGAGTTCATTCATATTCAAGTAAAGATGTATTTATTTTTAAATAATTTTGTAAGTTAATTTTTCTTACACTTTATTAAATAAAAAATAATAGATATATTTTACAAGCAAATTCACTTTAGAGGAAAAAAAATAATGGTTCTACGAGATATTTTATCTTTGTAATTCTTTGAAACCATATTTGATTTGCTCTAATATAAAATCTATTGCTATACTCTTTGTAACCGAATAAAGGAGTCCTTATTGAAAATATGTAAAAATAATTCAATATTCATTTTAAACTATTTTCACAATCTTAGTAATGAAAAATACTATATTTTTCTTTTAACTACTAAGGCTATTCACTTTAATTCGAAAGTGGCAAAATGTAAAAGTATGAGAATGCCCCATAATTTTGTTTCATTGATGCTTCCACCTTACAAGCATGATATCTTCTATATCCAACACAATCATTGTTGTTTTGAACACATATTACTTTACATTGTTCAATTTGATTTGTGCACATATATGAATATTTTTCATTTTTGGTTAAATTATTTACATCATTCTTAAAAACAACTATTGGTAGATATGCCAAAACCTATTCCAAGATCATTTCATCTTCTCTCATGAATCATCTTCTTTTGGTTGTATTTAATTGTAAATGTTTTTTCTTCAAAAGAAGTTTACTGCACAAATAATGTCATTCTATTATGTGATTTAGCTTATGCAAAGGTTCAAGTCC
The DNA here is from genome assembly GCA_004329165.1 of Spatholobus suberectus. Taxonomy (NCBI): domain Eukaryota; kingdom Viridiplantae; phylum Streptophyta; class Magnoliopsida; order Fabales; family Fabaceae; genus Spatholobus; species Spatholobus suberectus. Next base: position 915,074 of record CM014730.1, on the reverse strand, counting down.
TACTATAAAGACTACAAAAATTAAACAGGTTTTAAATATCTTCATTCATTTCAATTTTTTTTTTATACATAATTTATTTATTCTCTTAATGGTGCATTTAAAATTTTGTTTTTAGTAGGTGTTTACATTAATGAAGAATGTGACACTAAAAGATGAGTTTCTAAAAGATAGATACTAAAACAAATAATGTTTAATTCATGTGTTAAAACTTCTAATTAGAAATATTTAATTAAGCAAGACTTAACTAAAAGATATAAAATATCTACAAAATATATATATATATATATAGTGTTGGATTATCCTAGAGAAATTAAATGTTAGATTATTGCTGTAAATATTATTTCAATGTGAAGATCAAAAAATTACGTTAATAAGCTTACATTGCATAGTTTAAAGAAATCACATTTAATTAACACATCAAGTGATAAAATAATATGTTCCATCTTACTTTTTAATCACCATTAATTTAAATAATTCGCTTATTTACTTGGGCGTCGTGCAGGTCCATATCTAGTTTATGGTAAAGTTTGGCTCCATCAAAGGTGCTAGTTTTCTCTTGACAGATCTTTTTGAATAAGGTGACCACTAAGGTAAATCTGTCCCATAGGAGTTTTCTTTTGCCAGGTGCTAATCTTAGTTGTTTGTTTTGTGACCAAAATGAAGAAACCATCTTGCATTTGTTTGTCCATTGTTCTTTTATTTGTGTAGTTTCATTTAAGGTGTTTAGTTGGTTAAATGTGGTGATGCCGATGCCCCACCCCAAAATTTGATTCAATTATACTCTCAATTTTGCTCTTTGGTCTTTGGCTATATAAAAAAAAATGTGGTCCATGAGACAAATTGTGGTTATTTGGTGAAGACATGGTCTATGATATGAGACGTGGTTATATGATCTATTTGGGTGTTGTGTAATGGAATGATTTTCTTAAATAAGAAGTGACATTTGATAAATATTGTTGATAGGATTAAGATGATTATTTGGAGATGGTTATGTACTAAACCTAAGAATGTTAGTTGTTCATGGCTGAATGATGTGTCAACTCCTTATGTTTGTATTTCCCAGTTTGTTGAATTTTAGATCAAATTTTCTTATAATTTATGTATATGGATTAAAGTACTCCCGGTAATCTAAGTAATAATAATATTTATTTACCTTTAAAAAACATGTTCAAAATTTGATGTTTAAATTATAGAATTCTAAATGTAAAAGTGGACGGATTCATTCTTGCTAGCATCGTATTTACGTTATTAATTTAAAGTTTTGAATACTTTATTTAACGGTGATTATTATGCCTTGTGAAGTTCCTATTAAAAAATTTTTGCCTTGTGAAGTGTGCAGGCTTGAAAAATATTGATTTCGGAGAAATAATTTTCTTTAATTTCTTTTAAAATTTAATAAAAATAAGTGATTGTTTTCAAAAATAAATTGATTAAATATATATTAAATAATTTAATTCTTTTTCCATTTTGAATTTTTTCCGTTACTAGTCTTATGGACACGAAAACGACGACATGAAAAACGGCAACATATGATAATAAGTAATAAAAAATTATTGAGATAGCGATGGACTTATATTAATTTTGAACTATGTTCTTGTAAAATATTAAGACCTTCAACATATTAAGATATAAGAGAAGTGACATCATGTTCCTATATACCACAATAGTTTATCCAAAGCAGAAGATGTTTTATCATTCACAATCTTGAATCAACTAAGAGCATAGGCAACGAGCGGGTTCGGTTGGATTTGGGCCTAAAAAGCTCGATCCGAAACAGTAAATATATGGCCCATGTTCAACCATAAAACCTTTTGGATTGGGCAGGTGATGGGTGAGTTGGGTTTTGGATTAAGTTGGGTGGGTTCAGTCAAATATGAGGAATAAAAAAAAAACATCAAATTTCTAGTAAAGATCAACTGAGAAAAAGAAAAACACTTGAGCGATTGAAGAGAAGAAGCAACTTGAAGATTGAAAAAAAAAAAAAGAAGATGTCACTAGATCTGGTTTTAGCAGTGTTGTCAAAATCGAACCGGTCATCAACTCGGTTAAAGTAGTAGGTCAATGGGTCATTGGTTAAATCAAGTGGATCACTAGTTGAATTGCATGAACCGGTATATTTTTAAATATGTAAATTTTATACAAAAGGTTTTGTATATAAAATAAATCTATAATAGTTTTATTGAGTGAATGCTTTAGTTTGGTGGTAAAAATTATTTTGAGTAACCCAAAAGCCTGGTTCGACTCCCTCACAACACAAAATCGTTTGTATTTCAAATTCTAACTTTCAGCATCCAAAATTAGACTTCCCGCCTCCTATTCAAAAAAGCAATGTGATTGGACAGGTTAGGACAGCGTGAAGTTAGCATTCGTGCAGAAAAGCTTTACATCATAACAAGTTGGGCAGTGTGAAAGAGGTCTGGATATCATAGAAGAAAGTAAGTACATGACTTTACTGACTCCGGATCGGTTCGAGTCACCGGTTTTAACTGGTTTAAAACCGAGTTACACGAGTTTATATAAGTCACTAGCATTTTCGATCTGAATAGCTGACCAAACTGGTCACTAGTCAGTTTCCAGTTCAACCACGGTCCAGTCCGAGTTTTAAAACACTGGGTTTTAGTAAGGGAGAAGATTCGGTGTAAATGGTGCTGAGAAATCTCATAAAGCCATTTAGAAAAAGAAGTAGAAATAGGTGAGCTAATACGCCTTAATAATGGAATAGTCACCTTTTCTTGAAGATCCTTCTCTAGAAGAAGTAAAAATCGCATACTACCAAAAGTTCATAAAAATAGAAATCGCATAAAGCTCCCATTTTCCCTATAGCCACGACACACTCCACTCACAGTTGCCATTGATGTTGGGAGATAACTCGAGATCTTTCAATCGGAGGAGATCTTTGAATGGGAGAAGATATTTTTTTTCTTTCAAACCACATGGTAGGTTTGCTTTTCTTTTTTTCTTCCAAAAAGGTCTTTTCTTCATAAATAATACATGCACCTCAACTAGCTGTAGGCTTCCCTTTCGCTTTCCAATGTGCATGGCCTGTGAAATAATAAACTATTAGACTTTGTGTATGCCAGACTATTTCAAGAGGTAGGAAGTGCAAGCGGTGCAGCAGCAGTGTGCAGTGCGCCAGTCTATAAAATAATAAAAAAAGGATAAAATACTACAACAATTATTTGGATCCGGATTTGTCGGGAGCAAATTTTACGGTGAAGCCATGATATAACTAGTGGATCATTAATTTAAACTGTTAAATATATGAATAAAAAAAATTAACGATTAAAATTTATTTATCTGATTACAATTTCAATCGTTAATTTTTTTTATTTATATATCTAACGGTTTAAATTAGTGGTCCACCAGTGGACCACTTAATTTAATAGTGTCGGGTGAAAAAAATTTAAAACTGCACTCGACCATGTCAACCCATTTGAAACCATTTTTTTAACCCGATAACCCATGGCTGTCCGAATAATCCGTCCACTACAACTAATTTGAGCTTCGGTTTACTCGCTTTCGGGCAGGCCAGATATTCTTGCTTAGCCCTAGCACATGCCGTGGGAAAATTTTAAGCGAAGCTGGTATTTATTTTATTTTCTTAATGATTTTCTTTTGTCGTTATTGGAATAATAAATATAAGAGTTTAATGGTCATGCACTGACAGTGTAAAGTAGAATTATATCTATCTATCTATTTATCTATATCTATATCTATATTTATATCTATCTATCTATAATTTGCTTTTGATCTTTAAAAAATATTTTTTGTTCAAGAAAAGATTTGTAATTTATCATTCTACTCAAAGCTTGGTTGGGCCAACGAAAGGGCTCCTCTTAATTTTTAATTAATTCGTAGCCCAAAAACTCGAAAGATGGGCTCACAGGCATGGCATTTTAAATCTAGCTTTTGCTATTTATACTCTCCCCATTTGCTAAATACATTTTTCTTTTTTAATTTTTTATATAAAATTACCTAAATAACCTACATTTTTATCTCTTTTAATATTATTTCTCTCCTATCTATTTCACTACTCTCTCCACCTTCTTATTTCATCATACTCCTTGATCTATAGTTTCATCGCACTCTCCCTAGTTTCATTGTACTCCTTTATATGTGGTTTCACCACATTTTCCTCTCTATTTTTCTTAATGTTTTTATTTTTGGCTAGTAGAAATTTTATCCAAAATAAAAAGTTGGATAATAATAATTAAGAGAGGGGAGTGCGGTAAAATCGTAAGTGGGGGACTATGGTGAAACCAAAGGGGAGAATGTAGTAAAACTATAGGTGGAAGAGTATAGTGTAACAAAACAAGTGGAGAATGATGTTAGAAAGAGATAAACAATAATGTTATTTAAGTAATTTACATAAAAAATTAGAAAAATAAAATGTACTTAGCAAATGAGGAGAATGGAAAATAACAATAGCCTTTAAATCGTTGTATCTATGAACATAGTAATGTGGCCAATGCAAAAATTTCCAAGTTCTTACTATGGGGCATTGCTTTTTACACCATCCTAATTTTATTTAGAAACTTTTTTTGTTTTTTGTAAATTTTTTAAAATATATATATATATATATATATATATATATATATTCTTTTTAGAAATCCAAAATGTATTTAGATAATAGATAAATATTCCAAATATTTGTTTCTAAAATGCATTTAATACATTTCAAAAATTAATTTTCAAAAGTGTCAAAATTTAACATTTTCAGGAACACAAATTTTAAAATTCTAACCCATTTTGAAAATTAACTAATTCCTAAAATGTGTTAAGGATTTGTGAACCAAATCAGGAATCAAAGAAGGAATAGAGACTTTCTAGGAAAACGTGTGGTTGACAGTTGAGAAGAATCAAACAAATAATGACGGGAACTTTTTAGGAAAATATGTTTTAGATTTTTTATGCAAACTTTCGAAATTTTTGAAATATGTTAAAATTTTAACACTTTTAAAAAATAGTATTTAGAATGTATTAAAATTTTAATATTTTTAAATACATTTCAAAAACTAATTTTTGAAACATTTATCAATTAGTAAACATATATTCCAAAGTTTAATTTCTAAAAAAGGATATTTTTAAAAAAATTACAAAAAAAAAAACACAAAATGGAGTAAATAAATAAAGGGGTTTGCAGAAAATCTACTAGTGTAGGCCTAACGATGAAAGTTTGAGTAGTTTACACAAGATTTTAAATTCTAACTTTGCTACTGCTATTATACAACAACAAAAAAATGAGTTGAAAAAGCAATTCCTCATACTCTTGAACGGTTTATCTCTGTGGACTTTGGGCTTCTCTAAACGTGTAATAACCATGGAAACATAATTTTAATGATAGTGTTGTATGAAGGGTGGAAGATGAGAAAGAAAACCTATTCTTCTCATTCAAATTTTAAGGGGACTTAGGATTTGAGAGAAAAAAAAATGTTTTTATTTTTTATTTTTATTTGTTTTCTATTTTTAAAAGTTTGTACATAAAATCATGAAAATAATTTTTTATTGTTTTCTTTTTTATTTCTATTTTTACATTTTCTTATATAAAATTTAAAATAAATAAAAAATAAAAAATAAAAATAGAAAAAAATTCAAATAAAATGACTCTTGAAAATCTTTTATAAAAGACTCTTTCTTTGCCACTGAAAAATTCTAAAATTCTTCTCATTTATATTAAGAGAGTGGAAAGGATTATTTTAAATGTTATAATTTCTATTTATTTTTACCTAAATCTATATAATTTTTCTTTTCACATTAGTCATTATATTTACAAATGCTTTTAAAATAATCATTGTCGCCAACTTCTATGATAATAAAATATACATTTGGCTAATCCAATTGTATTTTTTGTGTAGTAGGTGGTCTTGTGTAAATTAGGTGCATTAACAAAAGCGTATATATCAGATAAGTAAATTTTTAACTTATTTGATTATGTTATAAGTTTGTTTGATTAAATTAAGAGTGTATTTAGCAAGTCATTTCAACTAATTTATAACTTATTTGACCAACTTATAAGCTTGTTTAACCAAAATAGTGGTATATGATAAATGAATTTATCTCACTAACTTATAACATTAAATAGCATTTGAGTTTATAGATTATATCTTAATATTATTTTTTCCATTACTACCTTCAATATTTTAATAAAAATTCTTATTTAGTGTCTCATTTAATATTATACAATTTATTTCAATAAAATTCCTCCTTTGATATCATATTATTTTTAAAATATGTTATTTAATATATAAAAAATATATTATTATGCTGCATATGGGTCACCACTTCATATATGATCTTAATATTTAGAGTAAACTTAACTAGCTCCTCAAGAAATTTTGTCATATTTCTTCAAATACCCCTTCTTTTTTTATCCTTATACTAACCCCTTAATTGTTTGAAAAATATTATACTAACACCTCATATACATTACATTAATCTTAATTATTTGATAAACATTACATCATGTACCTCTAAAAGGCAAGTTGTTGTAAATGTTACAAAAAAGTAAGACGAGAGGTATGCAATCTCAATAAACCTCAAGGAAGCTAGTGTAATTTACTATAATATTTATGTGTCATGTAAATAAGAGGGTGTTGTTATTTCTCACCTTTTTTTTTTTTATTTTTTTCACCCCCTTTTCTTTTAAAAAAAAAGTTGTGATTTTGCTGCTATACCCCTATCCCCTTCCCCTCCCCCCACCACTTTTGAAAAGTTCTATAACATCCCTAATTTTGGAATGGAAATAAAGAATATAATTAAGGTTAAGAATGTCATAGGATATCATAGTTACCATTATGTTACGATTTAAAGGGATTAAGTAATAGGCCCCTAACGAGATTTTGAGGCCCACCAAATCACAATCACACACAATGGTTTAAGGAAGGAGGGGAAAGTTTAGAGAGAGAATGAGAAAAGAAAAGAAAGGGAGAGAGAGAGAAGGAAGAGAAGAGGAGGAGTTGAGATTTGTGATTCGGCCCCAAAGCTCAGATTTCGGACAACCCTCGGAGATGAGTGCTTCCCCTTTGTCTTCCCCAATCCCTTTAATCGTATGTTTTTCTCGTTTTCCCCTCTCGAACCCTACGGAGGAGATTTGTGGGTTTTTGAGTGATTTGCATGATTAAGGAGTTGTTTGAGAAATGAAATCGGATAAAAGGGTAGTATAATAGATTAGGAATGTTTTGCTAGACTTGGCAATGGTTGGGAGGCCATGGATGGCCAGGGGAAGCAAAATCATAAAGGTTCATGATTTTGTAGAGACACAGATTCATTAAGCAAATCATTCTCACTTAATGAATCCCAAAAAGTTAAGTAGATTTGCTAAGTGAATTTAGTGTCATTGAGCAAATTTTTGATAGAAAGATAGGTATGAGAGCCAATATGAAATCTCTAAGTGAGTGATAGCTTCGCTAAGCAAATTTTGGACAAGATGTGGATCTAGAAGTCCTAAGTGGATTCGCTAAGTGGGCCCTAGTCTCGCTAAGCAAAAGGGACATTCACTAAGTGAAGACGCCTATTCGCTAAGCGAAATGACTCTAAAAAGGTTGTTTGTATGTGTTCTTTGTGCTTGTTTCCCTTGTAAGCTTAATATTGTTTGATGTATTGCCATATGTTTGTTGGATGTTTGTGTAGTTATAGTGATTGCATTCATGTGTTTGTTGCATCTACCTGGGATAGTTTGTAGAAAACGATAAACCCTATGTAATAAGCTACTTAAGACACCATTAGATGCCTCCTCAGCAAAAGGTGGGGAATTTATCCTAAGTTTATGAAAGGTTTTTATGAAAGGAAAGATTTTAAGAAAAGAATATGTTTTTGAGAAAAGTATATGTTTTCAAAAGAAGATCTTTTAAAAGGAAAGCTACACTTTCAAAGAAAAGTACCTCTTTAGTAACATTAGGACCTCCCTAGTACTGGTCATGTTCAAGTAGCAGGCACACTATAGTGTGGAAACTGCAATAAGGACTCCGAGGTTACTAAGGAGAGATGAGGTTTTATGCAACTCTAAGATGAATTGTAAGAGGAAAAAGGGCTAAGAGGCCCCCTACGTCAAGAGAAGGGACTGCTATCCTTTAGATGCTAGGGGAAGAACAACATCCTTCGATAAGCCAAGGATGGATCCTTCGGTAAGGGAAAGACATAGTCATTCTTCAATAAAGGAAGAATGTTGAGAGAACTGCTTCGATAACAGAAGTGGTTTAGCCACTTGGACTTGTGATAGTAAGGGGTTGAGCAAGAAAGACACCTCTTGATGGCTAGAGCTCAACCAAGAGAAAAGACGGTAGACAAGTGAAACTTATTAGTAAAGATAAAGAGAACCACACAGAATAGAAATAGAACTAGAATACGAATGATGTGAATGCCTTTATGAGGCATGTATGGTGACTCGTTGGGTATATGATGATGGGTATGCCTAGTCATAGGTGAGTCAAGTTAAGCCTAAACTAGGAAACCTATGTGCTTAGTGAGGACACAATGTATAACAGGTGCTACCCGTTGGATATGCGAGAGGTTTACCCCAAAGAAAGTTTATGTATAAGTCTTAAAAGGGCAAGAAAAGAGAAAGATAAGGAAAGGAAAGGTAAGTCCTCACCAATTGTCATTGGAAGTAAGAAGTCCAAAGGAGGTTATAGAAAGAGTTTAGTTCTTATCCAAGTGATGAAAACACAATTATCCAAGGACTAATATGGGTCAAAAGACACGAGGCACAGGCCCACCAAAGATTAGCAAGCCCTAAGTCAGGCATAGTTTATAAGGTTAAGTACTAAAGATATAAAGAATTGGGAATTCAATGAAAGGTAAAACCATATGAGCTAAGGAAGGATTCTAGTATAGAGGAGTCAGCCTACCCCTAGAGTTCCCGTAGCACTCACTAAAACACTAGGTCTCATTCCTTTAAGTTTTCATGTTTTTACAGGTTGAGTAGGTGAAGTGCTCTTAGGAGTAGATTAGGAGCATGGAGCTTGGAGCCTCACCCAGAGGAGAAGTTTATAGTTTGGACTTCCCAATGGATGGGGATATAGTTTATCCTTCTGTTCCTTCATGATGTTTTGTACGGCACGTAAGTGTCAAGAGATTTGAATTCAATATTTTAGTAACCCAATTTTGTATTAATGTTTAAGTTTTAGTTTTCGTGTAGTTTTCTCTAATATTCTTATATTCTAAACTTCCAAGCTAGAGTAATATAAGTAAGCAAAAGGTAATACCCATTAAGGTGTTACAATTCCCATCCCCTCCCCACACTCGAGCTCTCCCCCTCCCCTCGCTTCCCCACCCCTATCATTTCTCTTCCCTCCGTTGGCCCCCAACCCCTACCCTGTCATCGTTCTTGCTAGAGTGTTGTCGTCCTTTAGCTTCCAGAGGTTCATCTCGCTGGAATGTTGCCGTCACCAACCTCCCCTTCCCCTTCGTCGTTGTCGATAAGTGTTTTCTACTTTCTTTTTTTACCTTTTGATTCAATGGAAGCACAATTCCATTGTCTATTGATACACAATGAAATCGCAATTCTGTTGTGTATCAAGGTTGGATACATAACAGAATCGTGTTTCTGTTGTGTATCCAACTAGGATACGACTCTGTTATGTATCTTGGTCAAACACATAATGAAATCTTGATTCTGTTATATATTTTTTATTTTTAAGTTTTTTTATCTTTTAATTATTTATTTGATTTAAATTATTTGTTTTTAATTATTTTTTGTCTTTTAAATTATTTATGTAATATGTAATTTATTTTTGTCCTTTAATAATTTATTAATTTTAAGTAATATTTGTTTTAGAATAATTCTATAATAATATTGATTACATTTGATTATTAATTTTTTCCTAATTGTTAAATTATTATTAATGTTTCATATTCATTATGCCATGTATGAGGTTTGGTGCCCATCCTCTTGGACGAGACCCTTCGCCAAATGATACTGTGAACACACAATTTTATCCGGGCAATTCATGCAATAAAAAATAATAATAAAAATAACAATAATTTTTTATTTTTTATTATTATTATTATTATTATTTTTATTTTGTTAGATAACTTTTCCTTGGTTCTACATTTATTGGGCTAGGAATGCATTAGGCCCATAATCCTTTTAAATAGAGGAAAAGGGAGAGAAAAGTTTCAAACTAAAAGAATATAATATTAAATAAATAAATAAAAGTTTAAATCTAAATAGGAAAGAAGATAAAAGAGGAAAATATAATAAGGAGTAAGTGCTTCCTTTTAAATCAAGATAAAAAAAAATAGAAAATAAATATGTTTGAAAGTTTTTTTTTCCAGCTACTAGGCCTACACAATAAAATAAAGTATTGGCCTAAGGCCCATTCCAAATGAAGACAATTTGAACAATCTGAAAAAAAAAGAAAAGAAAAGGGAGGAGGCTAATAAAGCGAGAGAAGCCGGAGAAAAAGCGTGGAGAACAAGTTTCTCTAAAACTATAAATACTGAAAGGAAGAAGAGAATAGGGTTTTTTTTGAAAAAAAGGAGAAATCAAAGAAGCAGTGCGGGAAGAAGGAGGAACGGAGGGAGAAGTTGTAAAACAAAAACGGAAATAAGGAGAAAAGGAAAAGAGAATAGAGAGGAAGGAAAAAAGAAAAAGCCATCGGTTTGAGGCTGCAAGGTTCGAATTCGAAGGATTAAATAGTGAATCAGTGCAGGTATCATCTCACACCTCACTGATTTGTGTTCTTCATGTTGCTCTTGATTGCCTACATTTCTATTTGCCTACCGTGATTGTGCACAAAAACTTCAACATATGATGTACTCTATTAATAAAATTTCCGTTAGCATGAATTCCACTGATTGAGCCTCTATTTGATTGGAATGTGAAACATAGTCCTGGCCATATCTGTGATTAAAGCATCCGCCATTTACCATATGCATTAATTCGTTCTTCTTCCAAAAAAACTGATATACACATACATGTTATTATTCGTTATTTTCACATCTACGGAGGCAAAGGCCATGAAATGAAAACCGAATGCATTCATTGTTAGTGTATAGCATTATATAATAACAGATCAACATTAATCACACATATGCTCCTTCTTCCCTTCAGTCATTACTGAGATGCGAATCGATGTCGGTTTCCTGTGCGTTCATTCTGTGATGCGAATATGGTGTTGGTGCTATCCCAAAACTCCATGTCTGCGTTGACTCAATCACCACAGGTTCCGAAACGCCTCTTAACCCATAGACCCAACTAATGTCGTGCCATTACTGTTCGATTCCTATTTCGCCACCGCAAAATCACAGATATGCAAATCTCCTTCGCCTCCCGCCATCGTCAACGCCCTCACCTAGATTTATTGTCTTCCGTCATTGCTGTCAACCACGGTCAAGGTCGAGCCACCGCGCCATGGACCACCGAGCTTTCGCACCACCTCATGCCCTTTGCAGCGACGTCGCAATTTGTTCCCAGAGGGTTATCGAGATTATGGCTCATAGGAGAAAGGAATTTTCGTTCAACACAATCATCGGACCCTCTGTGATTTTGAAGTGGGCCAGGCCCAAATAACACTTCATTTCTTTCTCTTTCCGGATCTGTAGGTGTAGCCCTTTCGATTATAATTTCTTAACTAAAGGATGTTGAATCCTTTTAACTCCTTTTGGTATCCCTTCGTGATAAATATGAAAATGTGATAATAGCTATTTAAACATAAGTTACTTATCTGCTTATAATAGTTTTTGACAACATGATCTTTGTAGCTTACAAAAGGTTTCTTTAATTTAGTTTTCTTTAGCAAAACATAAATGGGAAAATAGGATAGATAATAATAATAAAAAATAAAATAATAATAATAATATAAAAAGTAATAAAATAATAATAATAAATTTAACAAAGGTTTAATGATAGTCACTTTAGATGCACTTCTTATTTGACTATTATAAAAACCTAAAAAGGTATATGGATAACTACTTTGGATGCACTTTCAATATGGTTATTGAGTATACCTTTACAATAAAATAATAATAATAATAGTATAAACTAAAATTATTAATTTTTTTTTCTTTAGCAAAGGATTTTAAATAGTCACTTTGGATGCACTTCCTATTTGACTATTATGAAATCTTAAAAGGTATATTGATAACCACTTTAGATGCACTTCAATTTGGTTATTGAGTATACCTTTACAATACTAAAAACAAAATAAAAAATAAAATACGTAATAATACCATAAAAATCAACCAACAAAACGATTTTCTACCCAAAGAACTACGTGAGTCTGATTCCTCATTGCACCTAAGGATACGTAGGAGCAGGGCCCACCCCTATCAATCTCAACAAAAATAAAAAAATTAATGTCTTTCCAAAAATAAAATGTTTTCTTCTAAAAATAAAATTCTTAAATAAAATAAAAACATTTTCTTTTTAGGGGTAAACTAAATACTTTAGAAGCTATCCATTTTGCACATTTAATTAGGGGTAACCGTCTTTATGACGGATGTTGTAGGGTGCTAACACCTTTCCTACGCGTAACCGACCCCCGAACCCATTCTTGGTTTCAAAGACCGTTTCTTCTTTTTTAAAGGGTTTTTCTAAGGTTTTCCTTAAAAAACTTTGGTGGCGACTCCTCTAATTTTATTTTTTGTTTTGCGGTTCGGTCGTGACCCCGGTTGCGACAAATATGCTAGGCACTTTTAGACGCCCAATGTGGTCGACTGCATCGACACATCGGGCTTAACAGGCTAAAGCGTCTACGCAACAACAGTAGCAGGAGGTACATGTTGATGCACCTGAGGTAGAGATTGACATACCAAAGGCAAAGGCAGAGGCAAAGATGCCTTATTATATATATATTTAGATTTTGTAGATGTTTGTGATTTTATATGTGTTACACTTATTGCATTGTTGGTATTACGTTGTTACAATTATAGCACACGATATATATAAACAAACAAAATATAAATAATATTATTTGATAAAGTAAAGCCACTTCTATATAGATTCGATACAAAAACAAATAACAGTAAACAAAGTGCATCATCATGGTTCACTCAAACTAATGGTTGGTTGGTCGTTGGAGCTAGTTGATGCCTTAGGTTCACACAAGCATGCAATGATCTCTTCGACAGTTCGTCGTAGATGTAGATGAGCAATGATCTTTTTAGGAGATATGCTTAATGTAGCGTACCACTCAATTAGCGCAAGTCTAGGAAATTGCACAAAGAAAGATAACATCCTTGACACATCATTGCCCTGTTTAATGTCCATAGACCCATAATCAACATAGCCATCCGCTAAAGATATAGGTTAAAGATAATGAATATCAAGTATTTTTCTACTACTTTCAATTACATCATAAATTTTTTTCTCCAAAGTAGTAATCATCATGTCCTTAGTGACCCCCTTCAGATGTTATTGTCATGTGACCATCATAATACACCACAGCAAGGAATTCGTCCATCTTCTAAGGAGAAGAAACAATATGGAATGAAGATGGCTGTCAAGAAAGGTAATAATAAGTGCTTCAGAGCACACGTCTCTTTTATAATAGCGCAAATACTATTCATGCGTCAAAGAATCATTAAAGGCTTTGTCTTATGCATCAGAAAAAGAAACGGTCCAAATTGCACCGACTAAATCAATGGTTCAAATCGCACCGATTCAAATGTGTGCCCTATTCACGCGTTAAAGAATCATTCAAAGCAATGTCCTGTGTGTCAAAAAAAGAAATGGTCCAGATTACACCGACTGAATCAAGGGTTTAGATCGCACCTATTTAAACACATGCCTTATTCATTCGTCAGAGAATCATTAAATGCGATGTCCTATGCATTAGAAAAAGAAATGGTCCAGATTGCACATAATAAATCATTGGTCCAGATCGCACTAATTCAACACATGTGCCCTACTCACGCATTAGTGAACCATTAGAAGTTGTGCCTCAAAAACATAAATGAATTTAATAAATAAGAATTATTAACTTCCAAATGCATAATAGAAACGTATTTTCATTATGTATTTGGCATACATACATAACAAAAACGAGTTTTTGTTATGTTAGAGGGGTGCACCTAAGATACATAATGGAAACGTGTTTTCATTATGGACAATACATAATGCACCTCTCTAACATAACGAAAATGCATTTTAGTTATGAACAATACATAACGAAAATGTGTTTATGTCGGAGGATATTTCTAGAATGAAAAAAGTACAAACAAAAGTTAGGATAAAAAGAGTGAACAGTGGGGTGAGAATAGTAATACCCAAAAAAAGATCCTAGCTCTTCTTCGAACTTGGCCCTTGGGCATCCTTTTTAACCCAAAAAATAAAATAAAAATTCTTTGAATGTAATTCTTTTAGTCTTGTAGATATATATATTTTTTAACATTAATAATCCCTTGAATGAAATGGGTACTATAATAAGACATTCTATGTCGTATATGAGTGATAATGTCTTTATAATTAAGTAGATAACAATCATAGTCGTTAATCATGATATAGACATGGGAAAAGCCAAATTAACAAAGCATCCGTACCAAGTTACCAGTTACCAACTATATATTTGGAGATAATTACACGTGATGGTACGGTGTGAATTTAAATGTGAATTAAATTTTTATATAATTTTTTGCATGATAAAAAAACTACAATAAAATATTTAGAATTCTGTGTAAAGAATAAGCCTCCTTACATAAAATCTTGTATGATCGATTTGTTTATTTTATTTGTTTTCGTATAATAAGGTATAAAAAGTTTACCTTCTGAATTTCAAAATATTATACGCTCACAATTTAGGCCAAGATTTATAAACTAAAAAAATCAAGTGAATGCTTTACCAACGCAGGCAACCAACCAGCCCCAACTACAGTCAAAAGACACGTTTCCTTCTTCTTCGTTACATTTGAAAAGACGTATAGTAGAGTTGAAGTAGGGGTGTACAAGACCTGGTCCAGCCCGACAACCGTCCTGGACCTGAAGGCTTCGGGTCGAGTTTGACCCGATCTCCAAAAGGAAAAGAGGACAAGAAATGCAAGACAGTCCAGAACTCAGCTTTGGGTTGGGACGGGTTCAGGTTAAACCTCGGGTCACCCGGTCCGGCCCGATTATTATTATTTATTATTATTATCATTACATTTTGGTAAATACTTTGTCATTTTGCTATCAATTTTCCAAGATTTACAAAGAGATAATTTAAAATAATAGAATCCACTTACTGTTGGCGATATTTCCATTACTCTGACGCAGTAGAAACAAAAATAGATTATTTGCTTACTTAAAGTTTAATATTGCTATTGCAACTCACTAAAGTTAAGCTCAAACTAAATGATTTGCTTTCCTAGATTTTAGAATTACCCCTGCGATTTTCCCTTAATAGCCCAAGGTGTCCAGAAAGTTAGTAGGTTTGAAAAAACAAAAAAAATGTGATATGAGATGTTAAAAAAAAATTTCTATAAGAGATAACCCCTTAACACCCCTCCTCAAAAAAAAAATCTACGAGATATTTCCTCTTCAAAATTTCATATACTCTCACTCTTTATGAATTGAATTTTTTATAAAGCAAAACATGAATGTAATTTCATTTTCTTTTGAGTTTATACATTTTTTTGTTATACAGAATAATATAATCTATGCAAAAAAAAAAAAACTTTATCATGTGCAGTGTGGATTTCTAATAATGTAATGTGCCTTCCTCTTCCCTCTACTCCTTGACTATGAAATCTGATTTTCTAATAATGTGTAATGTGTATTAAGTTTATGTCTTGAACTTCTCACCATGGTTCATGAGCACTATATAAACTTTTAGTTTACACTTCGGGTCAACCCGATGTTGTCTTACTTGGGTCCGGTCTTCGTTAAACCCGTGTATTATCGGGTTTCTTCGGGTTGAGGATTGGGTTCGTGTCTACAAAATTGGCTTGGTTAAAATTTAGGAACGGGTTAGGGACATATATAACCCGTCCTAACCCATCCCATGAACACCCCTAAGTTGAAGAATACTATTAATATGATGAGTTTAATTGTCAGATATTGAGAGTGTAAAAAATTTTACACTGTCATCCAATTAGAAATCACCATTAATATAACTTTTAAAGTATTTATTATAAAAGTCAATAAACTTACAATAAATGATAATTTGTGATTAGATGACAGTGTAAATTTTACACTGTCAGTGCATGACCATTAAACTCTAATATGATATATACTTGACATTTTTAATGTTTTTAAATTATTAGATGAAATTCTCTACTAGTTTATTAGTAGAAAAAAAACAAACTTAAATTACTTAATGAAATCAACATAAAATTTCATTTAAATCTAAATTATTTAATGAGATTAATATGAAATTTTACTTAATATTAGAAATAGGGCGATGTTGTCATTTTCCTTATAGAATTTGACGTAGAAACCAAAAGCTATCCATTTGACTTTAAAATGGAGAAGTTGAACCATAACAACACGATAACAACCCACCAAGTTTTGTTTACAAGTATTTTTTTCCTTTTCATTTTGCGTGCACAACTCAAACGTCTCCTGTCAGTGTCGCGCTGTCCAACCCCTACCAATCATCTGTTAACTGCTGTATCTCTATTTCTTTTCTAAACTACACGCACAAAACCTGACAAAAAGAACATGATTGTGAAGAAAGAAGCGTCTTTAATGTGTTCCCTGGTTCACGAAATTTCTATTCTATTATTTCATTATATGGTAAAGATTTAGACATTTGTATTTTTATAAAGCTAGGTTTGTTAATCTGCTTAGAAAGCGAGGATAATAAAAAGTAAGGTACAGATAAATGGCCAACATAAACAGATTCCCAAGGATTCAGAAGAGAATTCTTGCCTTCTTTACAAGCTTAGGTCAATATCTTATAAGTTATTTAATCAAAATCTTATAAGTTATCTAAAATTTAGTGTCTAATAAGAACCAATTGACTATAATTATAATTGAGTAAAATGAATTATAATTTAGACCCATATACTAATCATTTATATTAGACCTCTAGTGATCTTTTCAACTAGTTAATTACTGTCTTGCTTAGGGATACCATCTCCTTTGTATCAATTTCGATCTTCACCAAAAAAACTGATAATGAATTATTTAACTGAGATATAATATTGGAATAACTTATTGTTAAAACTATTTAATATTAAGTTAAAGTAAACACTTAATCATTGTTGTGAAATTTCGTGATGTTATTTTTGCAAGGAAAAAACTATTGATTGACATTGCTCTGAAATTCCGTGCTGTTATTTCTGCGAAGAAATAATTATTGTTTGATGAGTGGTGTGCTTATGCTTGTTTCTCTAACGAGTTCTAATTAGTTTGCATTATTAGGAACTTACGGATGGATGCGACATTCAATCTAGAATGGATGCATGCTTTGACAGAATGGCACAAGTTTTTCAAGATTTGGCTGCAATAGTGACTCAGTAGGTTGTCGTCATAACCTAAAGATAAAGCTATTAAAACTTAAGTTTTAGGCTTACTAATAAAAAATTATTTGTTATTAATTTTTGTAAAACAAAAAGGCCACATATATTGATAAAAAAATAATATATGTTGACAAAAAGACTTAACATATAACTCTCATTTAAAATTAAAAAGATTTTTTCAAAATTTACTTTAAACCAGATTGACCCTGCAAATGTCCACAAGACGAAATGGATAGTTAGATTAGAACTCGTGGATTTCGCTATAAGACCATAGAGGCTGTCCTATTAAAGCGTGTCCGAGACATCCCTACACCTGTCAACGACCATGGAATGGCAAGGAGAAAAGGGAATTAGGGAAAGAATACATACGTTCAACTTGCGAGATCCTGCCACCTCGTTTGAGGGAGGGTGGATACAAAATGAGAACCTACCCTATGGCGCAAAGAATTCGTCAACATCATCAACGTCAAATACAGACTCGTTCTTTCGTGCTAACGTCCAAGAAAGACATCACAAAGGATATAATCCACAAATCATGATCACACAAATGTTGGAACTGCGAAGGTCCACATAACGTTTCGAAATGTGTACACAAGGGGAAGAATTGCTTCAAGTGTAAAAGAAGAGGACACCTTACCAAAGTTTGCAACACCCCTCTATGGGAGGAGCCACAGGTTGACAATGCACAAACTATGAGAGCTACAGTAGGGGAAAAGGCATCTATGAAGAATGAAAATGAGACTTCTTAGACCAACTTAGGGGAAGTATGCCATAACTAGTAACCCTTGAATTGTACCATTATCTAAGCAAAGTTGCTTCTTTTTTTTTCTTTCTAATTTATGGTATATTAGTGAGCTTGTTGTTATTCTTTGTTATTGGAGTAGAACTCCTCTGTTTACTACCATGAATGGTGTCATTTTCCTTTGAGTTGCATAAGGATGCTCCTTTTTGAAAGGAAAAATGTAACGTCACAATTTAGATGCAACAATTACAATAAAATGTGTGTGTTCTCTCGTTAACCAAGGACTTATAAGAGAAAAGCTTGGGAAATTTTGAGGAAATTTTTTGTGAAATTAAAAACATCTAAGATTCTCAATAGTCAAAGCCCTTATAGTTAGGAATGTAATAAACTAAATATCCATATGATCATAACTATAATCAAAGTGCCAAGCCTACGACTTTGTACATCAAAATATGAGACATAAGTCCATTAGTAGTGAGAGAGAAACCACATCTGAGTGCCTACCCTAGTAGTTTAGTCTACCTAACCCAACTATACACTTATAAACAAAAGAAGGGTTAGATATACAAAGGCAATAGTTAGAAGACACAGAAAGCTCTCCCTTTGGATCACCCATGTGCCTACAATGGAAGTCACATTCCCTCAATAGATGAACTCCTTACTAGAGCATTCATAATCCCATTCATCTCCGTCGTCATACTTGAGGTCAATACAAGAAGTAGGCAAATCTGAAGGCATACTGACCTTCCTTATAGAATTTAAAATAAGATATGCAAAAGTAAACAAAGATAGCACTACTACACAAAATAGATTTTAAAGCAAGAATTTAAATCGGTTAATATCAAACCAATTTAAACAAAAAACGCAGTGGTATTTTTGAAATTATAATGAACTTTTTTAAATCGGTTCAAATCCAACCAATTTAAAAAGTCAATTTTAAAAATAAAATAATATTCGGGCCAACTTTTTAAACTAGTTCCAGCAAAACCGGTTTAAAAAATGGCTTTTTTAGCCTTCGTGCGCCTCTCCTTTTCATTTCTAGCAACCTTCTTCTTCCCCATTTCCTTCCTTCCAGTTTTCTTCTCCTCCATCTGCCCCTCATTTGCTCCATTGAAGATCTCTTCTTCCCCATCCGCCCCTCATTTCCTCCATGCAAGCTTTCTCCTCCCCATCTGCCCCTCATTTTGCCATTGCATTTTAGAGGGAGTAGGAGTAGGAAACGTAGCATGCGCCGTCACCGTCGCCGTGGGACTCGCCGCCGTCACGCTTGCACCGTCGTCGTCGCCGCATCTGCACTGTTGCCTTCGTTGAAGTGCGAGCTTGGTGCCAAGCTTGCATTGTTTGGAGCTAGCTTGCGCCATTGCTGTTGGTGGAGGTCATTGCTGTTGAACGTGCTCCATTGCTGAGTTTGGAGGTCTACAACTGGTTAGTCATTTTAATTTCATTTGGTTCATAATGTTTTTATTGGTTCATTTGGTTCATTATGATTTACATTAGTTTACATTGGTTCATTTGGTTCATTAATTATGTGAATATGATTGTTTCATTTTTAATATTAATTTGAAATTAATCTTTTATGTTAATTATATTGTTACATGAAATTAATTAATAAAGGCTATATATGGTTGAAAATGTTTATTAATATATATAAGAAAAGTGTAATTCTTTATATGTTTATAAATTTATAAATATTTAAAGAACAAGATAAATTGTTTAAGTTAATTATTAACTTATATAAATATGTGGTAAGAATTTTAAGTGTTGATAATTGTATTACATCAGATAGAATTAAGTGAAATTGATTGTTTTAGGTAAGTTAGTAATAAGTAATGAAAAAGAATAAAAGTAAGAAGTTAATTTAATTATATGTTAGCAATTAATTAATTGTCACTAAATATGGTTTAACAAGCTATATGTTCTAAAATATTTATTTATTATAAATTTTAATTATAATATAGTTTGTATATTTATGAGTATTTATTTATTATAAATTTTAATTATATAAAATAAACATTTATCCTGTGCAATGCATAGGCTAAAATACTAGTATAATTAATATAACTATATTTTGTTTTAAACCCAAAGTTCTATAATTAATGATATATAGTGCCAGAAACAGACGTCGTCGTTGTCTAATTTTGTATGAGCTAAGTGAACTCTTGAGTATTAGATTTAATTTGTTGTGGATTGGATTGCATTACATGAAATTGACATTTGGTTTTGTTATTGAATTTGGTTTTGTGTATAAATTATATGCATTATGTTGTGTGCTTAATTGTGTTTTGTTTTCTATTGAATTATGCATTATGAGCGAACCTTAGTTTCCTGTTTGAGATTCAATACAATGATTAAAGTGGTAATTGTTGTATTGAATCTTGAATTGTCCGGTTGGACAGTTTAGAAAGGTCCATTTTTTTATACTTTATTAATACATAATGGTTAAATCTCATCGTAAATTTGATTAAATTTCGGTTTACTCATTTTGTGTTGTGTCTCCAGGTGCATACTTGATTGCGATGAACTTGATGTCACCACTTTCATTTCGTGTACTTGAAGACCAATGCGAAATGCTGTTGAAATATTGTGAAATTTAAGATGAGACTAAACCAATACGTATTAATCAAGTTTAAAAAAATGACTTTCTGAATGGGATAGGACCACACCTTGTATTAAAATAGTGAGATTTACATGTATTAAGATATGATTTGTGGATCACAGAAGAAAGTTATGGATCGTAGTTGGATTAATTCTAGACGCACAACTGATGAGTATCAAAATGGAGTGGAAGAGTTTATCCAATTTGCTAAAAGAAATCTTCCTGATAGTGGTGGGTTCTTTTATTGTCCTTGTGTTAATTGTCTAAATGAGAGACAATTGCAACTTAAGCAAATACGGGAGCATGTCTTTGTGATGGCTTTTGCAAGAGTTATACAACATGGACATGGCATGGTGAATTGTTAGACATGCCAAGTATGTCTCAAATGGATCAATTCGATGTACCTATGGATGATCGACTAGAGGACATGATCTGTGATATTGGACCCAAGTCTTTTTAGCGAGCTCAAGTGTACGACACTTTGTGTAGTGATGCGGATAAGCCTCTATATCCGGGGTGCACTAAATTCACACGGTTGTCAGCGGTGTTAAGATTAGTGAATGTAAGGCAAGAAATGGGTGAAGTGATAAAAGTTTCATTGAATTACTTGAGTTGTTGAATGAAATGCTTCTAGAAGGTAACATTTACCAAGACGTAACTATGAGGCAAAGAAGGTGTTGTGTCAGATGGGATTGGAATACAAGAAAATACATGCATGTCCTAATGATTGCATATTGTATAGAGAAGAGTTTGCAGAGTTGCACAAGTGTCTCAGGTGTGGGGTATCACGGTATAAAGTGAAGGGTGATAACATTGATGAGAGCACAAAGGAGGGTCCCCCTGCTAAAGTATTATGGTATCTTCCAATAATTCCAAGGTTTAAGCAATTATTTGCCAATGTAGATGACGCGAAGAACCTTACATGGCATATAGATGGGAGAAAATGTGATGGACAACTTCGCCTTCCTGCAAATTCTCCGCAATGGAAGAAAATTGATCGTTTATTTCCAGTTTTTGGGACTGAGGCAAGAAACCTTAGGCTAGGACTTACTACAGGATGGAATGAATCCTTATGGGAACTTATCCAGTAAGCACAATTCATGGCCTGTTCTTATAATTATTTATAATTTACCTCCTTAGTTGTGCATGAAGCGAAAATATGTTATGCTATCTTTGATGATTGCAGGGCCAAGACAGCTAGGAAATGACATAGATGTCTACTTACGTCCCTTGATTGAAGATTTGAAAATGCTGTAGGATGAAGGTGTTCATGTGTATGACGGTTATCGTTGTGAAAATTTCATGTTGCGTGCAATGTTGTTCTGTACCATCAATGACTTTCCAGTATATGGAAACTTGAGTGGATATAGTGTTAAGGGGCATAATGCTTGTCCTATCTGTGAAGAAGACACATGTTATGTACAACTAAAACATGGAAAGAAAACAGTTTACACTAGGCATCGAAAATTTCTCAGGGCTAATCACCTATATCATAGACTTAAAAAAAACTTCAATGGATGTCAGGAGGATGGTATTGCACCACACATTTTAACTGGTGAGCAAGTTTATGAACGAGTGAAGGACATCAACATCTAATTTGGAAAGATCTACAAGAGAGTTACTGAAAAAACCTTATGGTAGAAGAGGTTGATATTCTTTGATCTTCCATACTGGTGCGATCTAGATGTTAGACATTGTGTAGATACCATGCATGTTGAGAAAAATGTGTGTGATAGTGTAATTGGCACTCTTTTGAACATTAAAGGCAAGGCGAATGATGGTTTGAATGCTCGTCAAGATCTGGTTGAGATGGGTATACGCCTCCAGTTAGGTCCATAGTCAGTGGGTAAGCAGACATATTTGCCTCCAGCATGTCATACCTTGTTAAGAGAAGAGAAAACAAGTTTCTGTAAGTGTCTACAGGGAGTCAAGGTGCCACAAGGATACTCTTCAAATATCAAGAGCCTTGTGTCACTAAAAGATCTCAAATTAGTTGGGTTAAAGTCCCATGATTGCCATGTTTTGATGCAGCAACTCCTACTAGTGGCTATTTGTGACATATTGCCTAAAAAAGTTAGAGAGACCATTACGCAACTTGTGCCTATTCTTTAATGCCATATGTAGCAAAGTCATTGACCCTATGAAGTTGGATGAGTTGGACAATGAAGCTGCTATTATATTGTGCCAGTTAGAGATGTATTTTCCTCCTTCATTTTTTGACATCATGGTTCACTTAATCGTGCATTTAGTGAGAGAGATTAGAATTTGTGGTTCGATGTATTTAAGGTGGATGTATCCTATTGAACGATATATGAAGATCTTGAAAAGGTATAGTAAGAATCCTATACTGTCTAGAAGCATCTATTGTTGAGAGGTACATTGCTGAAGAAGCCATTTAAGTTTTGTACAAAATACCTGTCACAAGCTGAACCTATAGGGCTTCCAACATCTCGTCATGAGGGAAGATTTTCTGGTAAGGTTCTCAAGGTGTAAACGTTAAACAAATGAATTGGGAGGAAGTTCTGCAAGCACATTTCTACATATTGAATAATATTGATGAAGTTGAACCTTATTTTTCTGCTCACAAAACCATTGTCAAGAAAAATAATCCGAGAATGCCGGAGAAATAAGCAATTGACTGAGCATAACAAAACATTCTTACACTAGTTTAAAGAACAAGTTGTGAATGATGATAATGCTTCTGAGGCATTAAAATGGCTAGCACATGGACCTAACTTTGATGTCATATGTTGGACTGGATGCGATATCAACAACTTCTCCTTCTATACAAAGTCATTGGATGAGAAAAGTACCGTGCAAAACAGCGGGGTTATGGTTGTGGCTGAGTCCATGCACTTCTCTAGTTCAAAAGATAAAAACCTTGTTATGGCATCCATGTGTTACTTTGGAGTTATCGAAGACATATAGGAAGTTGACTACACAAAATTCAGAGTACCTGTGTTTAAATGTAAGTGGGTTGATAGTAACACCGGGGTGCAAACTGATCAGTTAGGGTTCACATTGGTCGATCTTAGCAAGGTAGGTTATAAGGAGGAGCCTTTTATTATGGCATACCAAGCAAAACAAGTTTTTTATGTTAGCGATCCTTCTAACAAGTGATGGTTAGTGGTTCTCCAAGGAAGAAGTGTGCATGCTAGTCATGAAAAAGAAGACTCAAATTCTGATTTTATTGAGATTCCTTCTTTCTCAACACGAATCCCGACTTTTATTGATGAAAATGAAGTGGATGATGTACATGCCACACGTGATGATCATCACAAAGGAATATGGGAAAACATTCATACTTGACAATGTTAGTAACTTATTTATGTTTATGTTGTATATTCTTGCTGACATTACATAATTTTTATTATATTGCTTAATTCTTTTTATCATTATGTTTAACTTTGAAAATTTCAAACTTCTCCAATGACGGTACTGACAATTTTTTTTCTTTTCCAAACAGGTCATGGCTGATTCTTTTGGTAACCCATCTTATGAGTCTGCCAAAAAAAGGGTAGACGAGGTACACGCCTAAAAGAACTGACTCTCAGTCGAGTTGGTGACCATCTGATGCTAATTTAGTTTGACATGCTTAGTGGGGCACCTGAAGGGGAAAACGCCACAAAATTCATTAGTTTTGTGGGCGTTCTTGCTCGGAGTAAGGTCTCTATCCTTTATGAGGATTGGGACCATGTGGAGGAGAGTGTAAAGAACCAAATATGGCAAACTATCACGGTATTTTATTTCTACAATCTTAAATATATAAATTATATTTAACCATATTATTATCACACATTAACTATTTAATTTTTTTTCATAGTTGACTTATGATGTTCCACATAATGCCATGTTGAGACAGAAGTTGCTCTCACTTGCGGCTGAGCGTTGGAGGGCATTTAAGACATAGCTCACCACGAGATACATATATGGAAAGTTGAAAGACACTTCTCCTTGTGAGAAGTATGCATTTTTGGATGAGGATACGTGGACAAAGTTTGTTGAAAGTCGGGAGGATTATGTCTTCTAGGTTTAATTACAATCATATTTTTCTAATCATACAACAATATTTGATTAATTTTTATTCAATTTAATAGTGTCTTATTATACGTAGGAGAAGAGAAAAAAAGGACAAGCGATTGCATCCAAGAATGTCCACCCCCACAAATTGTCTCGTGGGGGATATAAGTTGCTTGAGCAGAAGATAATGACGGAGAAGGCGAGGCAACGTCAACTGGAAGCCTCGGCATCTAGTTCTACTAAAGATGTTGCTCCTCCATCACCACCGCAACGATGGGATAAATGAAAGGTGGCCCGCACGCTACAATCAGGTGGATATATATCAGTCGAGACACGCGTTGTTGCTGAAAAGATTATAAGTCATTTTTTATTTCAAATTATAATTGTAACTTCATACGCCATATTTTTTACACATTTCTTGAATTAAATGTTGTAAGACTCACTGGTCGAGCAGACCTCACAGGGAGCATTTGTTCCTCATGGACGTGAGGATATATTAACAATGGCTATTAGGATACCAGAGCATCCTGGTAGGGTTCGTGCAGCTAGACGAGGTATTGACATTCGTGATTACTATGGACCACCCTCACATAGTGAGCCCAACTTTGGAATTGTCAC
The DNA here is from genome assembly GCA_004329165.1 of Spatholobus suberectus. Lineage (NCBI taxonomy): Eukaryota > Viridiplantae > Streptophyta > Magnoliopsida > Fabales > Fabaceae > Spatholobus > Spatholobus suberectus. The sequence goes on along the minus strand of CM014730.1, from coordinate 889,719 downwards.
CAGGGAAGACATGGAGCGAATCAGGCAAGAGATTATAAATGAGCTTAAGAAACAGTTGAGAGGGGAGATTAGAGAGGAGCTGACATCTTTGGGTCTTTCACAACAAAATACAAATGTCCAAATAGAACAAGCTCATACTCCTGTACGTGTCAGCACAAAGGGAAGCTGTGCTGCTGCTAATCCTTCTAGGGAGGAGACTAACACTGATATCCATGAGCAGTGTCAATTATATGTTGATGGAGAGCCTATTCGTTTAGTGGCCTTTGGGAGAGTATATAACTTGGGGCCTACCATACACCACATGACTGTTGAGGATGATATGGCGAGAGGTGGTGGTTGAACAAATATGGGATGCATATGCTCAAGTTCTTGTACCCACTGAGGAGGTTCAGACTGTTGGACAGGCACCTAAATAGTTCATTCAATGGCCGAGATGACTTATAAAGGTCACATCAGTCAAGGTATATTCATAAGTCATCTTAAATAATTTTTTTTCTATTACAAATTAAAATAACTTGAATGTATTTTATGACCTTATTTTGTATTTTTTTTATAGGATGTTCAACCGTCTAAGAAAGATGTTCCATCCGAAAAATCGAAACTTGAAGTTGGTCCAATAACACACTTGTGGCAAGTGGCATCTAGTATGGGGACAAATGTTCAAATAGATTAGGAACTGACATTCCTTGGCAGACTTAGTGGTGTAGACCTGTGGATCACCTAGAAGGATGTATTGGAAGTTTGTACTGGCAATGACATGCTAAATATCTCAATTCTTCAATTATGGTTGCTGTAAGTTTAATTTTTTTGTTAATCTCTAAAGTAAGCATCTCAATATTATATTTAACATTCTTTTGTATATTTTAGATACATGCATTGTCTCTGTCTCTCAAAGGGTTGGGAGAATGTATATGGATTTATTAACCCATTGCCTATTCAGAAGATAGAGAATAAAGATGAAGATTCTCAGGTCTACATTCAGAATTGGATGTATAATGGAGAAAAACGGTGTTACCAAGCACCATACTTGCATTGGTAAGTACAAGTTATTTCTTACCCAAATGATTTTAAATGATTTTTGAATCTCATCACATATATTCTTTTTGCAATGTAGCTCGCATTGACAATTGCTAATTATTTGTCCTAAGGACAATACTGTGGCCTTATTGTGTTCGTTGCATAAGAAGCTTAACAAAGATTTGAAACAACTAATAGAAAGGTAATTCTTTATTTGTAATATATTTCATTCATACTTTATATTGTAATTATGAAACCTATAACATGTCTTGTATATCTATTTTTAATCAGAATCATGATTAGATATCAAACATTGGTGGGTAGGCACATGTCACTACGGGGAAGCCTAGTTGGTTTTTTCCTTATGTAAGTAATTTATAACTGCATATTATATTACAATTTGTAATTGTTTTTACAATCACTGCTAAAAAAATTCTCATTGGTAGGCTAACAAATAAGTAGAGAGCTATGAGTGTGGATATTATGTTATGAAACAAATGTTGACTATAGTTTTAGCAGATATTGTGGATTTATGGGACAAGGTGATATAATTTTTTTAAGTTACAATAATACGTATTATTGTAGGTGGTTGACTAATGATTTATCTTATTTTTTTATGTTACAATTATTCATTGATAGGGAACCATTCCTGCATAAGGACTTGCTAGATATTTGTTGACGTTGGGCAAATTTTTTTGTTGAAATAAGTAATAGATAGTATGTTTAGAATGACATTAGAGAGAAAAGAATAGTAGTTTTTATTTCATATATTTCAAATATGTTATGAAGTTTTCTTGGTTAATAAATGAATTCTGATAAATGAATTCTTTGGCTATTTCTATGGTATTTGTTTGTATCAGATTTTGGTTGTATCTATGAAAACAATGAAGGTATTTAAAAAAAAAACGAAACTTTTTAAATCGGTGGTGCATTAACCGATTTAAAAGTCTACTTTTTAAATCGGTTATGCGGAATCGATTTAAAATTTTTTTTTACATCAGTTCGTTTTATGGTTTAAAATGTTAATTTCTTTTATATTGGATGCATCTAAATCGGTTGTAAAACCGATTCAAAAAAAGTAATACAAAAGAATCGAAAATATAAACCACACAGCAAACGATAATAAAACCACATTTTATCTTTAGGTACAACAACTCATCCAAGAATATGGATGCAAGACTAGGCAATGCCATGCACAAGGGCCCAACAAATGATCTCATCATACATTGATCTCATAACCTCTTAGTATAAGATTGTCCCTCTTTATAGACAAAGTATGTGTGTATGTACACTTATCAAAATACTTTTGGCATGAGGTGGAAAACATAGGTCTGTGGGAGTATTCTTACTCCTATATCAAAATACTTTGCTCTAAAAATATGCCTTCCATAAGGAATTATTTCCGTAAACATTTTCAATTAAATCTATTTAAAGCTCTTGTCAAAACATTTTGGGTTTGAATCGTGCTTTTAAATAAAATCTAATTGAGTTTAGATTATCAAATAAAAAATAGCATGTTTGCATACATAAACCGAATTTAGTAAATCATTGATAAAAATAGTTCAATTCGGTTTATTTATTTCAATAAACAAACTCCATTTGCAGTTGACTTTGGGTTTTATAAAATGAATAAAGAAAGCAATTTATTTGAGAATCAAAATAAATACCAATTGGGAAATATGTGACCACGTGTAGGTCTTTTTAATGGATAGGGTTCATTTGATTTCAACTTGTAGAAAATGATAATTAGTTTCTTGAACAAATGAGGCTTTTGTAAGAAGATAATTGGAAGGTTAAAAATAAATTAAGTATCCTACGCGGAAATAAATTATTATACAAATTTTAATAAAAATAACTCTGGGCCTATTTTCGAAAATATAGAACTTTAGGAGCAAAAATATTTCAGCACTCTATTCCCTAAGAAACAAGTGCCCATAGGTGATTTTATGCATCTAATTTTTTTATTTTATTTTAAAATTAATGAAATTTGAATTTTCATATCATGAACTCTGCCTTTAATTAATGAAAATTTGCTAAAATCTTTATTTAAAATAGGACTAATCATTGTGTTCAAGTGTAAGATTGAGAACCAATGGGATTTAAGTTGAAAGTCACAAGCAACCTACTTAATCATTGTTATCTAACTTCATTTGAACCAAAACCTCACTAATTAAAAAATGCTTTTGAATTTGCATAATCATGAACTCTGCCATTAATTAATGAAAATTTGCAAAAATCTTTATTTGAAATAGGACTAATCTTTGTGTTTAAGTGTAAGATGGAGAACCAATGGGATTTAAGTTGAAAGTCACAAGGTACCTACTTAATCATTGTTATCTAACTTCATTTGAACCAAAATCTCACTAATTTAATTATTTAAAAAATGCTTTTAGAACCTTTATTTTGGACTGTTTTCGGTTCTAGATTTTTATCTTACAAAATACTTAACAAAATTCATCTATTATTTTTTAATTAGAAACATAAGATATAAATACACAAAATGTATTTTTATTTCTCCCAGATTCAACTCCAAACATTCTCGGTTAAATAAAAAATTGAGACGGTTCTAAACCTAGGAATTCTAGAAAATGCTGGAACCTCAACATATTTCAACAAATTTTCAGAAATAACAAACATGCATATTTTTCAACCAACTTTAATGGTAGTATCCTTAGGATGTCTAGTTCATATGAAAATTTTTAAAACACACACAAAACAAAAAAGGCATACGTAAAAATTATGATAAATCATAAAAGTGACTGACTCGCCTAGAAACGCGACATTGTAAAGGTCTGAGTAAAATCCCATTTTTCACACTCAAACATTTTTGTAAATTTTTGAGTGATTTATATGTTAATCTCAATACATATACAAATCCATATACACCTATTTGCAATTTTTAGAGCTCTAGATGGTGAAAAATAAATAAAACACCGAGAGGGTAGAAAACAAGATTTTCAAAGATTGATGTCAATAAACCAAACTCAACATGCATGTAAGGATCTAGCCATATCAACCATATTCTCACCAAATATCATGTATCAACTTACCCTTCAACCAAATTCAGACCCCCTTTCGAGCCATCAATCACCTTCGAAGTGACATGCAAAGGCTTTGAACTCATGGAATCAAACATGGAAACAGGTTCCCGACCATCAACCATCATGAATCAACCATCAAGCAAATAAAAATCAAGATCAACCAAGAAAACAATACACGCACCAAAAATCATGGGGGAAAGGGATTAAGGATTACCACCCTTGGTGCTTGAAAACAATAACAAAAGAAAAATAAAAATAAGATTCAAACCAAAGATTAAGTTAGTCATGGGCTAGTCTAAGAGAGCAATCCACAATTTTTTCAAACAAAGTTAGAGGGGTTTAGGATAAGCAAACCGTAGCCATGGTGGTTCATCCTAATACTCTAGATTACTTTGAAAAAGAGCCATCATCCCTCACCTTAGGATCTAGATGGAGTAGAGTTGGCCTTTTGTTCCTTCACTTTGAGCTTTCTCTTTGGTAGAAAAGAATAACAAGTTAGAAGCTTGTTAGAAGAAAAGAGTGAGTGAAGGTGTGTGTTGTGTCTTGGTCGTGTGAGAAAAGGAGAAAAACTTGAAGTGTTGAGTGTGTGTGTGTGTTCTTGGTCATAAAGGTAGTTGACAGAGAATATAAAGAACTTTCACCTTTCTCTTTGATGGGTGAGAGTAAATGAGTGAGTAATGAATGTGTTTGTGTGGGCAGGTATAGACAGGGGTATTAGTAATAAGAGTTAATGGAATTGTTTATTTGGCACCATTGAACTCTTTTATCCTTGGAGACATAAGGTTAATAAAGGTAAAAAAGGGGTTTTACAGGTAAATGATGTGACACCCAATCACATTAACATTTATTTCGACAATTATTTAATTTATTTTACTTTATTTTATTTATTATTTATTATTTATTACTCAATTTGAAAATAGCAAATAAATTTTTCGCAATCACAAACTTAATTTTAAATGTTTACAAAATAAGTAATTGATCATTATTAGCATAATAATAGAAAAAGTAAAATTAAGGACAACAATATCATGCATACATCGAATACTATATCTATATATGTATAATTGTATATGATAAGGATACATCTGTCATCAAGGTCATAGAGGGTACATTCATCAAAAAGTACGTACTAAAGTCACTTCCCAGCAATATATACATACATCAAAAAGTCCTAACTACCCACCCTCAATACATACAAACAAAATGAAAAGGGCCTGTGTTAGAGCAATCAAACTATACGACTAAACTGGCAACCTACACCATTTAGTAGCGTACTGTGCATATCCATTGGGCACCTTAGCTAGTTGCCCAAAGTTTGATGACGAGAAAGCTAAAGATAGTGACAGCCACCCATTACCCATGCCTGGGTAGTGGTCCAACTCAGGTGAGGGTATAGGATCTACCATATGGACCAAAGAGGTAGCAATCATTAACTCTGGAGGTGGGTAGAAGAAGTCCACAAAGGGTACCTCTGGAGCATCCTCCTAATTAGAAAGTGGTGGTGGTGACTCCTCAACTTTGACAAACCCTGGAGAAGGGTAGGAGGTCAATAGTATAGGTAGTGTAATCGAAGTGGCCGACATAAATAGATTAGGGAAAGGAGATAGGAAGCTGATGGTAATATACCCTTGATAAGATACGGTGTTAGTGCCCTCATCATATAGCCAATCCCTAAAGGGACTATACTGGATGAAGACATTCATCATCACCAGAAACTGATCCATCTTCCTTACCATTGATCGAAACAAACATACATAAAGGAAAAAGAAAAAGAAAAGAGTGAGATGATTTGTTTTCTAAATCACTTCCCCAAAAGGTATGTAGGATTGACCTACGTAACAACATAAAGATAAAACATAACTGACTAAAACAAGATAAGGGAAACCTGGGATTTATTCTAAGTTTTCTTAATCTACCCAAGATTCTAGACACGTTGTATGGATCCATACCCCCAACTATTGATGAGCAACATCCAAGTTCTCATAACAAGAAAGCGATTGGGAGTACATATACCTGTGCAATATGGTACTGGCATCACGACCATCATCACCATAATCTCAAGATATAAGCACAAGCCTCCTCTAGGGTATACTTTCCCCCAATCTTCGTGAGATTGAGCAGTTGCCAGTGTAATCAAGCTGGTTAAGTGATTGCCTCGGTTCTAGGGCTCTACCCTGACCATTAGGATGCTTATCACTCTATACCATACCCTCTAGACCTCCAAAGGTGGTCCTAACTTCCTCTTATAGTATACCAAACTATAACTTCCCTCACCAAGGACTCATGTCTATGTTAAGGTTCTAGATGCAATATGCGTAAAGTGTATGTCAATTTCAATTTCAAAACCTATATTATAGCAAGTGCACTAATCGAAGACGTAGTAAAAACCTTAGTGAGTAGGGTATCGTTCTTCTCAATGATTAGAGAAAACTATTCTAATTCAACTATTCAACTATCAATGAGGCAAGCAATATGTTGCGTTGTCACACCATAAATTGCCAACAGAAATAAAATGCAAAAATTAAATCTATTGCTATGTTTTTTATATTTTTAATTGATTTTATATTGGTAGAAAGTATAATCAGCAATTTAACTCCTTTTATGGTCATCCCAAGCATTTTTCCCCAAATTAACACAAAATGACATGGTTTCAAAGTTTGGATTTCTCAAAAATTAGATTGACCCAATTCCTTGGTGAAGATCTCTATTAATTAAGCTCAATACCATGTTTCCTCATGATCTATTAAAACTTAAATCGAGTATTAAGACTGAAATCCTAAAGAACACATGTCTTACAAAGGACTATTCCTAACCTTAACTTAAGACACAGTAATTAAACATCAATTCAGACCACTTGCATATGATTTCGCATCATATGTATGTTCTCATCATTCTTAACAGTGACTTACCGTGAAAAAGCATTAAGCATAAAGTTGATTACTCGAAAATACAAGGAATTGCATTAAATTGAAAGATCCATACAAAAGAATCCCACAAGATTCATCAAACACTAAAAGACTGAAATAGGGAAAAACAAGAAAGATAAAAAGCAATACAAGATAGATATGGCTATAAGAGATGGTGAATACACTAGATCTTCACATTTCTCTTCCAAGCAAAGAAGCTCCAATGGTGAGATGAGAGAAAAACCTAAAGAATTAGGGTGAGTGAAGGAGAAGAATGTATTCCAATATTCTCTCCTGAGCAAATGAGCCTTGCATTGACTTTGTATATGAAGTGAAATGGGCCCAAACATGTCAGCAAAATCGTTTGTGCTATCAACAAAATATTACTAGCATCCCATGCTGGCTAGGCGTTTGAGACATTGAGCTGCGGTTTAAAATTAGACAAGCATCAGTCACTTACACGCTAGACGCTACTCTACCAGCATGGAATTGATGTTGTGGCATCTCCAAACATTGCGGCGTCTTGAACGCGGATCTACCTGGGAAATTCAACGCTTCCAATGTTTGACACAACATTTCCCATATACTTGCAACGTCCAATGCTGAGCTTCTTGTGGAGAGCCTCTTCTTTAGCTTCACTGACGTGGGACACCACCTAGCGTCTCAAACGTTACACTACCACATACAAGAGTTTTGCTTTATTTTACCTACAAAAATGTAGAAAGATTCCTTCTAAGCTATTTTATTAAGAATAAAAAAAAGTAAATTATTTTTGTCTTTTTATCAACATTTTCTTCTTCTTATGAAGTTTTTTATTAGGTTTTTACATGTGAATCATGAACTAAAACATCATGAAAAGATTATTCATCAGTCTACTACATGTTCCTCTACAATCTCATTAGCATACCATAGACCTTAACACATTTAAGGACTTATCTCAATGTCTCATTACCTTAGTAGAGGTTTCTCTACACTTCAACTCTTAACATATATCTTTGCAACCAAGTGTAGAGATAAATTCTCATATTCATCCATCAACTTTACTAAATACTTTCTTGAAATTTATTTCTTTTCCCAAATATACCTATAACTTAAATAGTTTCTTATTTTCTTAATCCTAGAAGAAAATAAAATTTTCTTATCTTCATTCTAAGAAAATAACCATTACTTACTAGATTTGTAACACTTTTCTCTTAATTTCTCTAAGGAGTCGAATACACACACACACACAATTGTCTATCTATTATGATTATATGATATAAATAAAATTAAAATTTTGTAAATTTTTAAGATTAGGGCCAAAAGCCCTAATTTGATTTTTTAACAATTTTTTTTTATTTTCTAGTATTATATAATAATTTAAAATTTTGTATAAAAATAGTCTACCTTTTATATTAATCCTAAAAATATCCTTCTTCATCATAAAAATAGGTTTTATTCTACTAAAAATAATAATATGGATTAAGAGGCTTATTACCTTTCTTCACAAATCTTATGGAAATTTTTCTAAAACTCGCATATTTTATTTTTTACCATAAAATATCTTCACAAAATACCAAAATAAAAAATAAATAATTAACTATTAAATGAAATAAAAAAAATTCATCATCTTCTCTACAAGAAGAGTGATGGTTGAATATGATAGGAACAAAACCATGGGGCTTTATTTCCTTTATACCTCACATAACAAGATCATATCATGTATACTACTTCAATAAAACAAGATAGAGATCCAGTCGTATAATAATCACAAAGAATTATACATATAACTATCAACATGGTACCAACATGTCGGTGGTCTGAGTGGTACTGGACTCAGATTCTTTAAGTGAGGTTTCAAGTTCAAACCTTATGGATGGAAAAAAATGTGGTTAGGAAGTGAGACTGTAAAGGTGGTTAGCTAGGTTCTCCGGTAGAGATTAGTCATCAACAAGTCGATGGATAGTTTGCACCTATAACAAGGTTACCTAAAAAAAAAAAACTATCAACATGATACCAACAACATATATATAAACAAGAATAAAAATAACATAAGAACCCATGGTAACATAACATAGCAAAAGTTTAATATACAAAGGGTCTAGAAAAGATTTAAGGGCGAAATCTTTCTTACATCCTTTTATGAAAGCAAAGATAAGAAAACACTCCTCCCCCATACCTCAAGGGAATGGGTTGGAGAAGAGGATGGAAATGAGTCTCCAAAGCTTGAAGAAAAATGCTTCAAAAAGCTTGTCCAAGAAGCACGAGGTACTAGATCTATGGAAGCTTTGGTATATGAGGTGTTTTAGAAGTGAGAAATACAAGCAAATATGAGTGTGGGAGTAGAGTAGAGGTTCGGCCAGCAGGAGTTTGGGGAAGAAGATGGTGAAATTTTTTTGTCCAAATGGTACAAAATTAGGGTTTTTTATCCTAGGGTGAAAGATCTAGATAGTAACCACTTTATCAATTTAATTTAAATCAATATAATTGATACTATCAACAATGATTTGCATTATACATCTGCTGGCCGAAAATTATACAATGCTAGGTAGATAATATCCAAAATTTTCATTTAAAATTGATTAGAAATGGGTTTTTATTTATTTATTTTTTAAAAAAATCTTAAAACCTTAGTTTATCTTTTCTTGGCCAATAGAAATTTTTCTAGGTGACACCCAATTAGTTTCTAGATAAATATGAAATAAAACAAATTTTTGCATATTATATGAATTTTAAATTATTTTTAATGCATTTTTAAGTAAAAAATTAATAGAAAATTCATTTTAATTATAAAAATTCTGAAAATTTTATGATTATTCTAGAAAATAATATCTTATGTGAAAACATACTTAAAATAAAATTTTCATTCCTTTTGAATACCAAAAAGCCACTAATTCGAGTTTTTCAAGTATTTAGGAGCATTTTGGTCATTTTATACAGGAAGTTTAGAAAATTTCCATAAAATTTCCAAAAATATATTTTATTATTCTAAGCACTATTTTAAATTCAAAAATATCTAATTCTAAACTTTTGGGTATTTTTATCTATTTTTAACTTATTTTATAAAATCAAGGGCAAAATGATTATTTGTTGGGTTCCGATCTGAAAAAATTATTAAAACTTCAAACTAAGAGTTTTTCAACATTTTGGACACAATGATGCAATCAGAATGTTAAAATCATTTTTAGTTACGTTATATAAAAATATTGGATAATTAAAAAAAAACTAGCAAGTAAAATTCAAGGTATTATAAATGACTTTTTTTCCATTAAATTATTTTAGGCATAAAAGAATTAAACAAAATAAGATAAAATAAAATGTTTAGTATGAATTAAACATTTTTAGGATTAGATTTTTGAGAGTATAAGTAAAAAATAAAGAATTTCAAATTGGGTTAAGTAAATAGGATAGCTTATTAGGTTATTTCCAAAATTTTCAGTACACCAGATATTAGAACAAAATTAACCTCAATGATCAAGGTTAACCAAGGATAAAAATAGAAAGTTTAATCTCTAAAGGTGTACGTAAAAATTAAAGAAATTTGAATTAGAATAAGATGAATGTATTAATAATTTTGTAATAGAATGGGATAAATAAATTGAAATAATAATGTTCAACATTAATTAAACATCTTAAAATTAATTTGAAAGGTTTAGGAAAGAATTTTGGGTTCTTAGGATAGATAGGAATTTTAGGATGTTACAAAAAATCTTAAGTCTTTATTGGTTTCGATTTCACCTTTATTTGTCCACCCTATTTGCACGGGTTGTTGTTCCTCAAATGTTAACTTGAATTCCAAATTACTTGGCTACTCTCTAATCATACCCACCTTTTCCCTTACGAAAATTTTCCTCATGTGGTTCCTTTCTTTGTATTGATGAAAGTATGAAACATCCCAAAATTTCATACTACCTCTTTTTTTTATTTGATCATTTCTGTTTGCCACTATTATTAATTCTCCTATTTATATGTCTTAGTTTCCCTTTGAATGATGACTACAATTTTGAGTTGATTCTATCTAAATTACTCCTTTTGCCATTGCAATCAAGTTGATTCATTTACATTGTACTAGATATTATACCCCAATGACAATGTTGATTTTATACTAGTTTGGTTGTTTATCGCTCATTATTAGTAGAAATAGAACTCTTTTACTTTCAATGCAAGGTGGTTGTGACACTTACCAATATCCTTCATTCTTTTGATTTTTGTAACTAGGGGGTGTAAGCAAGTTTGGGTTGACCAATGAACCTGATTGACCTAATTAGACCCGAAGCTATTTTTGCAAGTTGGTTTGGACTTTCAATTTGGTTCAATTATGAGATGATCACCCCAACCTTGTTTGGTTCAGGTATCAGGTTCTAGAATTTCTAGTCCAACAAACCTAAACCGAACTGCAATAGTAAAGGTTTGAGGGTTTAGGATTCCTCCCACTGTTATGGCTTTTCTTCTAAACAATCCAACTTCCAACAAAGTGACAATCTTTTTACTCTTTAATGACTAAATTGGAAGATCTCAATGTGATCAAGTCCTCCCAAGCATGTCGTCAGGCCAATCTTCACCAGGTTGTGGTGGCGAGCACATAACGATGGTGGTGGGCAAGGAAGGGAAGGGGGAGGAGCGGTCAACCCACACCAAATCTACATCACAATGAATTTGAATAGATAAGCGTGAACTAACGTGAAAAATGGTCTCTGCTGCTTCAATCTTCATTAAAAGATGGTCTCCACCGAAGACACCCCTAAGTGTAACGTCTTGTTGTCGCCATATGAATTAACTAATGAATAGAAAATGCAAAAAAAAAAACATTTTAAATAAAAGTCTTATTAATTTAATTATGAAAACTTGAATAATTTTTTTGCATTTCAAAAATGATATTATTATCCATCACAATTATCAAAGAAATGATTTAAATAGTAAGGTATAACTGAATAAGATACAACGTACATAAACAATAAGGAATAAATTCAAATACTGTGCCACATGGCACTACATAACTAAAGTTGAAACCCCGCAGGACAAATTATCCAATGTATACCAAAATGATACATATTGTCAAACACAACTAATACATCTAGAATGGGGAAGGGAAAACTATAACATAAACTCACTCCTTGAGCTTATCATAATTATTACCCTAGATATCTACTTTGGGAGCTGTTACTAGAAATCTCCAAATGAATCTCTCTTCCTCAGGGTAGATTTGCCATACTCCATGCCTTTCTGTTGAAGAGTTTGAAGATATCATACATAGAGTTCCCATCTGTGGATTGGGTGCATCCAAGGCATCTGCTCCTGCAAACTTGAACATTGCGATCATAGCAACATACATGCAAACAAAACATGCAAAAAGGGTAAGCTTATATGAATAAGCATAGAAGTGTGTGCATAATGACGTACTCAAAATAACAGGCAACATAACTATAATATATACATTCACAACAACATATATCATAAAACAAGACACATCCACATCAAAACAATGGGCACACAAAACAATGCATATATGATGATAATCATGCATGCAACAGATTCGACTTTATAGAGATTTCTAAACAATCAAGCAACTAGCTAAATGTGTTCCTTAACATGGTACAACAATAAACACCAACCCATAGGTTAAGAAGGCGACATATGCTATAAAACATTTAGGTGACATCGGTACTGATTATGGAGCAACTGTGGCTTATTTTAAGATATATGTATGGGGTGGTCTCCACCATGACATAGGGCTTGCAAGGACCCCAACTGCTTTTGGATTCACATGTCTATATATCATCAAGGTCCTAATTGAGCAATGTGTACTAGCCTTCCAAACTTGTCATAAACCAAATGCATGCTCATAACAATAATGCAAACTCATGCCATGCATGCATGATCAAATCTCACCATATACAATTCATATATATATGCAGGCACATGTCATGTATGCATGATCAAATCTCACCATGAAGACTAGCATGGATTCGTGAAGATTCATAGACGAGTGTGTGGTTTAAAGGCCATAAACTTTAATAAAAATCAAGTTTAAGCTAAAACAAAGACTAAACACTATTTATAGACTTAATAATAGTGGGTTAAACATTTTTTTATTCACTAAAAGTAATTAATTTAAAAAGACTTAAGAAAAATATCTAGAAAAGAAGCTAAACTAGCATAGGTTTGAGTTAAAAATCTCAAATTAATTGAGAAAAGGATATTTTTGTAATTTCACTTTTATAAAGTTCTTATTATAATATTTATGAATTATTTTTGTGTTAAAATAAAGTTTAAACACATATTTGGTATTTTTAAGAATTTGGGATTAAAACTAGCCAAATATAAGCCTTTTAGTGAAAAATATTCAAAGAAGGGTAAAACTATGATTTATCCTTAAAAATTTATCTTATGAATTAAAATAATTGATTTTTTATTTTATTTGCCTATATTTGAAAACAATTTGAAATTTTAATTATGTTGAGTTAATTATGACTATTCTAGTCTTTAATAAAAGGTTAGGAGTAAAATGATCATTTTACATAAAATGTGTTTAGAAAATTCCAAGAAATTTCAGTGACTAGAAACATTATTTTAGACCTCCTATAAAGATATTAGGTCAAAATAATGTAAAGGAAATTAATTATGAGTTTTTTAAGTTTAATATAATTTAATAAAAAAAGGTATTTTGGGAATTCTTAAGTTTTAATTTAAAATTTTAAACAGTAACCTAAAGTATTATATTATAAACTTATATAATTTATTGAAATTATTTAAGATTTACAAATGGAATTTAAATTAATTCCTTCATAAAACTTAATAACACGCATTACACGCAAAAACTTAGGAGTGTAAAGTAGAATAGGTTTGCAAAAAATTTAAAAACCTCATTAGTATGTTTATACCTTATTTATAAGGTGTATAAAGTGCTTAGTACCTTATAGAGGTTTACATGTAGTTTGGTAGACTTGTTAGGACCCATAGTACAACCTGATATTGGGTCTTCTCCAAGGTTTACTTAGCGACATGTTTAGGTCTATGCACTTGAGGCTAGAAACACGTTAGAGCCTCACAAACAATACAAAAAAAATAAAATAAGAGGAGAATGAATAAAAAAAAAAAACAAATAATTGATTGGAAAGAGACAATACTTATTAGTGTATCTCAAAACTCAAACTATCAATCCCATATATAGTGTTAGTAATTAAGCTTACCCCATTGGCAAATGTTAATAAATAATTTTTAATTCCCAAATCATTTATAATCAAATCAATATAAAGGGAAGGCTAATAAAGTCTTGCAAATGTAATTATTTATAGCCTTTAAAATAATAATAACGAATGATAAAAGGAAAATACTATTAAAAAGGAAAATATATGATATTTAAATATTTTGTCTAGAAAAAGAAAATAATACAATTATCTCCACAAAAGACTATAAAAGAAAAATAGAATATATTTATCTAAAAAGATGAATAAATATCATTTTCTTCACAATAAAGACTAATAAAGGAGAATGAAATTTTATCAAAAAATAAGATAAAAATGACACTTAAATGTCATTATCTAACCCCCAAAATAATTTTTTTTTTACCTTAATATAATTAAGATATATATATATATATATATTAAAACATGTAAAATCAAAAGGCCCTCCCCAACCCATAATGTTGGTCCATCCCTGGCTTCAACATATATTCAAGGGAACTCTAGTTGACAAAATCATATGCTTATTCAAGTCAATCTTAAAAAGAAAGCAACCATTTCCCAACTTCCTTGCCAGATCAACTACTTCCTTAATGATTATTACTCAATCTAGGATATTCCTTTTAGGAATAAAAGTATATTGGAAACAGCAAATAACAATGCCTTAATTTCCTTGAGTCTTGAAGCCAACAATTTTAAGATACTTTTATAAGCACCTAAGAAGGGAGACTGGTTGAAAGTCATCAATACTCTAAGGTGAATCTATTTTTAGAATCAAAGCCAAGAAAAAGGATGAAAAGGACTTTAGGAGCCTTCCGAACATATGAGATTCCTCCATCATCACACAAATCTCCTTCTAAAGAATCTCCTATAAGGATTTAAGAAGTTCAAAATTAAATCCATTTAGACTCAGGACTCTTATTCCCTTCACAACTATTTAGTGGCTCTTTAATCTCCTTCAAAGAGAATGGTGCAACGAGATTCTCATTTTGGCAATTTGAGATTTTTGGGAAAGACACACTATTAGTCATAAAGGCAATCCTAACTAGATAATGAGAAATAAGATGAAAAGAAATTTTTAATTTCTTACTTTAATTCCCTAACTCCTTCCACCCAAATTTCATTAAATAGTGTTGCTTAGTATGATTCCCTTTCTTCTAGATTTCATATAAGCATGAAAAATGATACTTTCCTTCCATTGGATAACTTAGCCACAAATTAGTAAATTTTTGTCTTCTACAAGTAACTTCCTCATTGAAGAGCCTCATGTCTTTATTCTTCAAGTTTGTTGCATGAATTTCTGTCAATATAAAGCGAATTTATGGTCCAATATACCAAAGATCTCAACATTCCACCATTTCAAATCTAATTTCAAAATTTGAGGTTTAATTTTAAGACAAAGCCTTAGGGGTGTTAACAATTGGGTTAATCTATCAATTAAAGGGTAAGTTGGATTGAGTTTTCTTACTTTTGGGTTCTTAATCTGAAATTCTGAATTGAACTAACCTAACTATGAATGGGTTAGATAGAGTTGGATAATTAGGTCCATCGGAAAAAAAGAGAGAGGGAGAGACCAAGACAACAACTCCTAAAGTGAGTTGAAGATCTCCTCCGATGGCAACAACAACTTTGACAAGATTAAGATGAGCAATTGAACGTCTCCTCTAGATAGATGCAAAGGTGTTATAGTGAGACTATGAGAGTTTGAGAGGGAGAAAGCGAGAGAGGGCCAAGGGAGTAATGGAGAAGCAAGTAAGTAGACCAAACCAAACAAGGAAAGAAGAAGAAGCAAGTTGCACACAACTTCTCTAGGAACTAAGTGGCTTACTTTAGGTTTAAGATTTTACTTTAAACAATAAAATGTAAATTATATTAGTTTTTATTTTATTTTATAATGTATATTAAATCAAGTTAGCTTTCAAAGATAGACATACATATAACCTAATAATTGACTTAATTATATCAAGTTCTATTCTTAGTTAATCCAATTAAATCTAATGAGTCTGATCCTAATCTGTCCTTTTTTTAATTGGTTAGGTCAAGCTGGTTAGGTTTTTCTAACTCATAAACACTCCTAAAAAGTCTTCTTAAAACTTGAGTACTATATTGTTGTACAATTGTCCTTAACCACTCTAAAGAAAGCCTTATGAAGCAACCACCAATTGTTAAATTTGAAAAGTTTAAGATCCTAATCTATACTTCTATATCTTAGCACCACCAAATATGGGTGTGCACGAGTTCGATTTGAGTTGAGTTTAGCTAAACTTGTCATCCAAATCAATTAAAATACTTCAGTTTGGGTTGAGTTAGATTTAACTTAGGCATTTTTCTTTTCAAACTCTATTTGAACCAACTCAATCAATAACAAGTTGGTTTTAAGTCAAGTCTATCAGGTCCCAAAAGTAAAAAAGAAAAATTGTTTAAATTTTTCTAAAAAATGTAAACAATAATTAAAAACAAGTAAATAAATACAAAAAATATATAAATTATAATTTAAAAATAAAGTGTCAAGTCAACATATTAGACCATCAAGTTCACAAATTTAAAAATAAAACTTATTACTGAAACAAAAAAGAAATGTCAAATTTAAACGAATTGTGTCATCAAATTCTACTCGTACAATAACAAAATCCTAATCAAATTATTTTTATTTGGGTTAGATGTGTTTAGCCCTATCACCAAACAGTAATCAGAAACATCCTAAATCCCATTGGAAAGTATTTCCCCAATTGACCTCACACCAAATTAGACAAAGTAAATCCATCTGGTCTTTGCCACGTTTATTTCTTGCCTAACAAAGGAAATCAATTAACCCCATGTGTTCAATAAAATTATTGAACTCATGAATCTCAGCCTAGTCAACTTGAAGCGCACTACCTTTCGTTTCAGAGGATTTCCTAACTACATTAAAACTTCCCTATAACGCACCATTTTCTGTTATCAGTACCATACTCCAAACAATCCTTTGTATAGCCAGAACTAGCAAATGACAAAATAACCTTACTCTATGTTTTGTTATGGACGCCCACCACTTCTACCATCTACAGGAATAAAGCTCCAAGTCCAACCACCTTCAAGGACCAATTTGAGTATTCATATCCATAAAAACAAATGTATGTATAGAAATAGGACAAAATGCAATTACACACATCTTTAACTAGTAAAAATAGCTATCAAGTACACATTATCTATAATCTATAATTATATAAAGGGGATACAGACTGTATTGGTTTCCACATTTTGCTGGACGATTTTACCCTTTAACTTATGTAAATGTAACCGCATATTCTCTCCCTTCAAACTAAACCTGACTACCCTTTAAGGCTTAAACTAATGTAAACATAACTGCACACTACCTTCCCTCAAAATGGAACACAACGATTGCCATTTTCTATTGAATTCACCCTTCACACTTATAATTTTAGCATATCAAGGTTGCTAAAACCACACTTTAAATTTTTGGTAAAAATCACAAGTGTCTTTCATGAGAGGCAATCCTGTGCTCAAGTCGAATAAGATCTCTATAGGCAATAAAACTCTCTTTTTGAGTATTTAACGCAGTTGTATATCTGAGACTCAAACTCAACATCACTAGTTAAAGTGAACAACCCTATGTCAGTTAATCCACGCGCTCGGTAGTGCTCGTTTTAAGTTAAACATCTTAAAATGTCTTAAATATCATGTAAAATCTTAATTTAATAAAACTAAAATAAGTTACAATTTTTTTAGGTGAACTTAGGGTATTCCTAACCGAGAGTCAATAACTAATTTCTCAATGTATTAAGATTCATTTAAGGGGTGATCTCTCTTAATAGATGCTTTTCTATACACATGAACAAAAGAATCAAACTCATGATCACTGTTTAAAGAACATGATTATTTGTCAACCATATCACACTATATTATAAAATAACTTACCTTTTAAATAGATAAAAATGTTAAAAACGTGTGTTTTCTTATATAACATATGCTTTTACGTATAAGATCAAATATGATACGTATTATGATTTTTATTTGACTTTAATTATGTGTCTCTTGGCATCGCTTGGGCGACAACTCAATTTTGATATAAACACAAACCAAATCAGTTTATGACGCCGTATAGGCTACATATCACTTGCAACATCAGTGTTTAACATTGTTGGTAGGACTAGAAGATCAAATAAATTTGAAGATACAGCTATGTTAATGTTATAAATGCTTTTGACATAATTTGTGACTAATTAATAATTAATAATTACGATATGAAATTTGCGGTATTAATGTTTAAAATACAATTAAAGTATTTAATATATATCATGATTTATTTGAAAAGGTGTCATTTAAAATTAGTTTTTCGTAACTTACAGTCACCCTTTGGCGTCTTGTTTTCACACTTCACGTTAATTGGACCATCGAACGCGTTTTAGTAAAATAGTTACTTTTGACAAACTTGCCAATAATGAAGACATATTGAAAATTCATTGCAATCATTTTTTACTGTGATATCCCTCTATTTGTTCAGGCATGTAGGATTCTGGTTTCTTTGTTTTTTCACATACCATATTTACTTTTTAAAAAAAAATTAAATAACTGGACAATGTTTACTTTAAAAAATAATTGTTTTCTGTCATCTATAAACTTTAAGCCACTTCAAAGTATTATCTCAAATTTTAAAATTGTCTCAATTAACTTTAAAATTTAAATTATTATTTTAATGAAATCACTTTAATTTACTTTCCTTATATATATATATATATATATATATATATATATATTATTTTTATGTTTATTTTTATTTTATTTTTTTGAAAGCCATTTACTTTCCTTATATAACTAATGATAATTTTACGTGACACAAAATCTGATTTATAAAATGTAAAAATATAACTTTATTATTTACAATTTTACTTTACATATTTTAAATTATCATAAATGAAAAAAAATAAAATCTTATACTCCCTTCCTTCGGATAAGGGTGGTGGGCTCGATTTGGTAGAGGTTGATTCTATGACAGAAAAAATAATGGTTTTGGGTTTTCCTTGTATGGTGGAAATGTTGGGGTTTTATGATAAGATTTTTATTCTTTTGATTATATTCCAGTCGTAAGATAACTAAATTTCTACATAGAATTTTTTTTTTTTTGTCTACATATCTATCCTGTCGAATCAAATAATATTTACATAAAAACTATAAGACTTTACTTGAATATTTATTTTGAGGAGAGAGAGAATATTATACTATTTAGAAAACAATTCCAAATTACTAATAAAAAATTATAAACTCCATAAATTAAATAACAAAATTTAAATTCTGTAATTTTTATTATTTAGTCTATAACATATATATATATATATATATATATATATATATATATATATCATCATAATAACTATCTTAAATAAGAGTACGTTTTAGGAACTATTATTCAACGAGAAGTATTTTTAAACTATTTTTCTCAATGAAGCATTTTTAAGAATTTTTTTTAATCTTTTATCACTTTTAATCTATCATTTTCATTTTTATTTTAAATAAATTTCAGTATTTTTTAAATAATTATCAATAATTAAAATAAATTTATATCAAAATTTAAATTATTTATCATAAATTTAAATATAATTTATATAATAAAAAAAGTATTTATTACAAATTTTAATTATAATATAATTTATATATTTAAAATTATTTATTTATTATAAATTTTAGTTATATAGAATAAAAATTCATTTTGTGCATTGCACACACTAACATTTTAGTGTGTGTGAGTGTGTATATATATATATATATATTCAGAATACTCAACTGAGCCCGTTTAAAAAAATCCTGAGTTAGAAATTAAGAATTAAAAATCACTTTTATATAAAAAATAAAATTCGTTTATGTAGAAAAACTAAAATAAAATCACTTTCTATATAAAAGGAAAGAAAAGAACGGAAAAGTAGTTCAATCTAACGTGGCATAATAATAAAATAAAACTCTGAGAAAGTAAACCACGTAAGCGCCTAACGCCGTCACATGCAACGGCAACCCTAAAAACGACGAACTTACTGACGCAGCCCCCCTAACGCCGTCAAAATATACGGCGCCGCTCCCTTCCTCTTCTTCTTCTTCTTCTGTTCACTCCCTAGTCCCTCCTCTCTCAGCAAAACACACACACACACACTCTCTCTACTTTCTCTCTCTTTAAAATTCTCTCTCTTTCTCTCTCTAGAAATTTCAATTCAAAGGGATGCTCCTCTCTGCCCCTTGTTTCCGTTAAAGGTACGCGTCCATCACGTTACACTCTCTCATATTCTCTCTCTATTCGAAACATTAATTAATTAATTATTTATATATATGGTTTTAATTTTTTGTTGTTTATTTTAATTAATCTATTATTTGTCGTTAGTGTTTTTGAAATTTGGTGGTTTTGAGTTTTCACTGTGAATTCCGGTTTATATATACATATAGTGTTAAATTTTTATTATTTATTTTAATTAATGCACTGTTTGTTGTTAGTGTTATGGAGATTTTGGTGGTTTTGAGTTTTGATTGTGAATTCCGGGTTTTTCTGCGTTGATTTCGGATCGTTCTGACTTTTTGAGTGTGTGAGAGTGAGTGTTGAGTTTTTTTTTTTTTTTCTATATTTGGGATGTTTGGTTGGATCATATACGGAACTTTATTTTTTTTATTTTTTACTTTTTATTTGTTTCATGCTGTTTTGTGTTCTTAGGAGAGTTTTCTTTTAGTGATTTGAGGTTGGTGACACCAATAAGTAAGGTGAGAGTGGAATGTTTGTATTTTATGGAGGGTGTTGTATGAAGTGTGTTGTCACATAGACACTGTTATGACATGCTGAATGAACTCTTTTTTATGGTGTTCATCTCACTGCTAATGTTCTGCTTGTTTTTGTAGTTGTTCTATAAGAGTCGGTTTGGCTTAAAATTTGGATGAAAGTTTTGGGATGAGTTTCTTTTTACAAATTTTGATGATAAAGTTTGCCACCGTTTTCGTCACAGTTTACGCCGTAGT
The DNA here is from genome assembly GCA_004329165.1 of Spatholobus suberectus. Taxonomy (NCBI): domain Eukaryota; kingdom Viridiplantae; phylum Streptophyta; class Magnoliopsida; order Fabales; family Fabaceae; genus Spatholobus; species Spatholobus suberectus. Next base: position 868,605 of record CM014730.1, on the reverse strand, counting down.
TTTTGCTGTTATATACTGAAGACTAACCTATTTCAGAAAAGGAAGTTATGAGGATTTTGGATTATTAGATGAACTATTTACTGTTATTTCTGCTGTTGATTGTCCTCACTTTTGTCCATATCTTTTGTTTACTGGGTTCCTTTTTTATTGTTTTTTGTTAATCTTTATCATCTGTTCAGTTTTTGATTTTTGGTGCAGTATTTCAATTTGGAAGTACATTTAACTTGTGCAAGAATACTGGTTGAGTGATAATTGTGATCTCCTTTTTTCCTGATTGTGCGTTTGATGGTCACGTTATGGATCATTTAATTGATGGTATAGCTTTTTCTTCACTGTTACAGGGATAGAGCTGTGTTCACCAGGGCGGTGAGGGTGCTATAGGCTGTTTTGTTGATGTAAGAAGCTGAATACTGTTGTCTATTTCAGAATGGGTGCTGTTTGTTGTGTTGCAAGCAAAGATAAAACTATACAAAGTGCATCACCCAGTGAAATCTTGCATCGGAATATTCGATATTCTCCGACGTGGAACTTCCGGTGGGATCATCGAGGGCGTGTAGCTGGTGAAGATACTACCATAAATTGGTTTTCTAATGGTATTAGTGGGAATGATGTATTGGAGAATAAAAATGAATCCTCGTATGTATCGGAGGATGGAAGTCCGTTGCAGAATTATCAAACAAATAGATGGCAAAAATCCCCAATCTCTGAAGGAACTGCTAGAAACATGATAAATTCATCTTCTGGTAACTTTTATCAAATCAGCTCTCTGGTTTTAATCATAATTCATACAACTACTTGAGTTGGATTTTTTAGAATTGGAGTTTTATTAGTCATTTCATTCTCTCAACATTTGTTATTGATGAGCTAAATGGGAAACCTATTAAATAGAATGTAACATAATAACACAAATCACTAGTCTATGTGGAAGATAAAAAAATTAGTCATTGCTATACATTGAAGTTGGAAACATGGTGATGTATCTCACTTATGTTTCTTTCTCATAAGCTATCAGACACAAGAAAATATTGAAAATTAGCAGTAAACATGGTTAAAATGTTAATTCCATAAACAGAACAAATTTAGCTTTTTATATAACACTATCACACAAGCAAATCTAGAGTAATTAGATTAACCATTTTTGACCTGATGGGACCATAAAATAAAAGAAAAATGAACAGTTAGGAATAGGAAACTTCATAGCATAAATCAATGTTTGTTATATTACAGTTACTATGCACAAAGTAAAACAAAAAAGAATGGAAAATGAAGAAGATGGTGAGTTGAAAAGCATTATTCTGTTTATCTAGAAATGTAGGAATTATTTTTTGGGTCAAACATGGGGTGTTGGTGTGTGACAGTTTCTCAGTTAGTACTTAGTAGAAGAAACATATACTGAAACATGCACGAAAACAATTTACATTCAGCTAGTGTGATTAAGATACCAGCTTTTGGGAGTGTGTTATAAGTTAGATTGTCCTTTTTCTTTTTTCAGAGACAGTTGTTGCAGGGGATGGTTAGCAGAAGAACAACATAAACTTAACCATGAATGATAGCAATTTAGTTTTGTGCGTTGTGATTAAGTTATCAGATCTTCTTAGACAGGCTTAATTTCATACGGTGTAGTCTTTCTTGTTGGCCAAAAGGATGCATTCCATACTTGCATATGACTGAGGAAGAAAAGCATAGACTTCTCTCTTCGTTCAAATGGATTATTGATTTCTTTTGATTGACTGTTGATGTTTGATAATCTGATATATGTTTTTGTGTGAATTGTGCACAAATGGATAGGTTAGTGAATTTCTCTCTAGTTCATTACAGTCCAGTACATGGTTAACAAAATGGAACGGATAATTTTGTAAGCCACAATCATGACAAATTCTCTCATAAACACAGCCTTGGATCAGTATCCATACTTAAGATAACATTGTGTACTAGGGCCTTCTTTGAAATAAAAATAAAATTATAAAAATAAAAAGTTTGTGGTCTTATGTGTCTACATGAGGCTAGGCTATAACTATGTACTGTTAAGATGGCTTTATTTGGCTTGCTCCTTCTCTGAAAAATATGTTGTCAACTGTTTTAATTAATCCTTGGTAAATTATTATTTGCTCAACTGGTTGATTTATAGATCTGACATGTTTGTTTATGATTATCTCAGATCAAACTATTTCAAGGAATGTCTCCACGAATGTGAGCATGGAACAGGTGAGGTTGTAATAATAAAGCAATCTGCTGTTATTTTATGTGTTTGTTAGTAGTTTATAATTATATCTGATTTCTTTGGCACACTTCCTACTTGTGAATCACTCTGTAGGTGAAGGAGTTGGCAGAATCATCAACAGTATCATGTCCGTATCCTACAAAACATCCACATTCATTGCCTTCTACTTCTTTGTCAGTATCTTCTCTGCCATCCCAAAGTCACCCACTTCCACCCAGTTCAACACCATCAAGGTGGCCCTGCCATTCCACAGGACAGCAACTATTGCAGCAAGTTTCTGATAGCCGAATCCTGGGATTTAAGACACCTAGCAACTTTCATGTATCTGAAGAGAAGGTCTTTCCTTCATGGAGCAATGAATCTGGTATGCACTCTAGTGGTGGATCTTCGGAAAATTGGTCTAGGTCTGGCTTTTCTGAGCTCACAGGCACTGCCCTCAAAGAAAGATGGTCATTTAATAGTGAGTCATTTGGATTTAATTGTGAAAGGCTGGTTAGATCCAGTAGTCAGTTTTCAAATTCTACAGTTGATTTGCAAACATGTGGTGTTTGCTCAAAACTTTTAACTGAGAAGTCTTCTTGGGGCACCCAAAAGATAATTGAAAGTAATGACCTTTCTGTAGTTTCTGTCCTTATCTGTGGACACGTTTATCATGCTGAATGCTTGGAGAGTTTGACACTTGAAATCAACAAGTATGATCCACCTTGCCCAGTTTGCACTTTTGGTGAGAAACATACTCTTAAGTTGTCTGAAAAGGCTCTGAAAGCTGAAATGGATTTGAAGGCTAGAAATAAGAAATCAAGGAACCGAATTGTGGACAGTGATATTGATGATGATTCTGTTGTGTACGAACATTTTAGAGATAAAGGGCGTCAAGGTAAAGGTCCTAGAATCGATTCTAGTTCCAGTGGGAGAAGGTCCAATGGGAAACCTTTTCTGAGGAGACACTTCTCATTTGGCTCAAGGAGTTCCAAAAGCATGTTAGATAATCAGCCAACCAGGAAGAAGGGCTTCTTTTGGGCAAAATCTAACAAGGAATAAGCTGTTTCGTGGTTGTTGGGAGGTATGTTCCATTTTCTTCATTGTTTTGCTCTCTCTAGTTTATCAATAGCATTCTTCTGTCTTATTCCATACATTATGATAGAAGAGAATTTTCTGCTTTTCCCTGTTGGGTTTGGTTTTGGTACAATGCAACAGAATTTAACTTCAAGTTCAAATGTTTGAAAATTATAGCATGCCAGAAACCCTCTGCAGTTATTTGGGACTTAATTTTCGTTTATTTTCCCTTCTTTAAAGCAGGTTCCATTGTTGAACTTCTCTGCAACCTTAGATAAAATGACTGAGGAAAGGGCAAGATGTCATTCATCAAGCTTTGATTTATGATCTGCTTACACTAATATGTGATTTCTAAAGGTTTAGAAGCTGGAATTACTCTGTAAAGAAGAAAAGTGAAAAGATACAGAAGTTAAATATAGGAAGACAAGATAGTGTTTAGAGACCAAGGGTTTTGTTATTTTGTACAGATTGATTAGTTTATTGCATGGATGTAATTCATTCATAATCATATATCCAAAAGATGTTCTGTTGTCCCTTATTCTACTGATATGTAATGCAGTATACGTACGTGCCATAGGCCCTTGGGAGTTTCTGGTGTTGGGCAATGGTCTTTACAGATTGTTAGGCAGTACCAATTAGTTTGGTTGACACAAATTAGTGAAAAAAGTTTCAGAAGAACCTTATGTCAAATCAATGCTTTTGTTGTTGAAATGATTTTTGTTTTTCCCTTTCTGGTCGTGTTTGTTGCAGATTAAATTATAAGCTTTTACAAACATGGGTTGCACGCACCTGGTTTTATGTTGCTTGCTGACTGTGTGTTGAATCACATTACCGAAAAGCCTTCGAACTTCAAAGTCCAAAAATAAAAATGCGCATACATCGATGTTACTTGTGACTATAAAGACTTCCGTGCACGTTTCAATTGGTATTTTGTTTCTAACCTTCATTAACTTCTATTAATATGCCCTCATGGATTATGACTTGACATGACTTAAAGAAAGCATTTATTAATAAATCCTCCCTACTAATTATTGGGCGACAAAAAAGGCATATGTTGACTCACACGAAGGTGATACATCGTATCTTTTACGTTTAGAATTTTGAAGTCTTGCTTGCTAGTGCTTGTTAGTTAACAGTCATTCATTAAATTGTCATAATTACATTTTATATTTAGGAGAGGAGTGCAAGTAATATACTCTTTAACATTTTTTTATATATTATTTATAAAATTAATTGAAAGTTAAAAAATTATTAATGAAACTCATTAAATAATAAGTGAGACTTATGTGATTTTTTATAAATTTCAGCTAATAATAAGTATTGTGTTCAAAATACTGTGTTAAAAAGTGTATTACTAACATTTTTTTATTTAGAATGGCAATAAATTTTTATTTTCTTTTCTAATTGTTTTTGGGCAATGAGAGAAATTTGTATATTTAATAAATGAGTTCATGAATTACTATTATACGGGTACTCAGTAAGTAAAAGATAAAGATAAAACTATTTAATTTAATATAAATTTGAATATTTACGAACATAATAATAATTTGACGTAAAATAAATACTTATATTTATCCTATAAATAAGTGTTTCACAAGAAAAAAAATTGCTTAGAATCTACATTTTTTTTTTGTTTACAATGACAATAATTAAGAATCAAACTTAGAATTCCACTAGTTAATCCTAGTGGGTTAGACTTAGTCTACATGATATATGTGTGAAATGATAATGTGTCCATTAAGTTAGGCAATGCCTATCAATATGACATTCCATTCAATATTAAACACAATGAGTGAATTGATGGTAGGTCAATTAAAATATATCAATTGTTAGGTCCGTGTTAAGAATATATTAATTTTTAAAAAATATCTCTACATTATCAATTATTAAATTAACGGTAAAAATTAAAACATAAAATAAAATAACCCATAACTCATATTTAAAGATACAAAACCAATGGTTAACTTATTATCCCCTATAGTAAACATGTTTATAATATTAGTATGGTGTTGATGACCAATTCCATCCCATTAATTCAATTCAATTTGAAGAAAATTTTGACAGATTCGAGTTTAAGTAATTAGATTGTGTACATTTTGATAATGAGTTTGGGTTATACTCCGAGTTGTCCCAACTCAATCTAATGTCATAAATTTTTTAAGAAATATAATTTTTTTTAAAATTATATATTAATAATACTATTTCTTGACTTATTGAATAATATTTTGTCTGATATGATATTATATTTTTATTGACATTATTTATCTTGAAATATATATATGATAATATGCACCTTAATTGTAGTTATACACTTCTTTAATTCTATAATTTAACTATATATATTGCACCAAAAAAAAAAACCATATATAACGTTAAGATTCATATATTATGACACTAATTCAAATTGACCCAATCTTGTCCCATATGCTATCAGGTCTTAATTGAGTCAGGTTTGAGTTCAAAAAACTAGCCTTATTAAAATTTTAGACCAAATAAAGACACATATAAACCCATCTCAACCCCATCCCATAAACACACCTATAGGTAAAACTAGCTTATAAGCTACTTGAAGCTTTATAAGCTACTCCCTTTGGTCCTTAATATAAGGCACTATTTAGAAGATATTGATAGTCCTTTTTATAAGGCATTTTACAATTCCTATGAAGCATTTAATTTTTTTTCCCCATTATTTGCCTTTAATAAAGACTTTGAGTATCTGTGTCCTTATTTGATAGTAGTGCCTAATGCTTTTAGACTTCAATATCTTTACATCTCCCATAATAGGTTATGATTAAAAAGGGTAATATTAGTACGTTATAATATTTTTTTTAAAATCCAATAAAACCAATTAATTTAACTATTTTATTGGTTTGTGTAATTCTGTTACAAGTGCCTTATATTAAGGACCAGAGGGAGTATAAGCTAATTGATTGAATTGAAAGTATTTGGTAAAATTAGCTAATAAGCTAATTGATAAATACAAAATGACATAAAAGACATATTTAGTTAATTGATAATATATACTTATATATATATATATATATATATATATTTGAATTTATTTCTAATAACTTATCAACATAAAAAGTAGGACAATAATTTTTTAATTTTGTATTATAAAGGAATGGTAAAGATTTGAATTTTGCTTAATCTTCCTCAAGTGTGGCAATCTATTAGGTTTGAAAGCAATGGACGGTTGTAGTTGTTTTATTTTTTTGATTTTTGTGATGTGTTACTTTTTTTTGCAAAAAAAAATTATAATTTAACTAAATAAAATTATATTGTTTAAAATCAAATTTCTTAATATTTAATAAGGGGTGGTGTGAAAGCAATTGACAAGTTGGTTGTAAGTGCCACGAGCGTGTTAAAGTCACGCAATAGGCAAAAGAATTTCTAAATTGAAAAAAAAAGATAAAAAGAAATTTCAAATAAATTAGTAAGGATAAAAAAAAACAAAGAAAAAGAAAAACTTCTATATTGAAAAAAATAAGGTAAAAAGGAATTTTAAATAAATTAGTGAGGATAGAAATGAAACAAAATAACTAAATAAATAGTAGCTTATAAGCTAGCTTGTTTTCATAAGCTAGTTAAAGTAGCTTATGAGAATAAATTATAAACTACTAAAATAAGCTCGTGCACCAAACAAACTTATTTTAATCAAATTAGCTTATAAGCTAGTTAAAATAACTTATAAATTATTAGAGTGGCTTACCAAACATACTCTAAACCCTAGTACCATGATGTACTTCATGAAAACACCTATGAAATTTTAATTTTTTGTCTTGTAAGTCAAAAAGGAAAGAACTAAGGGGCTTCTGGTATAAGAAAGTTTTTAGTTTTTCAAGAATTTGAAGGTAGGAAAGTTTGTTTCTTATGTTTAGTTTATTATTTAAAAATAACATTTCTAGAAACATTATTTACTGAGAATCTTTTTTACCTATGTTTTTCACAAATTGTTTCCATGGGAGAAGTGAGAATCTAACTTTCTCGAGTTAGGAAAAAAGTTTTATAGTGATAAAAAATATCACGTTATATTTATTAACTCATTTAATGTGATAAATAATTAAAGTTTTTGAAAATTTTCTATTAAAACTACACAGTAAAATCTTTAATTCTCAATTAACAAATATAAACATTCCCAAGAATATTTATGACCAAACAAACAAATTTTAATCATTCTTAGGAATCATGATTCCTAGAATTCATGATTCTCAGGAATCATGATTCTTGGACATGAAAAAATTTCTCTTCAACCAAACGCACTCTAATATTAATCTGTTTTTATTATTACATTATTGTATTTTTTAAAATTTTATTTCTCAAAATTGTTCTCTACTGAAATTATATTCTAAAATGTATATATATAAACACCTTAAGAAGTCGGTTTGGGGAACCGACTTCTTCATGCATTTTCTTTTCTGAAGTGTGTTAGAGTTAGTTTTCCAAACTGTTTTCTTAATGTATAATTTTTTTTTAATTGTATTCGCCTATTAGTAAGTCAATTTCAAGGAGTAAATTGTAACTTAATCTTTGTGAATGAATTAATAAGACTTCATAAAAAATTTATCTTTTCTGCAGTATTGTATCTTAACCTTAGTTATTTAAAATTATAAATTTAATTGTAAAATTCATTTCAATTTATTGATTAATACGAAGTAAATTCATATGATAATATTTGTAGATATTTTATTTTTTTTAATCATTGTTTCATTCTTATATTATAATAATAAAAATTATTATTATAATAGGTAAAATATTTCATATATTTGTACTCATAATTAATAACAATTATAACATTTACTTATTTTTCATTGTTAAATTAAAACAATCAATAATATTATATTCATATTTTTTTTATTTCAAAAAATGTTAGATAAAAAAACCACAAGTTGATTTCAATGGAACCAACTTTTAATGTAATTTTAAGAAAGAGTTTAATAGTTATATTTTGTTGGTGTAAAACAACTAATCAAAAATTATTTTCAATATAACTTTAAAAGTAATTATTTTAAAAAATTATAAATTTACTATACATGACTTTATGTTTGAATGATAGAATGAAAAACTTTACATTATAAATATATTTCAATTAAATTCTTAAAAAAATAAGTTGAAGGTGTTGACAGGTTAATTTCCTCAAATCTGACTTCCTAGCACTATTTAAAAAGAATTATATGTTACGAAATCGGTTACTCTAAACCCGACATATAACTTGTTTATAATTCAGACCATTTTTGAAAATAACTTTTAAAAATATATTAGAGTTTAATTTTTATATATTGTTATTATAAAAAAATTACATTATCAACCAATCAAAAATTATTATTTGTATGATTTTTAAGATAGTTATTATAAATATCAACAAATTTATCACACATCATGGTTTTGGAAAATGGACGAACTAGCCAGTTGACCGATCTGACAGGAAAACGATTTGGTGACCAGTCCTTAACTCTAAAAAAACTGGCTGATTTTAGTATCAGTGCGAACCAATCAAAAACCAGTGAAAACGGTGCAAAAAACCGGTTTGAACTGGTGCTTTTCATTTTTATTTTTTATGTTTTAAAATTTAATATAAAATATTCTTAAGATAAATAAATCACATATTTAGTAATAATTATAAATAGGTATAAAAATGATATTTTGTTTTAGTTTTTAGTGTAATAAAATTATGATATTGTATTTATTTAATAATATTTTATGTATTATTTATTTATTATTATTATTTTATTAATACCGGTTCGACTATGATTCTATCAATAGTCCAATTTTAAAAACATTGAACATAATTGAATGTTAGTATAAAAATCATTTACACTATTTACCACCTACAAGGTGCAGTAATAAGTGGCTAGTAGTTTGGACTCTTTAACTTTAAGTATATCACAAAAGTTCAATTTCTGATTATGTAAATAAAACAATACCTATAGAGGGAGAAATTAGTACCCCATTTTTTCGGGAGATTAGTATCACGACTTTCGACTACGGAGATACCTTGCTTTCAGTAAAAAAAAAGAAAAACTATTTACTTATTAATTCAGCAAAAACGTCATAAATCATCCATAAAGTCCGAATTACGTGACACATGGCTTCAATTCTCTCACATGAGATTACAAGTGTCAGTGCACTCTTAAACCACGTGTAGCTGCATGCAAATCTCCAGCCACCGCCAAGGGAAGACTTCGGTTTCTTAAGAGACATGATCCAAATTATAAGGTCATAAAATTAAATAACGTACATAAGTTTGAAGATGGCACAAGTTGAAGTGCGAGACGAGCATGGGAAGCCAGTAGAACTGACAGATGCATATGGAAACCAGTTTGGTTAACGGACGAGAAAGGCAACCCACTACACCTCACGGATGTGGCAACCACTGCACGCAAATGCATGCATGACAGCACACCACGAGCTTCCTCTTCCTCACACCAAGAGAGTTCAACCTAAAGCTCGGCACGCAATGACGGATCTAGAAATTTTATGTTGTGAGAGCAATACTCATATATATAAAATAGTATTTTAGTTTATATATTACATATGATAAAATTTTATTTTTATAAAATTAAAATTTAAATAAGAAATAAATAATTTTAATATATAAATTATATTATAATTAAAATTTATAATAAATAACTATATATTAATATCAATTAAATTTTAGATTTATAATAAATATTGTAAATTATAATATACGATTATTTTTAATTATTAATAATTTCTTTTAAAAAAATATTGAAATTCAATTTAGATATAGATATAAATATATAAGAGGATAAATTAAAAGAGATAAACGGTGAAAGAGTTTATATATATACAGATAAAGATAAAAGAATTGTAGTTTGAAATGGTTGATAAATTTTTTTTTTGACTAGTTGCAGAATAGTGTGAGAAATACACATTAAAAGGAGAGAGGAAAAAATAATAAATGTCTAATTAAGAGAGTAGAGAGAATGAAACTAAAAATGATTTGAGAGGACAATATTCATATTACAAATTTATTTTATTTTATTATATTTTAAATTATAAGAGTAATTTATAATTATACATATGTATTAAACAAAAATTTAAAAGTTTGTGGGGGCAATTGTCCCCACACCAATACACATGGATCCGTCCCTGTCGGCACATATCCTTAATATTACTTAATTTTTCTTTTCATTTGTTAATTTTGTTTCATGTATATATCTATTTTAAATTTTGGCTCAATTGCACTTTGTGCCATTCAAGTTTTATCATTTGAAGATTGTGTCATTGTTTTTTTTTTTCTCTCGCATTTTGTCAACCTATTTTAGAAATTTTGCAAATTTTGCTCAATTATCAACTGTTTATTAAATAAAAATTCACAAAATTGGGCAAAATTTGCAAAATTTCAAAAATAAGGTGACAAAATGCGAGAGAAAAAACACGGTGGCAAAATTCACAAAATGATAAAACTTGGATAGCACAAAGTGCAATTAAGCCTTAAAATTTTCATATATAAATTAAGATATTTAATTAATTTCATTGTATATATTAAAATGATTTTTGACTTATTAATATAATTCATATTTTTCTTTATGATAAATGTTTAAAATATTTAAAAATAGATAAAGATGCTATAATTTAAAGTTAGTAATTAATATTATCTTTAATTTTTTAATATCAAATTAACTACTAGATAGTTTATTTAATTAACTTATAAATTTATTTAATTAAATTGAAATGATTGACAAAATAATTTATTTCTCTAACTTGTACTTCTTTAGGTATAAGATACGACAATTTGTTTCTAGTTTATAAACTTATTTTTTATTTTTACTATTTTAATATACTTATTTTTTTATTCTCTCCTTTTCTTAATATTTTTTACGTTACTCTCTTTAAATTTTTTAATAGACTTTTAAAAATAATAATTCAAAATTAATAAAAAAATTATTTAAAATTATGTCTCAAAATATAATTACCTAAAATATTTTTTATAAAATAAAAATAGAATTTTATAAAATTTATATAATACATGTTCTTACGTTACTTTACATTTATATCAGTTGGTTTAATAATTAATTTTTTCAACTACTTTTAATTCAATCCTTAACTTATAAGCATTCAAACTTTTAACCAGTAATTTAAAACATAAAGTTAGTTTATAAGTTACAAACGAACTTATAAACTTTAAATTAACTTATCAACTAGTTTTGTTAAACATAATTTACAAATAAATAAAGGGAGAAAGGAGTATTAATTACTTTTATTCTTTTGATCTTCAATAAGTGATACTCTAATATATATATATATATATATATATATATATATATATATATATATATATATATATATATATATGGGTGGAGACCAAGTTGCTCTAAGAGTAATTCTTGGTGGTATATATTAAATTTCAATGATCCAACCGTTGAATTAAAAGATTATATTGAGTAGATCAACTCTACAAATTTTTATAAAGTTTGAAAATTATTTGATATTTCGTTATAAGAACTCTTAACTTGCTGTGACAATATTAACGTACATTTAACTTACAATTATGTATTAACCATTATTCTTCCAATTATGTCTCAGATGTTAAGAGCTTGTTTGGTGATCATGATAGAATAAGGTAGGATAGGACATAAGAACAAGATAAGAACATAATAAAATAAGAGCAAGATAAGTTATAATCTTATCTAATGTTTGGTGCACACCAAATAACAAACTAGATAACGATAAAATAAAATATAAATTATGTTCAAATGAGAAAATTATTGTTTCATAAAATTATATATAATTTTCTAAAAGTAAATTTTAATTTAATTTTTAATTTTTTTACAAAAAAATTAATTTTAACAAAACTATACAATATTATTTTTTATTTATATAGTTACTTTTTCTAAAATTATAAAAAAATTATATAAGATTTTTAAAATTATAATTATTATACAAATAATTTTATTTAAAAAATATTTGAATAGTAATTGTTTAATTTTAATATTTTAATAATAATATACTTTAAATATATATATATATATATATATATATATATATATATATATATATATATATATATATATATATATATATATATATATATATATATATATATATATATATATATATATATATATATATATATATATATATATAAAGAGAACTTATCCTATCCTGTTGCTTCCTAACCTAGCTCCCTATTAGGATAATAAATACATTGGAGTAACAGAATAGGATAAGGAATGTGATAGCATTATCATATCCTATTGGCGTAGCAAATATCGGATTACAATAGGATAGGATAGTTCCTATCATATTTTGGCCACCAAATGGGCCCAAGAGTTATGAAAGCATGCTAAGTTTGCATGAGATTTTTTCATTGAAAAATGCACACGATTTGTTTTATTATGTTCTTGTCTAATCTAAATGCCATAATTACATATATACACAAACACAATTAAACAGTAGCATAAATGATGTATCTTACATGGTTTTGTTTCAATTAATGTGCCAATATAGTCTGAGGATGACGGGCAAGGAGGAAGGAGCAAGAAGGGACTCAAGGATAAAATAAAAAAGAAGCTACCTGGAGGAGGAGGAGGAGGAGAGGGGAAGGGGCATTTGCACACCACAACAGTAACTTTTACTTCAACCACAAATAGTGGTGCTAATCACCACCCAACCACAACCACTGAGCACGAGAAGAAGAGTATTGTTCTGGAGGTTACACAAACCTATAGGTCTAAGTCGACTCTCACATCACCTATCCCTGCTGGCGCAGCCCCAGTCACCTCGACTTATGAACCCTTGCTATCTTGGACCAATTCCACCTCTATCCCGGCACAGTGTGGGAAGCGCCTAATGACAAGGAACACATGTAGTTAGGCACCAAATGCACGCTGCCATGTGGCACCTTGTCCTAACAGAATTTTCCTCCAAAACACACTATATAAAGGACTCCACACCCATCAGGTACACACGCTCTCTCTCATACTTACTCACACTAGGATTCTTACTGACTTAAGCATCGGAGTCCTTGCAGGTACCACCACCGAAAATGCTAATGACCACTGTGGGAGCTCACCAAAAATGCATTTTTGTGTTCACCACACAACATTGGCGCCACCTGTAGGAATCATTTTTTGATTCTTTTCTCTTCATTTCGTTTTCGTCATTCTCTGAAGATCGTGATGGTTAGCACAAGAAACCGCAAGTCCGCTATGGCACCTTCGCCACTAAAGCTTTTACCACCATCGCCTAAGGATAGCGAGGCTGCTTCCACCACTCCTGAGGCGACTCCTAGCGTGAAAACTGTTCCAGCACCGTCAGTTTCCATGGTGGACCTTGCTGTGCTATTGCAGCAATAGAGAGAGGTGTTGAAGTAGCAGGAGAAGATCATTGCTGAACTCCGGGTGGAGAGAGACAATAAGAAGGTTACGAAGAACACTTACGACCACATCGAAAGGTCTGTTGCAACTGCTTTGAAGCTTGCACTAGAGATGCATGATGCACACATGGCAACGAGGTTGGACAAGGAGGATGAGATGATTCCGTTCAACCTTCCTTTTTCGTTGAGGATCCTGAATTTGCAAGTCCCGAAACAGCTGTAGCAGCTATCTTCTCTAGAGTTCTTTGATGGATCTTCTAATCCAAATGACCACCTCTCAGTGTTCGAGTCAGTGATGTTGTACAAAGGAGCGTCAGCTTCGTTGACAAGCAGAGCGTTCCCGCTCTCATTGAAGGGAGTGGTGCTGAAGTGGTTCCAATCTCTAGAACCGAGGTCCATTGACTCGTGGAAGATGCTGAGGGAAAAGTTCAAGACTGCCTTTGCGACTAGCAAGGCCAGGCTAAAGACTGAGGCCAATCTGAGGAGGATCTGCCAGGGTGCGGATGAGCCGTTGAGAGAGTATATCGACAGATTTAACCAAGACGCAAAAGCTACTGAAAATTTGCAACTCGGAGTGGTTCTGATGCTGGCTAAAGACGGGGTGAAACCAGGCTCTCCTTTCTTCATGTTAATTACTAAAACACCTTCGACTTCGATGGAGGAGTTTTTGAAGAAGGCAGAGAAGTATATAAATTATGAAAATGTGCTGGAGGCCAAGCAGGTGAAAACGGCTAAGATTGTACCATAGAAAAAGAATCCACAAGTTAAGGTCGACAAACCGCCGCGTCATGAGGACCGGGGTTTATACAAAAGAGGCCTAAGATTTGAAGAATATATGCCGCTTGTAACACCCTCACTTTAACTTACTTGTTTGTTTTTCTAATTATTCTATGATTAATTGTGAAAAATCAAATGGGAATCTCAAAGGTAGGATTCTCATGGTTATATTCATGTTAGCAAATTCTATCTAGTTTATATATTTAATAATTTATTTGGATTAGGGTCCGAGAGCAATAAAACAACTGATTTATCCCTAAAAACTTGCATGATAGGATAAAATAGCAAAAATTATCTAGAGTGGTTTAAAAAATTATTTTTAAATCATATTTATATTCAAAATAATTAATAATAATTTTATAATTTTTTTTGGAATTTTTTGAGACAGTTTTTGGGAAATGATCGATATATCCTTAGTCGACTATGAAAGCCAGTAGGAGACTTTTTAACCTCAAAAAATTTTGAAAAATTTATATTGAGTATATTTTAATTATACCAACATTATTTTAAGGAAAAAATAGTGAAAAGTCAAAAAATATATTTATTTGGCAAAAATTGGATTTATTGGCTTAAGAAATGTCTTTTTAGTGAAAAAATTTATTATAAATAATATGTACATGAGAAAAATCTGAAATTTTTTTAAGGCTTACTAAAATATACTTGAAAATGTGGTGTGGCCAGAGTTTCTAAAAACCTATCCAAAATTTCTGTCTAATTTTGTTGTATTAAATTAATGTTTAATTATTTTTAATATCTAATAATTATATAAAATATATTTTAAAAATTTTCCAGAAGCTTTGACTGGTCTGGACGTTCCCTTTAGCCCACATGTGGAAAGTACAAGTAAAAATGATATTATATGGTTTTTGAGTCAAAAAATTAAATCTAAAATGCCTATTTATGATCTATAAATAAACCCTATCAACCACTCTACTATTACCCTCTTTCCTTCAGATTTCAGAAGCTCTCCCTCTGCCCTCCCAGCTGCTGGATGTGCAGCCTCTCTTCTCCCCACACCCTTGAAAATTTTTCCTTCTCCATTAAAAGGCTTCCACCTAGTTAACCTCCTAAACCTCTAAAGCCACCTCTCCTCTTCCAATCCTCTACCAACAAGCCTTGTTTAGAGGTAAGGGGGAGTGAAGTTTAGCCTCTTTAAGTTTGTTTCTTAATGGGTGTGTGAGTGTGTGGGTTATCCCTTAAACCCAATTAGTTTACTAATTCTCCTACTACTATATAATCATTTATATTCTTGTTATTTAAATTATTGCTTTACTATTATGTCATTTACTTTAATGTCATTTATTTCCTTGTCTTATTATTATTTCCATTATGTTGCCATTTATTTTTATTTTATGCTTTATTTATATTTTTTCCCATTTACATTATGTCATTTACATTATTGTTTAAGTTCTTGCTATTTAAATTCTTGCCCTTTAAAATTCTTCCTTTATTTATTGTCATTTAATTTTTGCCCATTTAAATTATTGCCATTTATTTTATTGTTGTCTTAAAATTATTATTGCTATTCTATTGTTATTTACTTAAGTTTCACTTTATTGTTATTTTAATTATTGTCATTTATTTTGATGTTACTTTCATTACTATTTTGGCATTATATTATAACTTAATATCCTATTATGAATAGCTATTATGAGCTTATTTTCATGCAAAATAGATATTTTCTTAAAAATCAATTTTTAAACCTCAAGATCACTTAGAGAAAAAAATTTTGAACCCATTTTCTCCTCACAAGGCTCTCGGCCATATTTAAAGAAAAGGGTAAGAAATATATTTTTTTATGTCAATTAACTTATTAGAATGGGTTAGATGGTTGAAAAATAATAATTACAAAAAAATCAATTTTTGACCACATAGAAAATGAATTTAATCTCTAAAAAGAAAAACAATAATTTGAGCTTTGTCTAAAAAGGGCATTCGGCCCATTAAAGGAATAAAATAATGAAAAAGATAAACCTTTCATTTAGATTTAGCATTTTTGATAATTACTTGAATTGATTAAAATTGGTAAGAATAAATCCTAAGGAAAGTTGAAGAAAATGTTTTCTTGAAAAAGCAAGTTCTACTAAGTTTTTAGAAATAGAATTTGGACTTTAGGCCCAAAATAGGAAAAGTTTTTAGAATAAAGACCTTATTAGACAATTTTAAATTATTATCATCATTTTGAACAAATTATGGCTAGTATGGAAATAAGTAAATAATGTTAACAAAGGTTTTAATAAAATGCATGCAATTGCGCGTTTTTGAAATTAGGAGTGTTAGTTTTATAAGATGAATAACCCAAATTTTAGGAAAAAGGAAATAACTGAAGAGAAACTCTAAGTATGCTCTGTGGTTGCAGCATAGTCTGACCTTCCATATCAGAAAAGAACTTCTCTTAAAATTTTATGTCCTAGTCATAATTGTAGACGAAAGTTCTTCTCTTTAAAATAGTCTAATTTGAAAAGTTAGAAAAGGATAAGGACAAATCAAAATAATTAAAATAAGAATCGCAATAAATGTATAAACATATGAAAATGAATTTGCATGCCACTTTGGTTATTGATATTTCCTTTCTGTGATGTTTGTATTGAATCATTTCTATGTTCTATGATGTGACGAATGAATGAAATCTTTGTAAATGAGTAACTTTGGGACTTTGCTAGATTACCCAGAGAGTATGTCTTGAAACTTAGAAAGCAAAATCATAGTAAAACCCCGATTGAGTTAAGACCATGCTAAGAGGCACGAGTGCCTATGTCTGGGAAGTCACAGTTTAGTACACTATGGGATGAAAGGCAAGGACCATTGTTCGGGTCTTAAGGGTAAAGGTGTTGAGTTGTGAGCATCCCAATGGCTAGATTAGCACCTTGGGTCGGGGTAAATCACATAAACCGACTCGGCAACCCTGATGCCTGCTCAGCATCACCATGATTGGTGGAGTGTACATCCCTGATGGGCGTGTGGCCTTTTTTCGAGGATGATGATTACGACATGAATGTCTGTACCTTATGAGGGATGATACGAACTCCCAATCGCTACCTAATGAATCCTGATGGTTAAGGTGAATCATTAGAGATAGGTATGGATCCATACATTAAGAAAAAGTCTGTAAGTGAGTGACAATAATATAGGTCAGACCTTAGGATTCCTCTGATTGCTTATTTGAATTGTTGTTTAAAGCCTATTAAGAAACGAATGAGGCTTTTATAAAAACCTCACTCCTTCCTTTGTTTCTTTTCATATACGATCGTGGTACGAGCAGATGGATCTATTTCATGGGATGGCGAACATCCACATAGCGTATTGCCCACTAAGACTCTGGGTCTATGACCTGATTACTCAGTATTCGACATTCCAGGGGAAGGTGACCTTTACGTTTATGTCTTCTATCCTAAATGTTTTTCTACCTATTGAGCAGCTAACGTTACCTATGACCCTATCTACTACCACCCCAATGGCTTTGTCAGAGGACCGCAGGCCCCTCCACCATTACCGGCAGACAATGAGATGGATGATGCTCCTTTCCCACTGATGGATGTTGTTCCCGACCTCGGCATCATAGCGATCCCGGCACCATACCTTCAATACTTTGAGTCACCAATCGTGATTCCACCATACCCCGACACCACTGAGTCTTCATATGGTCCCTCCTATCACCCGGGTGAAAACTATGGATGGGTATCCTCTTCTTCTGAGATTAGTAGTGTCGGCAACTACGACGGCCTTGAGCAGTTACCTGATGGTCACATACCTACTGATGACGAGGACACCGATATGATGGATTCAGAGGACACTAATATGATGGATTCCGAGGACTCGCTATGACGACGATTCTGCTTGTGATCTTTTGCATAGGATGGGGTAGCCTATTATAGGTTTATACTGCTCTGACATAGGTCATTTTTGTTGTATAGCTACGGGCGGGTATTTAGACTCCCTTTTGATGTATTTCCTTTTGATGTATTTCTGATGTATGTACTTAATATTTGACCTTGTACAAAGGCTTGACGCCTATATATATGATGATGTTTATTTCACGGTTACAGTTCTCTATATGATGTCTCTTTATTTATTCTATAATTGTAAAGAAAACAAAAAAGAAGAAGAAGGAAATAGTGTGATAACGAATTAAGCATGGTTAACATTTTACTAATCAATTAAGTACTTGTCTTATTTTAACGGGTGTTACACTGCTGAATGCCTCTAGAGCAAGAATTTTGAATGAGGTATATAATGTGGAGTTTGTGGAGGAAGGAATAAAACCCCTGAAGCCAATAATAAATAGAGAATCGAGAGATTAGTCCAAGTATTGCCGGTTTCACAAGGCGTCCGACCACGACATGGATGAGTGCTTTCAGCTGAAGGATGCGATTGAAGCGCTGATCAGACAAGGGAGGCTAGATGTAGAATAGGGGTCTTAATGACAGAGGACAACACCCTTCACCATCAAGGAGAGAGAGATCTAGAAGCCCAAGGAGGGGGGGCTCTCCACCTTGGAGAGACAGATCATCACGCCGACATAGTCCCGTAAGAAGCCACTTGCCATCTCGGCCATCGCGAGACAATGTCAAAGTGTATGCTATATGCCGCTAGTCTCCCAAACGGTCGTCATCCAGGTGGCCCACACGATCTCCCACCCATTCTCCCGTGCGAAGTCAAGAGATCATATACGTCATCGCAGGCAGATTCTTAGGAGGAGGTCCGTCAAACAACGCGAGAAAGAGACAAACTAGAGAGGTAATGACAACTTCTTTCGAGGTTCGCGCTGGTGATAGCCTTGCGAAGAAGAGGGCGTCGCCCTTGACTTTTGATGACTCTGATTATGTTGATGTTATGCCAAACCATCATGATCCTCTAGTGGTAAATGCTTTGATGGCAAACAAAGAAGTTCATAGGCTACTGGTAGATATCGATAGCTCCGTCGACATTATGTTTTATGAGCTATTCCAAAAGTTGAGAATCTTAGAGTCTAAGTTAATGCTGTACAATGAAGACTTGATAAGATTCTTCGGACATCACATAACACCGGTAGGGTACATAAAACTCCATGTGACATTCGGGAAGCCGTTATACACGAAAATCGCAATCACATGGTTCATAGTTGTGGATGCTAAGTCCTCCTACAATGCAATCTTGGGCAGACTGACGTTGAATACATTGGGGGTCGTTATCTCGATCTCGCATCTGGCTATGAAGTTTGTCAATGATAACATGGAGGTAGTCACCCTTCGAGGTGACTAGAGGAAAGTAAGGGAGTGCTACAAGGAATCCCTTAAAGTTGGTCGCAACCCTGACATAGAGTACCAACTCAACCCCAAAGAAGGCAAAGTGCTCTTGACAGAACTAGATTATCGGGATGAGATAAAGAGAGACATATGGATACCTAGTCCAGAGCTGAAAGGAGAGTGCATCTTGGTCCAAATCGGAAGGAAGAGGATCAGGTCGTGAAAATTGGAGCTGACCTAGATGAAAAAATGAAGGAGGATCTGTCGATGCCTATGAAGAATAATGCCAGCATATTCACATGGAAGCAGGTAGATATGCTCGGGATAAATCCTAATCTCTTTTGCCATCGGTTAGAGGTTGATCCCTCCGTGAAACCAGTATGTCAGAGAAGGAGAAAGATGGCCTTTAAACACCTACAGGAGATCAACAAACAGGTGGAAGAGTTGCTGAAAGTCGAATTCATTCGAGAAGTAAAGTATACCACCTGGCTAGCCAATGTAGTGCTTGTGAAAAAGTAGAATGGGAAATGGAGAATGTGTGTCGACTACATTGACCTAAACAAGCACTACCCGAAGGACTCATACCCTTTGCCCGACATTGATAAGTTGGTGGATGGTTCATCCAGATTTTGTTATCTGTCTTTCATGGACGCTTACTCCGGATACAACTAGATCCTTCTATTCCGAGCGATTAGGAGAAAACAACTTTTATGACTGAGAAAGCCAATTATTGTTATAAGGTGTCGTCCTTCGGGTTGAAGAACGCTAGGGCTACATATCAGAGAATGATGAATAAGGTGTTTGAGGCACAGATAGGGCAGGAATTTGGAGGTATATGTTGATGACATGATCGTGAAAAGTGCCACCTTGCGGCACACCTTTAGGACTTGGAGGAAA
Organism: Spatholobus suberectus; assembly: GCA_004329165.1. Lineage (NCBI taxonomy): Eukaryota > Viridiplantae > Streptophyta > Magnoliopsida > Fabales > Fabaceae > Spatholobus > Spatholobus suberectus. The sequence goes on along the minus strand of CM014730.1, from coordinate 848,087 downwards.
TTTTGTCCAGGTGGAAAAATTTAATATGAGGCTAAACCCTAACAAGTGTGCATTTGGTGTCTCGACAGCAAAATTTTTAGGGTATATGCTGTCTGAGAAGGGGATTGAGTTAAACCCGAAGAAGTGTTGGGCTATACTAGAAATGAAGAGCCCTCAGAGTATGAAGGAGGTTTAGAAATTGACAGGGCGCCTAGCTACAATGATAAGATTTATAGCCAAATCGGCGTAGAACACTCTCCCTTTTTTTCCAGCTTTTAAGGAAGGCAAATCTTTTGAATGGACAGATGATTGCGAAGCCTACATTCATTATGTTGGGAGAAACCTTATCCTCTCCCCCCTTACTCACTAAACTCAAGATGGATGAAGTGTTATACCTATACTTAGCCGTGGCCGACGAAGCTGTGAGTGCCACGCTAGTATGAAAGACACCGGAAGGGCAAAAGCCGGTCTATTTTGTAAGCAGAGCTCTCCAAGGAGCTAAACCGAGATATCGCCAAATGGAGAAGGTTGTGTTCGCTCTGGTAATGGCGGCTAGAAGGTTAAGGCCATACTTCCAATCGCACCAGATTATAGTGAGGACGGATCAGCCAATCCGAAAACATTCTACACAGGCCCGAGTTAGCGGGGAGGATGACAACCTGGGCCATAGAATTATCAAAATATGGGATTCAATATGAACCAAGGCAGGCACTGAAAGCCAAGTGCTAGCCAACTTCATAGCAGTATATAAGGCATGTGTTAGAACAATCGTTGACTTTTACGTTTCCCACCTCCAACAACCAAGCAGAATATGAGGCATGTATAGCCGGACTCATTATGGCAGCCGACATTGGCGTCATGATGTTGCGTGTATGTATCGATTCCCAGTTGATGATCTCGCAGATTAATGTGGCCTATCAAGCCAAAGAGCCGATATTGCAGAAGTATCTGACAAAATTTAAGACTCTCATTGCAAAGTTTAGTAAGATAGACTTTGTCTACATTCCCTAAGAGAAGAATGTCATTGTGGATATTTTATCAAAGTTGGCTAGCACGAAGTCTTCCGGCAATAATATGACGGTCATTCAACAGACAATCCACGAGCCCAATCTCATGTTGGCGATTGAGTTGGAGTAGAGTTGGATGTCCCCTATTATTAGCTATTTGAATGAAGGCGTCATTCCAGAAGACAAAAAAGAAGCAAAGAGGCTAGAGCGATCCACAGCTCATTTTTGCATAGTGAACGATAAATTATACTGACATGGCTTCTTATAACCGTTGCTTAGATGTTTGAGAAAGCCGGAGTCTAAATACGTGATGGCCAAGATTCACAAGGGATGTTGCAGCCAACACTTGGGAGGTAGAGCATTGGCTAAGAAGATACTCATAGCCGGCTATTATTGGCCGACTTTAGAAAATGATGCTCTGAAGTTCGCTAAAAGGTGCAATAAATGCCAAAAATGCTCCAACATTCATTTGGGCCCCCCTGAAGATTTGAGCACAATTACTTCCCCATGGCCTTTCATATGGTGGGGTATTGATATACTTCGGCCCATTTCCCAAAGCAGCCTGGTCAGGTTAAGTATTTGGTGGTAGCGATTAACTATTTCACCAAGTGGATCGAGGCAGAAGCAGTTAGCCACCATCACGGCGAGGAATGTGGAGAACTTTGTATTCTAGCAGATTATTTGCAGGTTCGGGATACTAGATGTCCTAGTGTTAGATAACGACACTTAATTTACAGATAGGAGCTTCCAAGTGTTTTGGCTGGGTTGAAGATCAAGCAGTACTTCACATCGGTTGAATACTCCTAAACAAATAGGCAGGTAGAGGCAACAAACAGAGTCATCCTCAGAGGGCTCAGACGGCTCAGACGGCATTTAGATGAAGCAATAGGGTGTTGGGTTGAGCAACTACCACATGTCCTATGGGCATACCGCACAACCCCTCACTCTTCCACTAGAAAGTCTCCTTTCCACCGTACTTACGGCATGGAGGCAATGATTCGATAGAAATTGGAGAGCTGACATGGAGAGTGGCTAACCTAAGGCTGGAAGATAATGATGGACTGTTACGCTCAGAGTTGGACATAGCAGAAGAAAGGAGGGAGGTGGCTACCATAAGAGAAGCTGCTTTGAAAAGATAGGTTGCAGGCGAGTTACAATGAGAAGATCGTGCATCGTGCTTTCGAGCCCAGGTGATTTGGTCTTGAGGCGTGCCGACATAGGAGGGAGAAATGCTAGACAAGGAAAACTCACTGAGAAATGGGAAGGCCCGTACTAGGTTACCTCAAAGATTGGAACAGGTGCTTACGCCTTAGAGACGCTACCAAGGATTGTCATCCTGTGGATGTGGAATGCAGGCAACGTCAGACGATACTACAGTTGAGGCGTGATCGGTAATGCTAGTTTTGATTTCTTAGTTATTTTAAGTCTGTGGTATAGCTGGATAGAGTCACATATTACAACTTGTGGCTTTTGTAATATTTTTTGTCCCACGTGATTAATAAAATGAGAGTTTACCTGCCATACAAAGCTAAGCACAGGGGTGACCGAATGCAAAGAAGAAAATTGCGAACTACCCCGTGTACATGGATTCGCTCCAGCCGGGGTAGGAAGATCGTTAAAAATAAAGATGAAGACAAGGGCAGAAATTGAGAGGCGTGTAAAGATAATGGAGAACAAACATGAAAGCATTTAGCGAAGACGTGAATAGCAATCTATATATATAAAGCAAAGCACATATATTAAATATGTACTCAACAAATGAGACATTGAAAGAAAGCATCAAAACTTGTCATATACATTCAATGTATTCACATGTATACATCGTCTAAAGAAAAACAAACAAAAATTACAAAATAAACCGACATCCCGGCCCTTCAATCTCTAACGTTGGCAGCATCTTCAGGAACACCAACAATCTCGAGTTCAGAGCATCACTAGGTTCACCTAGTGGAAGGTGAATAGTCCTACCTTCGGGGTCGAAAAAGCTGTGCAAGTATCCTTCGCATCTGCTTATCCTTGAGCTCACCTTATGTTCCTCGGCTCATCTCCTCAACTCATCGTCACGTTAATAAGCTGTTGGACAGCGAGACACTAGGTATCTCAATTTATTTGCTGCCAACGCGTCGATCCTTCGTCAGGTCCGCAGGTCCATCCTCGAAGAGGAATTACTGTTCCATGTGTTACGAAAGCACTGGATGATCACCATGGCGTGCCACAAAGAGTCTCTGGAACTCATGCCGGTCTTCACTCCCGCACCACAACTTCCATCTTTCAGGTCTCTAGTGGATCGGGAAGATAGATCATCAGCTGTATTGGCATCCACGGACGCTCCTCGAGAGCTTCATCTAAGCGCATTTATCAACTTCCTCTGCACTGCATTCAAAGATCGTACCTCATTTCAGTTCGGCGATCCTTTGCCGGATTCTTTTTTGCCAACGTGCCTTCTCGACTTGTCAACGGTATACCGTATCTCTCTCGTCAGATGTCTAGGGGTTCGGGTTCGAAGCCTCCCTTACATACATTGTGAATACATGGAACATATGGTTGAAGAGGGGGAGTCCTGGTCTCGCATGGACCAGTTCCCCCTCATGAGCTCCCTCCTAGAATTTCATTTCTAGATGTGCCTTCTCGCTCAAAATATGTGATCGCAACTCCACGTCAAAGAAGGCGCTATCCGACGCCTCTTACAGTGGTGTTTTCTGTTGTGCTATCCTTTTTCTAGCAAGACTCGGCAGAGACGCTGTAAAACGGCTTTGCGGCTGCCCGCCACTCAGGATGTAACCTCGGCGCAGCCAATCGGGATGTAGGCGCGGTCCTGGCTTCTTAACTATGCCTTTGCTGGGTAGGGTGCACTCGCTTTCTCCACCACTTTGACCTTCCCCTTGGCCCTCCTTGGCTCTTTGGGTTTAGCCGCCTTATGTTGTTAGAGGGCCAAGGTGAAGTCGGCCATCTTCGATTTCACCATCGTATCTGCAAGAAAACATGAACCTGGTCAAGTTATGCACAAAATATCAAGACAACAAAAAATAAACATGTAAAAAGTTCACATAAACACACTAAAGTTTTGGCGGTATTCAACAGGAGTGGTGCCAATTAACCATTGGTAGGGGATGCGGTCCTGCAGGTTCTTAATCATGGAAAAAAAATGGTCTTGGGCTCGAGCTTCCTTTGGGGTCTGGTCATCATTTCGGACCAAAAACTTACCAGGATCTAAGCAATAATGGTCGTATGACCAGTATAGAGGGAACCAGGGCTTCACGACATTCTCCCCTCTATCACGGACCACGAAAAATGCCTCCTGACTCTCTGCGCAGGGGTGTAAAAAGAAAATTTTGTTCTTGTAGTCTTTGTAAGAGTCTTAGAAGGGTTTAAGCAGCGCTTGACCCAGGAAGCTTCGAAAGGACATAGAGGAAAATATTTTGTCGTAAGTTTGGCAGATCGGGGTGAAGTAATACAAAAATAAATTCTGGCTGTAGACAACCCCTTCTCAGCTGCACAGACCTTTGAACACCACAAGGAAGCCCCAAGAGTTAGGATGAAGCTATGAAGGCACAACGTTAAGGAAGTTGAGGATGGACACCTGGAACTTCATCAATGGTAGCCTAATTTTAAGGTGCTTAAAAAATGTTAAGTACATACGGAGGAAGTCAGGATATAAATACCCCACCATTGCAGTCTCGGCCTTATCCAGCGAAGTCCCCATGTTTTCCTTCCAACCTTGCAAGCATATGTGACCGTCATTCCCAGGGGCTACCATGTCAAAGGGCATTTCAAAAGCGACCTGGCTTAGCTCGAGGCGACTAGCCAAAGCGTCTAAGGTTGCCTGGTTGAAGCACGACTGGGTCCCAGCCGCCTCCTTGTCAACCCAGTCGACATTCAGATCAGCCGCATCATGGTAGGCCTCAGGAGTAGTCTCCACATTCCTGACAGTTTTTCCCATCTCCCTATCAAAAACATTAGAAGAAGGATCAAAAGGGGCCGATTGGGGCTTTAATTGCAAACCAACCCCGACGCTAGGCTACATTGACTTTTTAACCTCGAAAGTGTTGCCTATAACACCCTTTGTCACGACATTTATTTTTATGATTATTTCATTTATTTATCATATTTAGTGATTATTTTGTGAGTAATTTTTTTTTATATATAGCACATATTATTGATCTTAATAAAAATAGAAACTATAATCATTTCCATAGGATCATAATCACATATTAGATGTATCATATGTCATAACCAAAATCCAAGGTAGGTGATAAAATTATACAAACAATATGCAATAAATCAAAGTATCTCAAAATAAAAATTAGATAACTGACTATATATACACCACCACATCAATTATATCTAACCCTCTCCCTATAATACAACAAAATAGAAAAACCTAAAATCAGAGTAGTCAGTCTACGAGCTAAGTCTTATACTATCCCAATTCCCAAGTGCTAAAGCCTTCAGAGTGTAATCACAATGATCTTCCTCGAAGTGTGGACCTCGTCAGTGATGGAATTCCTACCATTTGAGCTAGCTGTCCTCCGACGAGTTGCGAAAAAATACATACAACAAAGAAAAGAGAGGAGTGAGGTCACATCACTTTTATATTTAAGGTCACAAACAACAAACCTTTACAATTCCAATCAAACAGAATAATCACAGTGAGTGATTATTTAATTATGCAATGCAAGGGAAACCAAAGTTTCCATCTTAGTTTGACAGACTCGTGCATGTGGGCCTAATGCCTCTTGATTCCCATGATCAGAGTTCTTAAAATTTCTTTTAGGTGACGATTGGGAGTACATATTCCTTCTTGGTACGTCATTAAACATGAGTCTTTATCCACTTTTGAAGGAATACTCTCCACCAATCCCGGTGACGCTCAGTAGTTGTTGAAGTTATTGGGTCGGATAACGTGAGTTTCCTAGCTCAGGATTGCAAGTCCTGGCTCTTAGGATTTCACAACCCAAATCCTCTCACCCCCTAGACTCCGTGAGTCTTGCCTACATCCCTCAGGTACCATACTGTGGTTAACCCCTTATACACACTTCCTTTATACAATGCACATGATGCATGTTCCAAATTAGTATTGAAACTTGAGTCAAAAACTTATCATTCTCATGAAATTCTGGCAGAATTTTCTCTATTTTTTGGTACTTTCCCTCATACCTCTACATGGGTATGGTCAATAAACAAATAGAGACACTACCTACCAAACAACAATAATCATCATTCTCATTCTCAATTTGAATCATTTCTCATAGGCTCCCAAGGCCACATCTTTTGGTAGCTCTCAAGCTTACCATTCATATATCACATTACATTACATAGGCGCCCATGGCCAGTCCTTCAGTAATTCTCAAGATTTTCATATCTCATGACATAATATTTCAATACTTTAATTGAAGTAATTAGAACAAGGCAAATTCACACATCTTTGCCATTCATTGGCCAACTAGCATATACATAGGCTACCAAGATCGTTATTGCTCCTATCCATGAATCTTGTCTCAAATCTACTTACTAACATTAAATCATTGTTTTCAATTATTTCCAACCACTTATGATCTTTATAATTAGTTCTTATACCTTCCAACATTATAGAACTCCTTCCTAATTATAAATTTTGCTGTCAAAAACAAAAACAAGCAGCATTCAATTTGGATACAAAAGTATGCTTTTCAAGTCTCTAAACACATTCAAATTCATCCATTCTTTTTCAACTCAATTTGGATTACATGTTTCTAGCACTTGATATATGCATAGTTTCACTCCCTTCAAGTTTGGTAATGACCTAACACCTTTTGTAAATTAAAATCATGATCAAAAGTAAGTTGATTTCTTAATTTATCACACCAATTCAGACCAAGAACAACAACCACGTTTTTGGCAGAACAATGGTTTTTCAAGTGCCAAAATCAAACAACCAAGCTTCAATATCATGCATACAATTTAGGGCTTCATCCCACCAACGTCTAGGGCACAAAATACACCAATCAAGTGATTATAATTATGGATATAAGTGATAAATCAGTATATATAACAACAGCTAATGGCAGAGACAAATTCTTGGCATTAACTCACAAGAACACTTGGTTTCTTGAGAATCAAAATCATATACAAAGAGATCAAGGGAAAATCTCTAACACACATAATTTGACCATATAAGAGTGTAAAACCTCCTCCCCTTTACCTGCAAGCAGCTCATAATCTTGAGGAGAAGAGGGAAAAATCAAGCTTTGCTTCTTTGTGACCTCCTTCCACCTTCCAAGAAGCTTGTGGTTGGAAAATTAGAGCACCATGGTTATGGTTATGGTTAGGAAAGAAAGCAACTGGCCTAGGGTTTTCCAAGAAGAGGCATTAGCTGTTATGGCAGAGAAGAGGTTCGTTCGTTCTATTCATAGGGTCACTTAAGCCACTTGAACTCTTAATTTTTGTTTTTAATCCTAAGAATATAAATCTATAATTTTTCTTTACAGAACTTTTCTAGACACAATAAAATAGCTTCTGTAATTTTTTCATAATTTTTGGAGCCTTTTAAGTATTTACAGTTGAGCTCACAAAGTTACCTGTGAGTACTTTGAGGCAAAATTGAGGAATCTCTAAAAATTATAGAAAAATTCATATAATTATAAAATAATATTCTAAACATTTCCATGTTCAAAATATTATTTTGTCATGTTTTTATATTTATTTAACATTTACCTATTCTCATGCGTTTATGTTTCTAACTGTTAGAATTTCTAGTTAATTCTATGAATCTCTAACTTGTATAAGTCTAAATACAATTTCTTGTTCGGAGAAAGTTTTAATTTCTTAGGGTAAAGAATTTATATTTAGGCTTCCATGCAATGTCTCTGTATATTAGGACGATAGCAATAATTAAAAAAAATATAAACGTTTATTTGAAATAAAATATTAATAATAATACTTCTAAAATTGAGAGTGTTACATTGCCCAGCCCGGAAGGAATCTTCATTAAGTCTAGATATTGCACCCAGGCTTTGGCATACTCCAGTACCTCGTCTGGGTCGTATGGCATCCTTATGGCTTTTAAGTGGGTCCGGCACTTCTCCAAGACCTCAGGGCAGATTTTGATCTCAGGTGACAAGGGTTGTTTTGGGTCACCCGTCATAGGACGCTCATCAGTCCTCCTTGCGAACCTTTGCCTACCTAACCTACCACGGACTGCTACCCCGCGTGTAGCTGCAAAATTAGCCGAAGAACCAATGCTGCCGGCGGCACCCTCCTGACCACGACAACCGATGCGGTGGGACGGAGGTGCCATCACAGACTGAAATAGCCAGTTAGCAGCAACACCCCCCATGCGACTCCCACAACCACCATGAGCGGAAGATGAAGCATCACGTCTACACAGGTCCATCTTTGATGAAACAAAATAGAATACAGTACAGGAAACCAAAATACAAGGGAATACTTAAAGTGAAGATGAGAATGAGAATGCTACCTTAGTATATGAAACAGGTTGGTGATGAAGAGTAATTGAGGTAGAACAACAGGCTTCACACTTTTGCCAGAGGAGAAAAACGCAAGAGGTAGAAAGTATTCTCATGAAGAAGAAAGAAAATCTTAACAAGCAGAATGAGGGTAAGCATACCAAACCGTGAGAGCCTAAGCTTCTTATATTATAGGCCCATATCAAGGCCAGGCCCAAATCCAGGATTTTCAAAACATAAACAATCCAAACAACCGCCAAAATCTCTTGGAATTTGAAGCGCTACGGAGTTTAAGATATCGAATCATTATGCATTTAATGCACCTCGGCTATCCAAAAGATACGTCGTAACCGTTTAAAAATGAAAAGACACCCGAACCTTTTGATTCCACAGTTGGCAAGCCTTTCCCAACGGAAAGTCTTATAGACTTGGGGGCAACATCATCCCGGACCCTCTTTTAGGCTCTTAAGCCGATGATGCTTGTTCCAAGCATTATCGGCTTGGGGGCAACTGTTGTGGGGCCGACTTAGACTTTTAAGCCGATAATGCTTCTCTAAGCATCATCGGCTTGGGGGCAACTGTTCTAGAGGTTACTCGGATCTACAGGTCTAACTTGGCCCTCACGTCACCTATCCCAGCAGGCGCAACCTCGATCACCCTGACTTATAAACCCTTGCTATCTGGGACGAATTCCACCTTTATCCTGGCACAGTGTGGGAAGCGCCTAATGCAAGGAATGCGTGTAGTTAGGCACCTAAATGCACGCTGCCACGTGGTACTTTGCTCTAACAGAATTTTCCTCCAAAATACACTATATAAAGGACTCCACACCCATTAGGTACACACGCTCTCTTATACTCACTGACACTAGGATTCTTACTGACTTAAGCATTGGAGTCGTTGCAAGTGCCACCACCGAAAACGCCAACGACCACCGTGGGAGCTCACTGGAGACGCACTCTTGTGTTCACCACACAACATTGGCGCCGTCTGTGGGATTAATAGAAAGGATTAAAGAAAAATTGCATGGCTAGAACAACCACTAAAGTTCCCCCTTGAATGAGGAGTCAGTGAATTAATATTCAATATAATAAGCTTTGTTTATTATGTATGTCACGGTTTTTGAGAGTTCAGGATCAACATATATTAAGTAAGAGAAATGTTATCTCGCAAATGAATATAACTAGTGTGTCTACCCAGCAATGCCTCTTTTTTTTGTCTTTATTTTAAAATATAAAAAGTTGACGTAAAAGGAAATAAAATTAAATTTGAAAGAGAAAATATATTTATATCTTTCTAAACACATACTATATTCTAGTAGTTAATTTTTTATTTTTTGTTACAAATTAAAATATTTAAACTTGATTTGCTCTTTACTCATGAAATCGTAACATTAATTAACCCATTTTAATTGTTTAGCTTAGCTTATTTCTTTTCATATTAGAAAAATAACACTATTTTCTACTTGAATTGAGATTTACTTAGCAATTATTGCAATTAATACAAACAAACAAACACTACTTAGTGAGATTAAGGCTATTTTGTACTCTTACATAATGTGAAAATGAAAAATTATAAGAAATAATATTTTAGTACTATCATTAAATAAAGAAATAAATGTATTAAAAAGTAAACTTAATTACTTCCAAACAAATTTACATTTTCTGAAAGATTTCTATATATACAATATTTAGAGGTTGAGATTCTTCGATTTTTTTTATAATGATAGTGTTCTACCTTGCAATGTTGGGGTCCCTTTTATCTTTATCTTTAAAATATAAAAACATTAACATGATACAAAATAAAATCAAATTTTAAAGTAAAATAGTTTATATTTCCACCCCATGCAACCCACAGATTAATTAAGAAAATATAGAATTTTAATGTGTTTAAATGGAATTATTATTTTTTTGTCACATTAAGTTTACTTAATAGTTTGGTACTACCATGAAATAAAAACTAATAAATAAGTTAAAAGTAAACTTGTTTACAAACCAATAATTTGAAACATTTTATATTCTTTGAAAAACTTTCTTGTACAAAATAATTCTAGTAGTTATATTCTTCAATTTTCTTTATCATAAATCAAAATTTTAAATTTGACCTACTTTTCATTCATGAAAGTGCAACATATACTTAATCATGACAAAAACTAGTCACACCTTGTGTGCAACATGTGATCATTAGTATCTCAGAGTAATTTGTTGTTTACCTTTTGTACATAAAAGGGAATTAAAAATTCTTCTTTTTGATTAGCTAAAATACACATTGTAAGTGATGGTTAGTTAAAATATTTCCTTAATCATAGTTCAATTATTACTATGATCATTATCATTTAGAATTAAGATTAATTTTCATATAGTAAAATATTTATTTTATTTTTTATTTGAATCAATAGAGTTTCAAATTTATTATTATGTTATACATTAAATTTTTATAATCTTATATAATGTGTAATGTGTGGATTGTGAAAATATATAATATACAATAATATAATTTTAAAACATAAAACATTTTCTTAAAACATGAAAAATAATATATAATATTCAATTAACGAAATTTTCTTATAACAAAAATAAGATTTTATTTATAATATAATTAACAATTTGGTTGAATAAAAATAATAATAACAATAGTACGAATAATATTAATTATTTTTTAAAAGACAGAGTTTTATTGTATATATAATCATTCAAATTATAAATACCAACCTTAATTATTGTAACTAATTATTATAAATTAATTATTAATTATTAATAACAAATGTAATATTTGTTAATGCACAATGGAAAGAATTTTCAGTTGGATCCGTAATCTATTAAAAACATTTTTAATCTGATTAAATCTTAATAATGAAAATTCTTATTAAAACTTGATAATCATTTAATTATGATAACAATTAATATTATTTTATAATATAGTATAATTATAACAATAGCAAAATCAATATAATATAATATAATATGAAGTAGTATAATATTTTATAATAATTATTATAATTGATTATTATTAATTATTAATTAACAATAATTAAAAATAATTTACAATAATAATTGATAATAACCATTATTTAATCACACTTATCAAAGGCATATAGTGGTAATTACAATTTTCTTATTTTATTTAATTTTATTCTTCTTTATTTTCATCTCATCCAATCATATCTCATCCTACCTTCCTTTTTATCTATCTTCTCATCCCTTTTTTCTCATCTTGTTTCTCTTCCCATTTCATCTCATCTTAATTATTTCTTTATCTCCTAATCTTATATCGTTTCATAATATATACATTTCATGTAATTTTTCATCATATCTTATAACTCATTTCATATCTCATCTCATATTTTATGACATATCTAATATGTTCTTTCATTTCATCTCATATCTTATCTTATCTTACCTTATCTCATCTTTTATTACAATTAGATACAAATTCTATGGATATCCTAAAAAAATTTGGATAGGATTTTTATCCATCAAATGAGTTCGAGTTTGGGTTTAAATAATTACTTACAATTTTTATAGGCACAAGTCTAGGTAATATAGTACCACCTTACCTATGCGGTGGTGGAATAACCCATGTGCTTGCACAAAGAGTTTTCATAATTCATAAGAATAACAATAAAATGTTTAAATAATTAATATATAAATAAATATCTTGAAAGAATTTAAAATATATCAAGTAGAAATTTTGTTATTTTGTCATTTATATCAAATGTTTAGGTTGCAAGGGAATTTTCCAAATTTAATACAAATAAGAATATTATGTAAATAATACATAATAAAATTAAGAAAATATGAATTATAACTCATTTATATTGAATGTTGCGTAAAATATGGATTGAATATTATTGATCCATGGTATCATTTGAATTTGAATACATCTATAAAATAAATTTAGCTGATGAACAAATAATGACATTAAATAATGATACAACATTGATACAATTTATTCTACCATTTATCATATAATAATATACCAGTGCAACTTTTTACAAAAGATCCAAGGTATAAATACATTTTGGTGCAAAATACTGCTGTAGGCACACTCTAAACCACCTGTCACCCCCTACATACAAAAAAGTTAAAGTGGATATTAATGCTTCTGTAAATAAAAATATCTTTGTTTGCCTCTCAAAAAAAGAATATTGATGCTTTAGTTCTCGTGGAAAAAGGCACTGATGTAGGTGTCATTTTTCATGACCATGATGGGCACACTTTGGCAACTGTTGCATGACTTGTTTCTATTCGTTTTTTTATCCTAAAACAGCAAGTATTACTCTTAGGTGAACCATGCAACTGTCACAAGACCTATGTTGTGTGTATATGAAGTTGAATATGAAACATACTACTTCCAATTGTTCCAATAAGTCTAATCATGAATACTCTAATGAGTCTAATCAAAATCAAATACTTTTGCACCAAAACTCTTAGGAAACTAATTGATAATTAATGAACCATACCCATCCTAGAAGTGTGAAAATTAAAATAGTACAGTGCATTCTATCTCTTTACATTTTATCAAATTTATTGCCATAATTGAAAAGACATGGGCTCTTATTGTAGACATCATATTATCCCCTGTAAATATATATACATGTGAAAAACTAATTGACCTAAGAAGCACGGACATGCGGATGAAGGAGTTGCCAAGATGTCTGACATGCCTCCAACATCAACCCTGCTTGGACACGCGACGGACATGTGTCGAACACCTTTTTGCGGCGTCAGAAAAAAATAAATCCTAGCTAAGACACGAATCAAACATGGCTTATTTGGCTTGACACTGGTTCAAACATAGTTTCCTTTTTTTTTTACCAAATACTTTTTTAAAAGATTTAAAAATTAAATCATAAAAATAAATAAAGTTTCTTTTCAACCTTTTACCGTAAAGGTTTCCCCCGTGAGCTTCTCGTTTACACTTCGTTCTTCCCTTTTACAAGTTCCCGCAAGTTCTCTGTGTCTACGTTCAGCTTGTCGGTGTTCGTTTGCATCGCTGTTCTACGTTCGTTCGTGTTGTTGTTTTATGTCTCTGGTTGGCATCACTGTTCTGCATTCTTTCGCTTCACCTTGCTATGTCTCTGGTTAGCGTCATTGCATCTTTGGTTTGTGTCGCTGTTCTGCATTCTTTTGCTTCACACTGCTACGTTTTCACTTCGCGTCGCTGCATCTCTAGTTGGTGACGTTGTTCTGTGTTTTTTCTCTTCACATCGCTACGTCTCTAGTTCGCGTCGCTGCATCTCTAGTTTGCATTGCTGACTCTAGTTCTCATCTTTGGTTTGCATCACTGTTTGGAACTCACTGCCTGACATTCATTCGTGTTGCTGTTCCGCTTCTCTATCACAACTTCCCACCTTTGAGGGTTCCAGGTTTGTGTTTACATTGCTCTGTTTTTTCTTTTAATTTCTTTTTCTTTTTTTATTGCTTGATGGTTTGCTTGTTAGTTATTTTAAATTTTTAATTTCTATTCTTCTAGTGACCTGCTATATTGGCCAATGGCCATTGCTGTTATGTTTCTTTAGTGTTAGATATTGGCCATTATTGTCCTATTTTTTAATTTTATGATATTGACTAAATTTTCAGTATTTAATCAAGATAAAGAACAAGATGATGACACCAAGCCTCTATGGAATTATGTCACAAAAATAAAAGGTCTTAGTGCTGGGGGTGGAAATTTGAAGTTAAATGCAATTTATGTGAAGTAATTTTTATTGGATCTTACACTAGAGTAAGGGCACACTTGTTAAAAATTACGAGAAAAGGAGTTAGAGCTTGTCAAAAGGTAACTCCTTCAAGACTTGTAGAGTTCAAAAAGATTGACAACGAGGCTGCATTAATAATAGAAAAGTCTAAGACAAAATCTGTCTTTTTACCTCCAGTGTCTAATGAAAACCAAGAGACAAACTTTGGTATTGATCCAAAGAAGAGAAAGACTTTAGAAGGTGCTTTCAATATGCAATCTAGAGAGACTCTTAATTATGAAATTGCTAGAATGTTTTACTCTTCAAGGTTGCCATTTCGTTTAGCAAGGAATCCTCATTATAGGAGGGCATTTTCTTATGCTGCTAATAATTATATAAGTGGGTATCAACCTCCTAGTTACAATAAGTTGAGAACAACCTTACTTGCAAATGAAAGAAGACATGTGGAGAATCTATTGCAGCCAATAAAAAATACATGGAGTTAAAAAGGTATGAGCATTGTTAGTGATGGGTGGAGTGATCCTCAAAGAAGACCTAGCCTCTTATCAATTTCATGGCTTGTAACAGAGAGTAGACCCTTGTTTTTAAAGGCATGAAATTGTTCTAATGAGATAAAAGACAAGGATTTCATAGCTAAACAAATGAGGGATGTAATTATAGAGGTTAGACCCTTAAATGTGGTGCAAATTGTGACTGATAATGCAGCTATAGTAAGGCAGCAGGTTTGCTCATTGAGGCTGAGTTTCCTTCCATCTATTGGACTCCTTGTGTTGTGCACACCTTAAATCTTATATCGAAAAATATATGTGCAGCCAAGAACACAAAAAAAAAAAACAGTGTTATTTAACAAGAATGTTCTTGGATCACACAAATTGCGGAAGATGCCATGTTTATTAAAAACTTTATCATGGGTCACTCTATGAGATTATCAATGTTTAATTCATTCAATTCTTTGAAGTTACTTTCTCTTGATTCTACAAGATTTTCTTCCACCATAGTAATGCTTAAGAGGTTTAGACAATTGAAAAAAAGACTCCAAGATATGGTTATTGGTGAGCAATGGACTTCTTACAAGAAAAATGATATTGGAAAGGCAAAATTTGTGAAAGAGACATTGTTGGACGATATTTGGTGGGACAAGGTTGATTATATACTTTCTTTCACTAGTCCTATCTATGATGTTCTTAGAAAAATGGATACGGATGCGACTTCTCTTCACTTGGTATATGAAATGTGGGATTCAATGATTGAAAAAGTGAGGAAGACCATATATAGATATGAAAGAAAGGGAGAAAGTGAAGAATCAACCTTTTATGAAGTAGTGCTCTCAATATTAATTGCCTGTTGGACTAAGAGTAGCACACCTCTTCATTGTTTAGCTAATTCTTTAAACCCAAGGTAGCTAATGTGTATCCCTAAATATAATTTATTAGTTTTCAATGTCTAATTTTGATAGGCTATATAAACTTATAATAATATTTTTTTTATATTGTAGATATTATAGTCATGAATGGCTAAGTGAAGATTCGAATAGACTTCCTCACATCAAGATATGGAACTTACTCGTGAAAGAATGAAATGCTTCAAAAGGTATTTTGTTGATGTGGATGTAAGGAGACAAGTGAATGTGGAGTTTGCAAACTTTTCTGATGGAAGAGAAGGCTTTGATGATGTTGACTCTTTAAGGGATAGAGGTCAAATGGATGCAAAATCTTGGTGGCTAGTTCATGGTGCTCATGCACCAATACTTCAAAAGGTTGCCCTTAAGCTACTTGGGCAACCATGTTCATCTTCATGTTGTGAAAGAAATTGGAGCACATACTCTTTCATTCATTCTTTAAAAAGAAACAAGATGGCACCTCATAGGGCGGAGGATCTAGTGTTTGTTGATAGCAATCTTCATCTCCTTTCAAGAAATTCCCCACAAAACCATCAAGAGGAAACTAAAATGTGGGACATTGTAGGAGATGAGTTTGGATCACTTGATGAGTGTGGAATTCTTGAAGTTGTTAATTTATCCCTTGATGAGCCTGAGTTAGAAGTTATGCTTTTCAATGATGATGATCAAGAAGGAAGGGAAAGGGCTTAGATAGATTAGCAAGTTGTTTTTTGGATTTTTCTTTTTAATGATGATGCCTCTTAGTATTTTTTGGTGATGCTCTTTATTAAAGAACTTAGCAAGTTGTTTTTCTGTAAAGAGACAAAGTTCTTGCATTGTGAAATGATGCCTCTTATTATTTTTTGTGAGGCTTATTATCATATGAAAATTGTAAAGCTTAAAAACTTGTTTTAAGATGAATATATAAATCTTAATTATCAATTTATATTTTTGTCATGTTGATCATATATATATATATATATATATATATATATATATATATATATCCCTGTGTCCTA
Source organism: Spatholobus suberectus (assembly GCA_004329165.1). NCBI lineage: Eukaryota > Viridiplantae > Streptophyta > Magnoliopsida > Fabales > Fabaceae > Spatholobus > Spatholobus suberectus. The sequence goes on along the minus strand of CM014730.1, from coordinate 831,558 downwards.
TGTTTTAGACTTTAGCCTGGTCCAGGTGTCCGTGTTCGTGTCCGTGCCGTGTCCGGTGTCCGTGTCAGAGTCTGTGCTTCATAGGTAACGACCCACTATCACTACATGGTCAACTGAAAACTAATGCAATGCGAAAGATTTAATTTTAGACAAAAACTCTGGATTAATTTGTTTATGAAAAAGAATGTGAATTTTTTTTTGTTTTTGTGAGACATACAATGTTCAATTCTTTTCAAAAAACTCCAACATTTAAAGCGTAAAATGATCACCCAACATACTAAAATAACCCATGTATACATCACAAAGCATCAAGACTAAAAGGTTGTGCCTTATGACACTTACAGACCAACATCATCGTCAAAGCGTCTCAAAAGAGAGCGTGTGTGCACATACATTCGTGTGCCCATCAACAAAAGTACATCACAAAAGGGGAAAGGGAAAAATGCATCACACACAGCGTAGGCTAGTCGTACTCCTAAACACTACATCTAGGAAGAAGGAGCAGCAGGGAGCATAGCAGATAGAGCATTAGCAGATGGCTCTTCAGCTCTGGCAACTCTAAGATGAGGACGAGGTCCTTGAGTGAACAAGCGGCGATACTCCTCAGCTCTCATGCGAGGCCGAGCAGCAGGAGCAGGCTCTCTCCACATCTCCCAGATGGGTAACCAAAACTCTAGTGATGTATACAGAGTCACAGAAAAACACATCAATTCCTGTAGGAGTATAGGAAAGCGTAAGCTCTCCCCTGTAGTAGACGCTCTGATACTCGCGATTGATCCTCCAAGCTTCATCGTCTCTCACGGTGGTCTCACGGAAGTCAATGCGATAAGGACCCATGTGAACGTGGTTCCGAATCATTGGCAACTGATCTCGACACTCTAGGTCGTCTCGGCATCTGCTTCGATGAATACAATGTTCGAGATCATCACAAGTACGAACCACACGTGCAAACAACGCAAGGGTAAGCTTATTAAAAAAAAAATACAGAGTTCTAACTAACACAAAATTATTTTCAAGAGAGAGAGAATACTAATATCATAGAAGATTTCAACATTTTTAAATAAATATATATAGACATAGTACAACATAATTTCATGTAATTCATGTAGACACTACTCCATGGAGACTTTTTTAACAACTCGAGTAATCATTATAGAACGTCCCTTAACATAGCACCTAACCCACGAGGATCACACAGATTCTTTCAAGGCACAACTATTAGGGGAGCCCATGAACTAATCTTGCGGAAGTCGGTAGTGGTTTCATTAGGATAGACGTACGTGGGTAATGGCTTACCACAGCACAAGGTTTGGGATAACCTTGACCTCAATGTGGGATTCACCCCGTCCACCTATCCTCAAGGTTCATCAACAGCTACCTCACTCTTTCCTCTAGCACTAGATTAAGAACTATACACCGACTCAACTTACATGCCTACCCACGCCGTCGTCCAAATAGGACTCATGCATATACATACATATCATCAACAACAACAAAAACATCAACTCAACATAGGGCCAAGACGCACACCCTATTTTCTACAATCAATTCTTATTATCCATTAATCAACGAATAATGTGTGTTATTAAACTTTTCAAACTTAAGCTTTTGAGTTCTCTCTTAAATCTTTTATGTTCTATTAATCCTTTCTAATAACTTAATAATTAATATTCCTAATAATAGGCAAACTAAGAGGGAATTTTATCTCAAAAAATTGTACTTTTATACATAGGAAATTGTACTTACTAGAATAGAGGAAAATTTATAAAGCCCTCTAATATATTAAAGTATAAAATCTAATATTTAAATTTATCAAAATTATTTTCTATTGAGAAATAATATGTGCGCGTTTATTTATTATACATACATACATATATATACATACATACATATATATATATATATATATATATATATATATATATATATATATATATATTAGGATTTTAGTTCATCAAAATTTACCATTTAAAATCATTCAAGAAAAGCATAGTCTTAAACTTGAAAATTTCTCTATTTCAGGGTCAGATCTATGAGTAGATTTGGAACATTAAATGATTTTTGTTGAAATCAAATCTTATACCCTATTAATGGTATGAGAGTCTATTTTCTAAAATATCAAATCATGTCTTAAACAAAAATATACAAAAAACATGATAATTATTGAAGTGGAGAGAGGTCAAATTTGGATCCCTGAAACACACTCAACTTTCAACTCAAATTTCTCTTTCAAAAAATCATTAATTAAAATAAACCTTATATCCTTTCAATATCCCAAAAGTATATTTTTCAAAAAACTAAAGTACATTTTCTAATTCATTTTGTACAGGAAGAAACAAGCAAATTACTAAAAGATGTTAAGGCTGACCAACAAAACAGGGTCCCTGCACATAATGCAGATTCAAATAAACTTTTACTTTACCAAATGGTTGAATTAGAAAGCTTGTGACCCATCACTGGAAATCTCTTTAATTCTATTTTTCAACTATATAACTCGTTTTTCCATATCATTTTTAGAAAAGAAGAAACGAACCAAATAATACATAGAGGTCATCAATGCGTATAGGACGCTTTGCTCATTTTCAGATGCACATATCGTGGTCATTTCTTAATGTTTTTGCACGATTTTTGTGCCAAAATCGTATCCCCGGATGTCTACTTTCCAACACAAGAAACGGAACTCAATTTTATTGACTAAAGAAAGAGAAATGTTAAAAATACCAAGGTATGTTCAAACGAAAAACAACCAGACAGCAACTACAACATATACACCTTTGCATATTTCAAGCAAATCACCAAACATAAATAAAAACCATCACCAAAACAGATTTTCATTCAACCTTTAAGGCATTAAAATGAAAGAAAATAGCAAGCTTCCCTTACAATTTAGAACAGGAGGTGAAGCTTCGAAGAGGAAGAACTCAAGAAAAAATCAGGAAGTGCAGTTGCTCAAAGGCTCCACGGTTTCCAGCTGCTGCCACCATGCAACATCTGATTTCTTTTCTCTTAACTTGGCATTTAAAGGCAAGTTTGGGTGAGGCCTCAATCTAGTGGTTAATAAGGGTTGTAATGCTTGATGGTTTAAAGAGTATAATTTCAATAATTCAATGGGTAATAAAGGGGTATGAATCAACTATGCAAACAAAGCCAAATTTGGAAATGTTGACAATACGGTTTCCAGCTGCTGCATGATAAGGGGTTTCACTTTGAATTCTTCTTCTTTTTTTTGGTTACCTTGTTCATAGCATGTCAAGCACAGTTTTCAGGAGGCTTTGTCTCATAGGTAGTTGTAGTGCTATCATCTAGTGTGTTAATGGATAGGAATTGAATTAGACATTGGGTAAAAAGGTAGGGTCTTTGGGTATACGGATAGTAAAATAAATTTGGCTAATTGATACTTGAAATTTACTTATATATATATATATATATATATATATATAAGGATTTAAGTAGATTAGGAAAAAAGGAAAATATTACCTTTACTAAAAAGAGTAAATTACAAATTAATTTTCCTTAAATCTTGTGCTAATTGTCTTGGAGAAATGTGTTAATAAATTTTCTCTTACTATTTACTCATTTATACAGTGTAATTTTATATTGACAGTGTACAATTAAAATTCTAGTTTAATTAGAACTTCATCGGACTTGTCACATAGAATCATACAAAGTGTTTTAATTAATTTTTCTCAATAAAACTAAATTTAAATTTTCTCTTGTAATTAATTTCAATCACTTTTAAATAACATGTTAAGAGAACATGGTGTTACAAATTGCATATCAAACATCCCTTTGTTAAAAACAGAAATTGATGGCTTGAGCTTGTCAGTGATGCACATTCTAATGCCTTGGGCTTGACATTTTATAATGAAACTCATTGTATTTGGCCACCTAACATGTAGGATGTCTGCATGAGGATAGATAGAATTTCTCTAATAATTCCATCTTTGAAGTGTTTCCTTCATTACTTTTTTGACATTTGGTAACCTTTATTATAATTCAAGACTGAAACGATTTCTTTGACTATCAATCCATGTAACTCAAATTCATGATTATAAAACTCATAATTTGCCAGTCAATATAAGAACAACAAACAACTAAAGTTGATTGATTAGACATAATGAGTTGTCTTAGAGATAGAAATAAAAATTAAATTTGTTGATTAGAAAAGTTAAAAAAAATGAATACTCTAATCAATAAGAGAATGTGAAATAGAATACACTACATTCACTTTTAGCACTACATTAAGTATACAAACAGACCCTGTCTCCAAATGGTAATAGCAATTGGCAAAGTTAAGACCTTCAAAATCCAAGTTTGTTAAAAGGGATTCATAATTCTAACCACACATTGCCTCACTGGCCAAGCATTCTTGCATGATGGAACTTTGTTGTTTATTGATTGAAATAATTCTCTAATAGGATTGTAGGGATGAAAAAAAAAAAAAAAGGATCCACCCTCTAGTGAAGTCCAAAGCCAGCTAAACCACAATCTTATAAGAAATTTTCATCTGCCTATTTTTATCAATGTACCCCTAGTGTGGTAACAACTATAATTTAGAAATATTAACATTAATCTACACATAAGCACCAACCATAAGAATTGCATTTTTCACTCAAATATTATCATTATCTAAAATGACCATGAAGTTTGATATATGGGACATTATAGAACAGTAACAATAGACAATGTAAATTGTGACAAAACTTATGTTTCTAAGCAAATGTAACATTTTTAGTCCTTAGTGCCTCACTATTATGCTAGCATTTGCACCCACAACTCAAATTAATAAACTAAATAAAGCAAGTTAACAACAACAAGAATAAGAAAGAAAATAAGTAAGACAACATTCATTTAACTAAAGCTCAAATCTAATGTTATTAGTGGCATGTATATAACTTGAACACAATGATAAAGAACATTGAAATCTGCAGACACATTTCTAATTTCTAATAATTAACAACTTCAAGACTACCTATAAATCAAGGTGCAATACACATTGATATTAAGTGTTCACTTAGTCAGTCTATGCTACTTAACAAAATACCAGAATGCATTAAATGTGTACTTTAGAGGCTAGGTGAAAGTAGAATAGGGATTACCCTTAGTCATCATCGTATATTAATTCCATCAAATGAATCAATATATACCTAAATTTATTTTCTAGTCTTTTCCATCATAACAATATTAAAACTCAAAAATAGCTTTATAACTTTGCCCTTTAATGTGAATCTTATCTAAATTCTGTTTCATACCTTAGTTCCTATTGTTTGGCCTTCAATTCTTTTGGGGTAAGAGAAGGTTTAGGAGCCTCAACTTTGGTGTTGGGAAGTACTTAGGGCATTTGATCTATGTCACTAGTTGGCACATTGAATCAAGAAGCTCTTCAATTGCCATCATGGATGAATTCAAAAAAAGATGCATACTTGTTAAAAGAGATGTTGGCTATGAAATATTTGTTGATAGGTATCAATCTAGTTAATAAGAGTTTGGCTTTTCTTCTAAATATGCTTAAAAGGGAATAGAACAAAATAATCAAACAAATAAAAAGGAAAGAAGAGCACCTGCTTTGACAAAAAAAAGAGTGATTCACTTGGACTAAAAAGCACCTAAGAAGGGATGGAATAGAGTCAGGGAAGTTAAAAAGGGGGAGGACAAGGATGTGTAAGAGCTCAACTTGTGAGCATAAGAATATTAGCAGAGCTTATGACCAGTACCATGAACCAAGCGCAAAATGCTCAAATTCCCATTTAATAATATTATTATAAAAAATACACTATGAAAAAATTTGAAGAATTTTTCACCTAGAGTGAAAGGTGATAATAAAGTCTAAAAAACCCAAATAAAAAAGGATACCCAAATAAGCCTGAGAAGAAATCAAGCTTAAATGCAAAACGATACATACAAGAAGAGCAATATTATATCATCCGTAGCTTCACTTCCTGTAATAACCCAACTGTTGCTACTGAACAACCATACTAATCATACTCTTATTGTCACATCAGGTAAATGAAATCATAACATATCAATGTAAAACATACACAAGCTGAGAGATTCATTCATCTCTCCTATTCCCATACAATCTCATCTTTACAACTGTCAATAGCAACATGCAAGGGGAATAACACCAAGCCATGTCAAAATCAATATACATCACTGGGGAGAGGGATACAAAACACACTTCCTATGGTTGGTCACACTAAACAACCCCATATCAAAAGAATAAAATTGAATACACAACAAAAGAAACAAAAGCTTGACTCCTCAAGCTAAACATCTCCAGCTCGCAGCTCCATCCTCAATTCTGAGAAGCCGGGTCCACTAAAGCATCATCATTTGCTCCCACGCCATAAGACGTAATCATCACAGGCACACCAACACAACAACAGCAACAAGGCATCCAACAACAACAAAACAAGGCAAGGGTAAGCTTACTAAAACAACTAGCATATGAATTCTGAAACCATCAACAAATCCTCAATATTCATACTCATACATATATACACATATAGCATTCATTCATATGACAAAGAGTTCTCAGTCCAGAACTGCATATCACAACTAATTCGTCACGACTATGTTAATGAATGATGACATGACTCTCGAGAGATTTCACAACATCTGGGGTGATCAGCCAGGTCTCACCCCCCTACCATGGCCTATCCAAGCACCATTCAGGAATTACCAAACTCTGATATATGGATAAGCTTAGTGGTGTGCCAAGATAAGAGCATGTGGGTGGTGGCTCACCGCAACATAAAGCCTACACCGCCTTGGCCCTCTACGGAATTGCCCATCCACTCATCCCCGAAGGCCCATCTTTAAGACCCCATGTCTTATCTAGGCACTAGGTTGGAGGCCCGTCTAAGTCGCAACTCCTGTCAACCATCCAACTTACATGCCTACCCGCACAACAACATGAGGCCCATCACACAGCCTTAGCCAACAACATATGCATGAAATGTAGGTATCATAATATCACATCCACTCAACAACAACCAATCAACATATATATACATGTGTAACAACACAACACCACGTGGGCCCAACCAACCCCGCACGAGGTCCAACAACAAATTCCAACACCAATAGGCCCAATCTAGCCTCAAGCATGGTCAATAGGCAATGCCCTATCCAAGCAGCCCACACCTCGTGAGAATCCTCACACACAACTCAGTCACAACCAGTGGAGGTCTTATCCAAGCAACCTACCACTCTAGGGCCCTATCCAAGTAGCCTAAACGCAATGGCTAAAACCCAAACAACAACACTTACGACAAGTGGAGGTCCTATCCAAGCAACCTGTCACTCCTCCTACATTCTTAACCATAGACTCATACTAGGAGTCTTCTCAACCATGTTTCACACGACTACACTTTCCAAATTTATCGACAACGAGACTTTACATTCGCTTAACAACCTACATGCTCGCTCAGCAAAGACCTTCCTTACAGAGGACCAACTTTCCCTGTGAAGGCTTTTCGCTCAGCGACTATGAGTTTCTCTTAGCGAATCAGTGTCACTCGCTCAGCAACAACTAAAGTCGCTCAACGAATCCGTTCTAGGGATTTTGTCCAAATTTCTCTCGACCATATTTTGTTCAACGAGTCACCTACTCGCTCAGTGAATAGCCACTACAGAGAGCAGCCAAAACATGCACACGCTCCTCACTCAGCAAACCTGTTGTTCACCCAGCGAATCATTTGCAACAGAGAGCACCACTCTCAAGGCTCCCAATTCGCTCAGCGAGCTCAGCATTTGCTCAACGAATTGCTCCTAAGCATTCTGTAATACCCACACTCACTCAACGAACTCTCTTCTGGAAAAATTCCAGATTTCTATGAACACTCACTCAACAAGCAACATTTTGCTCAGTGGATTCCTCTTACACTACAGCCATTTCTACCACTCAAGAACACTCATTTAGTGACCCGATGGGTCGCTTAGCGAACCTTCAACCCGACAGTCTCACATCAGTCTCAGGGGCACTCTCACTCAGTGAGGCCCTTAGTCGCTCATCGACTATTCGACAGCAACAAAAGAACTCTCTTCGAAAAACCCCAAAAATCCAAACTTTCTACTCACTCATACCCCAAATCGATTCCACAAAGGTCGAATACAACCACACAATAGCTCACAACAACATACTCAACACACTCCACAATTCATACAAAATTTCAACACGAATCATAAGAATTTGAAAGAAAACCCATTTCCAACACATTTCAACCAAAACTCAGCCAAATCATGCATTCTAACACATACCACAACAACATATATACACTATCACGTTCATACAACATATTTTCAACAAAGTAGCTTCCCTTACCTCTAGGAGTTCCAAATCTGAATTTTAGGAGAAAAAGAAAGATGAGAGAAAACGAATTCTTGAGCCAAATCTTAGAGAAATCTACTCTTCTCAACACAATGGAATGAAAATCAAAGCCTGAAATCTTGCTATACTCCAAGTGGGTTTGAGAGAGATTGAGAGTATGAGAGAGTTTGAGAGTAAGAGAGATGAGAGAAATGAGAGAAATGAAAGAACAAGGAAGAAAAGGGTCTCTATGTCTTAAAATCCTCCTTAGGCCTCACGAAGGCTTTGGGCCCACTAAAGCCTATGGTTCATCTAACCATTTCCTACTACTCACAATTGGCCCAACTCAACTATATTTTCTCTTAGCAACTCATACAATACTAACAACATACTCACTTTGGCTCAAGAACAATTTCCACCAATTTCCTAAATCCAGGCAAGAATTCCAGAACAACCGACACAAAATAACACTCATACAACAACTTATTTATTCGTTTTAGTCACCAAGATCACATATTATATTTCACTTTTAGTTATTAAACCACTAAATCAAACATTAAGAAAACCACAGTGTTACACTTCCCAATTCACACTCACAATTCACAGACTCAACATATGGACATTTCCCCCACCAATACACCTTTTATAGACATCGAAGATTAAAGCCTCTTCATAAGATACGTTTGGCTTCAACATTCAAACTTCAAAATGTTGTCATCAACAATGATATACTGACAGTTTCTACACTGAAGAATAGTGAACCTAAATCTACTTACAAGCAAATTCGAGAATAGAGTATCTCCAGGCATTAAATGTATTCCTTTTGCGAACAAAACCTGAAATTTAATTAGTTATGGAACCAAACCGTAAAACATGTCCAGGTTCATACTGGAACTCAAAAATTAAAACAACAAAATCAAGAAGTTAACAATTGAAAAGAGAATTAGATATATATGTTTACTTGACGTGATAGTATAGTACTTGCATCTTATACTAAATCTGAATGCTCAAAACTGACAAAGATTCAAATCAACTTTACAGATTCAATTCTACAGCTTCCCTGAAAATTCTTTTGTGAATACAACCTCGCCTTTGACTTTCTTCGCATGCTCGCAAGTATATGTTTCTCTGTTCAATGTAAAATAAAGAGCATATGAAGCCCTATAACCTAATGGGCTAAGTTCAATGGGCCAAAGCATGGAGATACTTGTTGTGATGCTACAAAACACTTAAAAGAAAAAGCCCATAAGGCATAAATGACAAAAAGCGGGAGTTCACTATTAAATGAACAGTAAAAAGTCTTGACAATCTTCCTCTGGATTGTAAAGTTATAGATTTGTTTATTATGTATGTCATGGTATAGTTGGTTTTTGAGAGTTTGGGATAAGCATATATTATAATAAGAGACATGTTAATCTCACAAATTTATTTTATATTTTTTACAATAAGGGGATAGATGAGAAAAATAAAATAAAATAAGTGATATGATGGAGAGATTAAAATAATGAGTTATAAAAGAAAAAGTATTGTAAAGCATTGTTAGAATAGTATTATATTGAAATATATGCGTGCCCACATCATTAAAATAATAAATATACATCAGGTTTGAATTTTTTTTTTATAGTTTAACTTAATTTTAGTTTTAGTTTTTATATTTTGAAAATTTAATTTTGATTCTTAATTATAGTTTCAAAATTTGTGATTTTTGTCTTCAGTATGCTTAAATACATGTCTTGTAAGTTATATTAGAGTGATTAAACTTAACTAAAAAAATTATAGATATTAAAATCAATTAAAATGGAAAATAAAATTATAAGGACTAAAATTTAATTAATTTCTAAAATTATAAAGATCAAAAATTAAATATCCAAAAAATAAGGATTAAAATTAGAATCCAGACATATAAATAGTAAAGACAAACATACATTTAGGCTTTGTCTATAATATATATCTTTAATTTCTTGTACAAGTTCTATTTTATTTTAACCCACTAGGATTAGTTTAATGATAAAGAGTTTAGATAATTTATACAAGGTCCTAAGTTCAAATCTCATTTGTCGTTGACGTTATTGTACACCAAACAAAAATTCTTTAATTTTAGCATTTTGTGTTATAATAATTGAGAAATATATAGTTGCCAAGAAATGAATATGACCACACTGTAATAATGGAAAGTTGTCTGCCAGTCGACATGACTTGCACCACTTACACAATTTATTAGCTTAATTTTAATTATCTTTTATAATATTTGTAAGTACTACAATTCTAGCACTATATAATGGCAATGCATGTTGTACGAATTTATGTATTGAATTAGATTAAATTAAGATGTTTGAAATTGACTTTTTGAGCCAGTATATATAGTTTAAGAGTTTGGGCATGTTTGGATAAAACTTTTCTATAAGTACTTACAGGAGAAAAAAATAAGAACAAAAGTGAAATTAGTTTCTCCATAAGCTAAAATTAGCTTATGCATAAGCTAATTTGTAGAAGCTTTCTCATATTAGCTTCTTCAAAATCTAATTTTTAGCTTATGCATAAGCTAATTTTAGCTTATGGAGAAGTTTATTTCATTTTTTCTTCTTATTTTTTTCTCCTATAAGTGCTTATGGAGAAGTTAATCCAAACAAACCCTTTGCTGTCAATGATTATGGTATGAAGAGATTCTATTGATACACGATTTGGGATTGTAATTCTCATTAGTTTGGAATCATATTAATTAAATTAGTTAAATGTTGGATACTGTTCTGGACCCTCTTTGGGCCTAGCCATGTGGTCCGAGGCCCATGATAACTAACTTACCACCTTGCTGTTATATAAGGCATTATATGCCTTCAAGTACAAATCTAAGCCGTATTATTCACCTCTTACAGACACTGACTTAGGCATCGGAGTGTCTTTGCAGGTGACAACCAGGTGCTGCCACTCGCCAGAGCTGCCTGAAGTGTCCACCCCGTTTGAGGTACCAAAATACTCTCGAACATTGGCGCCATCTGTGGGAACCCAACGCTCCTCCTCTCTCTTCAAAATGGATGCTCGCAGATCGTCACGACACTGTGGCCTTTACCTTCGAACCATCACGATTCCACTATGTTATCGAACTTTCAGCCTCTACATCAGATTGCAAATCTATTTCCCTATCAAGAAGCAAGAGCCGGGAGCGGACAAAAGTAATTGAGAAGCATAATCAAGAAGCAAATGAGATTGAGCTCAATTTGCTCATAATTTTCTGTATTTATCCAATCGATTCATGGCTCTAGTTTGCCATTCTGCATTGTGAATCTAGAATTCGTTTTGCAATTTTTGCTTTGCTAACAAGATTTCTCTAACCTTTTCTTGTTTTTTCTCTAGAGTTAACATTCTTGTAGGTGGGACAATACACTCCGATTTAAGATATTTCGGCGTCAATGCTTGCATCCATGCTCAAATCAAAATCAAATTTCTCAACTTCGTCGATGATTAGTTCAAGTGTTCGATTCGAGGCTAACTCTGCAAAGTATTTTTGAGTGTTGGATTCAAAAACTGAGCTCCACCGTCGTTGTCATTATTGGCTCGACGACACTAAAAGCAACCCATTGTTGGTCTCGATGCATCCGTGATACCTTTGCCGACAATTTCAAAGCAGCTCGACCTCCGTACCACCCATGCATCATTTAGAAAGCACCACCAACATGCTTGCACCATTACTTCACTGAGTTGATACCCCTTACAAGTATCGTGGGGGAGACCTCACCGGTGTTAGCATTGAAGTATTCACTTGCGAGTACAAGCAATATATGTCGACATCTAAACCGTGTCTGCACGCAAACGTCAAGTGGTTTTTTCAACGTTGGAGCGTCTTCCATAAACTTCTCGGATGTCGAAGCGTAAGCCACCATCAAAATTCTTGTCACTCAAGATTGTTCCCAAATTCGAAGTGCATGTCAACAGTTTCAATTACATCAGAACAGGCTTTTACCAACCTCGCCGACGTCACCACTCAAACCGATATGGACACGCATTAGTAGGTATATACTCAACTCTTATCTCAGTTTTTTCAAACTAACTGGGATTGAAGCATCCTGAGCATGAGGCTTCATGCATCGATATCATCCTCGACAAAATCAAAGTCAGCAAACGTTCACCACCCACTTATATAACCAACATGCACTAAGTCGGTATAAGCTTTTTATCATGTTTTGGTGGGACCAACACACGTCAAAGGTTTAAATGCTAAGATAGTATGCTCCTCTGCAATCATGCCGACTTAGATGTAGTAATGCATGAACTTGAATTATTCCAACGTGGGTTAGGCCGACGTGGTTCATCTCCACCATGGCCCCTACCTCGCAAGACGACATGAAGCTTCAAACTGGCCGGCTTACGAACACAAACAATAGGCCGACATGGTTGCATCCCGCGCCATGGGCATCCCACCATTGTTAATTCTCTTCTTATGGGTAAACTTTGTACTTCAGCGACACGACTCTCTAGCATTGACTCCTTATTGAAGGTGCTAGAGGAGACATAACTGATTGGGAAGGACATCAACTTAATTGGGAAGGACAAGCTTCTCCATCACCTTCAACAAGTATGTGTTAAACGAATATGTCGGATTTCAATTTCATCATTGCTTTCTCTTAGTTTTCTTATCACCTTAAATCCTTGAAACTTTAACACTTTCTTTGGTTTGTGAACGAAATTAGATAGAATGAGAAACTAACATAAAAAGTGGTAACAAAATAAGTAGATTTATAAGTTATTTATTATGAAAGAAAAAAGATACACAATGAAGAGAAAGAAGAAAAACTCTTTCTTCACTCATTTGGTTGAATGAATAGGAAGAGAAAAGAAAAAAAATGACTTTATTTAACATATATAGACAATTATACCCCTCAATATATATTTTTTTATTAAAATTTAGTCTAATAACATTTTTCTCTTATCACATTTGTCTTAAATATGAGTGAAAATAGGTCAAGTCATTCATCAGAAACTTATGGCTTGACTCATTTAAGGTTTGGTTTAGCCTAACTTGTTTAGTAAAAAGGTCAAGTCTAAAGTTTTTTAAAATGTCTTTTTATAGTTAAGTAGGTCATGTTGTGGGCTTTTAAATAATCTACTTATGGACTAACTTGTTTAGAAATAATATTATTTTTAATAAAAATATTAATATTTAATATTATATTATTTTTAAAGCAACTAAAACATTATTTTTTTTAATTGAATTGGTTTTAATGGCTATTAAATGTAATTTATTTTTGTACTTTTAACCATTTTTAATATGATAGACCTATTAGGTCATAAGCTTGTTGGCTTGTTTAGTGATAAATCTGTTAGCTCCTAAATATATTGGTCTTTCAAATCCACTAATTTGTAAGCCTATTGGCTTGTTTAATGATAGGTCCATTGACCTATTTAAAGCCTTAATATGAAATATGCATTTAAGCAAACTAATAAATCAAATCGAGCTTATATAAAGGTCATGTTAGGCCTAAAAAAGATTTCTAATAGGCTAAGAAACTAGACTTAGGTCGTGAGATTATAAAGTAAGTCAAGTCAGGCTTAAGCAAGGCCTCGCTTAGTCTAATCTATTTCACTTCTAATTTTAAGTTTTTACATTTAAATTAGGCAAACATTACATTTTTTAAAATATTAAATTTTCATATCTAACATTAATGAAATTTTAAAATTTATTGAAGTGTCAAGAATAAGCATCATTTTTTTTTGTATATATAATAGATATCAATAAGATGCCTCAAATAATGAGCATGTGACATTGAGAGTATACAAAACATGAGAAAGGTAGCAAATAGGATGAGCCCGTTGGACCAACTTGGTTAACCCGCCATTTTTTGAGGATTGGGTTTATAGAATTCAACCCACCAACCCACATAATAACTAGTCTCATTTTAGTTTGTTCAAAAAAGGGTTGAAGATAGGCCAGAATGAGCCAACCAATTGAGCTTTTTTAGCTTAAAAATCTAAAAGGAAAAAAAGTGAACACATGATGATGATTATTTATTTCAAGCATGCTATTGAAAAACTCAAATCTTAATAAATGAAGATTTGAAATTGTGATTATTTATCTCTCTTAAGACACTAATTAAGTGAAAAGATGAATAACAACATAATAACAAAATAAATCATCTCTCTCCCCAATTTTCTTAAGTGAGAAGACTCAAAATTTAGTAGCTTCATGTGATTTTTTCTTTCATGGGTTCTTCTTTCATTTCATTTCTCTCTTTCACCTCTAAATATAGTGCAAAAGTACTTTCATTTACTTAAAAAAAAAAGTATTAAACATTTTTTGTATTTTAATATAATAAATGTTTTTTCATTAAATAATTTATACTTTTACCTTAACTAATTAAACACTATCATTTGCCAACTTTAAAAGTCATGAAAGTTTTTTCCACTTTTTTTAACTTCATTAGGGCTTCATCATTATCTTGATAAATAGCATGTGGCAGGTTTTAATGTTGTGGCGGCCGGAGACAAACAAGTTCATCAACATACTATATACTACTTTAGACTCATCATTGCAGTGGAAGTGACTGTGTTGGGATCATGATTGATAACCTGAGTCCAATTTAAGTTTGCAATATTCTCTGGTACCTATGGCTTCAAATGTTCCTAAGGAGTGAATGTGTATCATGAAACATTTAATAATTTCAAAAGCTTGTACTGCCACCAAGAATAATAATCCTTTGGCAAGTCATGCTCCGTTAGATATTAGCCTTTATCCACACATACTCTTGTCCTTCTAGATTTTCTTATTTATACATTTGCACTTACGGAAACTCCTCTTTTGCCTCATTTCCCTTATATAAAATGCGATTTATCTATTAAATATTTACCAACAAATATTGGAACTTATCAGTTATCACGGTTCTCAAAATTAATTTAGAACTGTTTAAGCTAAATTGGTCATATAAACTAATGTTATTTTATAACAAGTTTTAACTTAAACTTTTGTTTAATTAACATTTATTTTAAAATCAGTTTCTATCCAATAAATTCGAAAAAATTAACATGTTTATTAGCCATTAAATAAATGACTGATCCTTATAATTATATGTTAGATTTAGTTGAATAAGTAAGGAAGAATGAATGGAAAGGAAGGGAAAATATGAAAAAAGTTTAAATTTAAAAATTCAACTACAAAATGACTTTTTTTAAAACTGGTTTTATCAAATAATTGGTCTGGCCCATTGAACTTATAAAAGTTCTACGCAGCCCTATCTGATCCCAAACAGTAATATCGTAATGTGATTTTTCTATTATTAGTTAGAATAAGCAACACGTGTTGTCCTTAACTTTCGGCCGAAAGATATTCTGAGTTCACTCAGAATAAGCAACACGTCTCAATTAGTTGACTTTTGATTCGTAACAAGTAAAATATAGTACTAGTCACCAAAAACAAAAAGAATACAGGTATCTCTCTTTTTTAACCAGAGGTTATGATAAATTTATGAGTTTAATTTTGATATAATGTGAGTTTAAATATCAATTAATTAAAAATTACTATAAATATAATTTTTAGAGTAATTATTACATAAATTAATAATCTTATCATAATCTTAATTATGATTAAATGATAATATTAAAAAAATTATACTGTATATATACTTTAGTTAAATTTTAAATTTATGCCATAAAATTTTGAGATTGAATGATCCGCATGCCGTTCATAATTCTTTTGTTAAAATGATTATTATTTTAGTGTTTTCAATATTCAAAACTGGTCAAATTTTTTACTTTAAGATTTTAAAATTAATCAACCTACACTAGTTGACTTTGTTATTCTATGTTTAGTAATTTTACTCGAAACTCTCTTCATGGTCTAGAACACAAGTCATTTCCATACATGCTTGACATGTTCTCTACGTGAAGTCACGTAAGATAGGATCATGATGAACTATACAGCTCAGCAGCAAGTCAATCTTCGCCAAAGAAAAAATAAATAATAAATAAATAAAATTGTCAATCAACTTATTATAGGAACTTAGCCTGTAGATGATTCCGTGTCTTCTGTTAGCGTGTGTAATGCGAGTGGACATTTTTTATAGTAAAATGGTACAGTATTTAGTAAAGTAGTAAGATTATTGGCCTATACTAACACTTAAATTATAGAACCTATCACACTTGATCTATTCGTTTTATACACCCATATTATTTGTATTTCATTTAAGTAAAACAACTCCAAATTGATCTCAATTCATATATTATAAATTTAAATTTTACTTTAAGAATGCAATAAATTATTTATATTTTCTCTTTCTTGTGGCTATATATAGTCATATTATTCTCATTTTATAAACTTTTATATCAAATCAATTTTTTTCTATAATTATTTATCTAATTATAAAAGATATTTAATTTTTTAATTGTTTTAATTAATATTTAAATTTATTCAATTACATTAATTATAATAAAATATTTATATATCATTATTAGAATATATTCATATTATTATTCCCCTTCCACTTTTAGTGTCAAGCTGTCAACTTAAAAAAGAAACATATTTTTATTTATCATTTTCGGAAATTGAGAAAATATTTTTTTATTAATTTTTAACTATTTTATAATTTATCATAAATCTAATTAACGAGAGATAAACGGAACATAATAAACAAAAAAAAGAAATTAATCAGCAACAGAGATAAATAGTTTAATAAAAAAAATAGATGATAATTTTAATGGAAAATGAAAATATTAACTGAATTTCTTAATTATTTTACTATAACCTAACTGAACTAAAAGATATAATATATGATTAAACAAAAGTCTATTGCCAAATTCTACTCACTTTTTTAGTTTTTTGTTTTATCTAAAGAATTCTTTCAGTTAACTATGAGTTATATTATTTATATAACAATTTTTATAATAATTTATATTACAATACTTTTTCTCTTTATATTTTATTAATCTGATAATGATTTATAAATATTTTATTATAGTTAACGTTAATTGAATACATTTAAATATTAATTAAAATAATTAAAAAGGTTAAATATCTTTTATAATTAGATGACTAATTATAGAAAAAATGATTTTCTATAAAAGTTTATTAAATGCATGTTATTAAATAAGAATATATGACTATATATAGTCACAAGAAAGAGAAAATATAAATAATTTATTGCATTCTTAAAATAAAATTTAAATTTATAATATAAGAATTGAGATGAATATAGAGTTGTTTTACTTAGATGAAATAGAGATAATATGGGTGTATAAAAAGAATAGATCAAGTGTGGTAGGATCTGTAATTTAAGTGTTGTATAGACCAATAATCTTGTTACTTTACCAAATACTATACCATTTTAGTTTAGAGGATCTCCACTCGTGTAATGGGTATGGTTTTGGAGTGATAGCAACATACACTTTATTATTAGTTAAAATTTATTAAAAATTATAAAATTATGAGTGGAATTCATAAAATAAGAAGATTCACCAAATTTTGTACTTTTCAATAAATTTCAACCAATTATAGAATATGTCCAAAAGAGTGTGTTAGAAAATACATTATTTGTATTTCACTCTGTATGAATATATATATATATATATATATATATATATGTATAGAGAGAGAGAGAGAGAGAGAAATTCTACAGTGGACCAGTAATATAGGTGGTCCACCATGGACAATTGTTTGACAACCATAGGATTTATTATTAATAATAATGAGTGGTGTAGATTGTTGTTGGGGTACATATTGTATTAATGATTTTGTTTTTAATTTTTTTAAGAGGAAAAGTGTTTCTACAAATATGCGCCTCTTGTCTTTACACACTTGACCTTATTGCCTTTTACAAATTTGTCCATTAGTTATCTCGCAAATTTATTTCAGTTCTTTGAATCTTGTTCACAAAGCGACAGAGATAGGGTTTCGAACTGTTATTTGGCGAGGATATAAATCGACCCCATGAACCTAGTTCCCATGAAGTCACAAACTCGTGAACGAAACCATAATGGCAACAGTGTCAATTACCCCAATGAGACGCTCACCCTGCTAGTTATTCAACCACCGAACTTGCAACACAAAATTATTAAGGCTCCTTGGAAATCTCGCCCGTTAAATTATTGTTGGGAAGCTTCAAAAACAAAAGCGAGTTCTTGGTGCTAAAAAAATTCGCTATTAGGCAAGCAAGGTTGCAACCTATACAAGATAAATTGGTCAACTTCATTGATCGTTGCAACATCAAAGGTAACAACCACTTCTAAACTCTCAAGCCCGTCGAAGAAATTGGAAGGTATGGACTCGAAGTTGTTTGTTGGAACACATATTTGAGCTTCAACAGGTCACAGTGTAACACCCATTCATATTAAATACAATTTGTATTAATTTAGTTATTAAGTTTAAGTAATGAAAATGCATGTAAGATTTTTCCTCCTTTATAATAGAAAATTTTCAAACTTAACAAAATTTGAAATGGTAGTAAAAAAAAGTGAAAGAGAAAGACTGCATATACATATATGTCGTAAAATTGTACATCATGGTTTGATAATACATAATAGTCATAAAATATAGAAAAAACTAAAAATACATCAAAAGATAGACATTATCTAACCTAATATATACATCAAAAAGATTTATACAGAGCAGTGTCAATCTACTATATTCCTAATAAGATTTACCACAACTAAGTCTACAGATTGTTGCCCGTCAAAATATCCTCTAATTCGTCCTCAGCATCATTGGGCATTACCGTTATCTTTAATAATCGCAATCAATCATACAAAGAAGAAAAATAATGGAGTGATGTGTTTTGTTCTAAAATCACTTTTGCATGTATGGTAAAAAGTCTACCATAAAACAAAGATAAAACATAGCTGACAATAGAAGAGAACCTAGGGTTCATTCTAAGTTGTATCAGACTACTCTTAACTAGGTATAGATCCATACTCCTCATTAGTGAGTAATAGTTCTTAACAAAACCGAAAAGTGATTGGGAGTACATATACCTCATCAACATCATCACATGGTACAATCCTCATCATCATTGAGGAAAATAACAGTCAAGATATTCATTTATAGTGGTATACTCTCAAACCAATCCTGAAATGTTGAGTAGTTGTCGAGGTTATCGAGCTTGGTCAGGCAAATATCCTGGTTTGAGGACGCTACCCTGGCCTTTGGAACCTTCACCACTTGATACCTACCCCCAAGACCTCTACAAGTGGGTTCCTGCCTTTTATTCCTCAACATACCAAATGTAACTTCCTTAGCAAATGCCATGCCATAGCATGTGATTCGCTTTACATTACTCACTAATTATAATTTAATTACTAAAATTCTGGCAGAATAACAACTAAATAAATATATTTTAATTTTCTAAATTTGAATAGAATAATAGCTTAGCAAATATAATTTAATAATTTAAATTTGAGCACAGTAACAAATTAGTAATTATGATTCAATAATTTAAATTTGAGACACTTAAAAATTATAATTTAATGATCTAAATTTAGGTAGTAACAACTTAGCAAAAATTAAAATTTAACATCAAACAATATAACAATAATAATAATAATAAAACTTAAGCCTAAACGGGTTTAAGGAAAAACCCTTTCTACCGAAATGCAAAATGACAACTTAGAACTAATCCCATTCCCCCCATTACCTCAAAGATGGTCGATGAAGAGGAGAAAAGTTGATGGTAGTGGTGGTTCCAAGCTCATAGGAAGAGAATTTTACTAGTGGATGAAAACTAGTAAAATTTAAGCATATTAATAGGGTAAGGAAAAAATATTTTTAGAGAGAGAAGCTTTCCAATGTGTTTCGGCTAAGCTAGAGCAAAAGGAGGTTGTGAGAAATCCAAAATTTTGGGGCCTATTTATAGAGAATTGAAGGAGCTTAGGTGTCCCCAAAGATGACATCATCTGATATGTCATAAATGAAAATTTTCTTTTATTTTAATTAATTTAGGAAATAAATATGCAAATAGGTGGTGAATCAACCCCCTTAGGTTTGCGACATGCTACAAGAGTTGTCCTCAAGCTCCTCAGTGTAAATTTTATTTGTAATTAAATTAACCGGTACCGATAAAATCGCCTAAACTTGAAAAATTAGTTTTTGATATCAAAATAATGCATTTAATGTGAAACTAGACAAATACATTATTTTTCATCAAAAATAAATTTCTAATAATTAATTTTAAATTTATTAATTTATTTCGAATTACATGTGTTAATACCAAAAATTTTATAAAAATTCTAAAATTAAATATTTAAACTATAAATAAACTTAAATTACTATTTTCACCATTTCTGAATGTCAAACCAATACTGGCTAGGCTTATAGATACCTATGGGTATTTTGGTCATTTTACACATAAATTTCAAAAAAATCCCAGAAATTTTCCAAAATTATATTTCAATATATATGATATGATTCCAAGCTCAAATTGACATTTTAATGTCAATTGAATCTTTTTCTCATGTCAATCCTTCATGTTGAAAAATAGGGACAAAATAGTCATTTTACCAATTTTTAGGCTCTGTTCCCCAAAAATTATTAAAAATTCAAACTAAGTATTACTCACTAATACAAATGTAACTATAGGGATCAAATTTTTGAAATTTTCATCTAGTTTTTCATAAATAAATACAGAATAATTAAAAAGATAATTTGATAAGTAAAAATAGGGGTGTTACACACGGAACGATGGTAATGGGCCGTTGAGCCTATTGTTTTGGAGGCCTACATTAAAGAGCTTGCTAAGCTGGTTCATATTCTATGGCAGAGGACTATTGAGGTTTAACCCCTTTTCTTGAATCTGGTTTACTCTGTTGTTATTGTAGCAGAAAATGTATTTTCAGCCACATGGGTTGTCGTCGTTAAATAAGAAAATGACTCACTGAATTTTGTATTTTTAATAAATTTTAACAAATAATAATGTGTCTAAAAGAGTGTGTTAGAAATCAAATTATTAATATTTCACTTTGTCATGTATGAAAAGTTTGATAACTTTTTATGATAACACTTTAAAAGTCATTACTGACATCATTTCTAATTATTTGATAGTGTAAATATATATACATATATATATATATATGATGGTGGGGGTGGTGTTTGATTTAAGAACAAATAATATATCCATTGATAGTGTAAAGATTTATTATATTATTACTTAATTACATACCGTCATGTATGGTAATATATATCCATTGACAGTGTAAAGATTTATTATATTATTACTTCATTACATACTGTCATGTATGGTAAGTATGTTGACTTTTATAATAATTATCTAAAAATTTATACTAAGAATGATTTTTGATTCTCTAATGGTGTAAAAAAAATTACCCTGGTAAACTCTTATTTAATTTAACTAACCACACTTTATAAAAATAATACGATTTTGTTATAGTTAGTGTTATTGTGGTTGTTGATAATGATGTATGAAATGATCACAATCGAGAAGTAGAGTTACCTCTCTGAATATCTATAACATTCACAATCAGAGCATGCTCCAACATTTAGTACAACAATCTAGGGTGGCTAAAGGGAAGGGAACGGTGTGTTTTACTTGTTCAAACCAACCGCTTGGTTTGTTTCCTTTTGGCGAATGCTAAATAAAGGCAAAACAACATGCAATTTACGAGAATTCTCCAAAGCGCAATGCTCCCTCCACATTCTTTGGCTAATTATTGGGAGCTCAAGGTGCAGTTAGAACTGCCATCCCTTGCTTTTTTCCTCCAAAGATTGAATCTGTTAGAGAGAATCCCTATAGGGATCCAAGGACACCCCATTTCAGGTTTCTTGTTACACTTCATTCTAAATTGAAAACTCCTCATCCTCACGCCCGCCGGTATGGGGAACACAGAAAAAAACAAAAACACCTTAACACCACCTTTTCTTTCACCCTTGAAGTCATCTTTGATGGCTATCCTCCTGGTCATTCTCTCGGTCTTGTCCTCCCCTCTACCCTCATTAGGCCTTGTTTCATCCTTCAATCCAAAAGACAACTTCCTCATTAGCTGTGGCGCAGAATATCCAGCCACCCTCCCTGATGGAAGACGATTCAAATCAGACCCTGAAGCCATCTCTTTCCTGCAAGCCAACGATGACTACAAAGTCAACGCAGATGATGGGAATTTCCCTTCCCCCATATACCCAAGTGCAAGGATCTTCATTCAGGAAGCCAAGTACTCCTTCCATTTGGTCCAACCAGGATTCCACTGGATCCGCCTTCATTTCTACCCCATCAAAAACAGCATCTTTGATCTTCAGAAGGCCACTTTCTCTGTCAACACAGATACCTATGTGCTTCTCCGCAGCTTCAACGTTAACAACACCGACAAGCCAATCCTCAAGGAGTACCTCATCAACACAACTCAACCCCAATTCACCATATCTTTCATTCCCTCGAAGAATTCAGCCGCATTCATCAATGCCATTGAAGTTGTTTCAGCTCCCGATGACCTGATCTTGGACTCCGTCAATGGTTTCCAGTCTGTTTACAGGGTCAACAGTGGAGGGCGGCCTCTCGTCACTGACCCCCCTAGAAGGACTTGTGCATACTGTGAGCCCTACTTCAGAGACAAAACCTTCGCCAAGATAGTCTGGGTGGCCACCACCGTGCTTAGGTTCCCCCGAGACAAACCAAGAATTTCTCCTCTCGTTACACCACATGCTGTGTATGATTCTGCCGCCGCGATGGGTGATGCTGGTGTTACTCAGCCAAACTTCAATGCCACATGGAAATTTGATGTGGACCCAAACTTTGATTTGTTGCCTTTATGGAACGTTCTTTTTGCTCTTTTTATGATGTATATTGCTGGTTAAAATTTATTGAAAACTAAAAATTATTAATAGAACTTATTAGATAATTAGTGAGGTTTATGTGATTTTAATAAACAAGAATGCTAGCAACACGCTTTCTTAATTTAACAAAATTTAGCCAATAATAAAGATTATTTTAAGAGTGTGTTAGAAATTGTGTTGTCAAAATTTTTCTATTTAGGATGACAACAAATTTCTATTTTCTTTTCTTAATTGTTTTTGGGCAATGAGAGATGTTTGTTCATGTTTAGTAAATGCGATCAAGATTTACTATTATACGGGTACTCGGTAAGTAAAAGATAACTATTTAATTTAATATAAATACAAATACTTGTGAACATATTAATAATTTGACGTAAAATAAATACTTATATTTATCATATAAATGAGTATTTCTCAAGAAAAAAAAATTGCTTATAATCTACAATTTTTTGTTTATAATGACAATAATAGGAATTAAACTTAAAATTAAACTACTCAAACTTCTCACTAGTTAATCCCGGTGGGTTAGACTTAGTCTACATGATATATGTGTGAAATGATAATGTATCCATTAAGTTAGGCAATGCCTATCATTATGACATTCCATTCAATATTAAACACAATGGCGTGAATTGATAATAGGTCAATTACAATATATCAATTGTCAGGTCCTTGTTAAGAATATACTAATTTCTAAAAAATATTTCTGTATTATCAATTATTAAATTAACGGTAAAAATTAAAAACATAAAACAAAATGAGCCTTAACACATTTAAAGATACAAAACCAAAAAAAAATAAAAATTGAGAATATCTATAAGTACACCTATGATAAATCGTAGGCAGACGCAGAAATATTATTCCAACTCACAATTGCAATGGCAGCAGAGCATTCTCCCCCGTAGAGCGCGTTTATTAAATAATTTGATTAATTATTTATTTAATATTACCTTATTTTTTAAATTTTATTTTAACATTTAATTATAAAATATATTAAATAATTAAAAAAATTAATAACTTTTATATAAAATTATCAAAATAAAGAAAAGCATAAGCTTATATATATATATATAAGAAAATTATACATGACATTCATAAAGTTGAAAATATTCTGTAAAAGTTTCCCTTTCACTCTCATATATTTAATACAAAAAATTCCTATATACTTCATTAAAATATTACTTCTTTTGTATCATTACTATTTGAGTTTAATTTTTATGCGCTATTAAAATAAAATTTTTGTATTATCAACCAATCAGAAGCATAATAAGTGTAACTTTTAAGATGGTTATTATAAAAATCAACAAACTTATCATATATGTCAATGATGATAATGTAAAAATCTTTTACATTGTCAGTGTATAGACTATTTTCTCTTACTATTTTTCTTGAATGGTTATTAGCTTATTATCCCCTATAGTAAACATGTTTATGATATTAGTAGGGTGTTCATGACTCATCCCATTCCACTAATTCGCTCGGCTTAAAGGAAATTTCAATAGGTTTGACTTTAAGAAATTAGACCATGTGCATTTTGATGACAAGTTTAAGTTATATTTCTAATTGTTCCAATCTGGTCCAATGTCATATATTCTTTTAAAAACTATACTTTTTAAATAATTATACATTAATAATACAACTTCTTGATTTAATAAATAATGTTTTGTCTAATATGACATTATATTTATATTATTATTATTATTCATCTTAAAATATATATTATAATATGTACCTTAATTGTAGTTGTACCTTTCTTTAATTGTACAAATTAACTATATATAATGTTAAAATTTATATATTATGTCAACAATTCAAGTTAACCCAATCTTGTATTATATGTTGTCAAGTCTTAATTGAGTCAAATTTAAGTTCAAAAAATTAACTCTATTAAAATTTTGAGCCAAATAGAGACATATATAAACCCGTCTCAACCCATCCTATAAACACACCTAAACACTAGTAACATGATATACTTCATGAAAACACCTATGGAATTTTAATTTTGTCCTGTAAGTCAACAAGGGAAGAGCTAATATTAATCGATTTTTATTATTACATTATTGTATTTTTTTAAATTTTATTTCTCAAAATAGTTCTCTTCTGAAATTATTCCCTAAAATGTACACATATACAAACACGTTACGAAGTTGGTTTGGGGAACCGAGTTCTTCATGCATTTTCTTTTTTTGAAATTGTGTTAGGAGGCTAGATTTTCCAAACCGTTTTCTTAATGTATAATTTGTTTTAATTGTATTCGGAAGTCGATTTCAAGGAATAACTTGTAACTTAATCTTTGTGAATGAATTAATATGACTTCATAACAAATTTATCTTTTATGCAGTATTGTATCTTAGCCTTTGTTATTTAAATTTATAAATTTAATCGTAAAATTCATTTTAATTTATTGATTAGTATGAAGCAAATTCATATGATAATATTTGTAGATATTTTTTTTTAATTATTCTTTCATTCTATAGTATAATAATAATAATAATAATAATAATAATAATTATATTATATTATTATTATTATTATTATTATTATTATCATAATAGTAAAATGTTTCATATATTTGTACTCTATTTAATAACAATTGTAACATTTATTTTTCATTTTTAATTTAAAACAATCAATAATTTTATATTTACATTTTTTTTATATCAAAAACTGTTAGATAAAAAAAACACAAGTTGATTTTAATGGAACCAAATTTTCAATGTAATTTTAAAAAAGAGTTTAATTGTTATATATTGTTAGTGTAAAATAACTAATCAAAATTATCTTTGATGTAACTTTAAGGGTGCATTTGGTACAAGAAAAGTTTTTAGTTTCCATACTTGGTATGTTATTAAAAAACATTCCCAAAAAACATTGTTTCTAGATAATGATTTTTACCTATATTTTTCACAAAATTGTTTCCACTGGAATGTAAGAATCTAACTTTTTAAATTGGTAGGAAAGTTTTAATGATATAAAAAGACCACAATATCCCCATTAGCTCATTTAATACAATTATAAAGTTTTGAAACAATTTCTTATTGAATGTGATAAATTATTAAATTTAAAAATAAGAAAAACAAATAGATATTCTTAGTATATTCATTATAATTTTAAAATAAAAATCTTTTTATAAAAAATATATTGTTTTAATTTTTTAATATATTAAACATTATACTTTTTAAATATTTTTATTTTTAATTCTTTAAAAATCATCAAGGTATCAATTAACAAAGTGTTTAAGAATAATATTGCTGTAACATTGAAGAAATTTTTGACAAATTTAATTGTTCTTAAATTTAATTTTTATTTAACAATTTAATTATTTTCTTATTAAAATTAAATATTTTCTTAAAAAATAAGTTGTTACATCTTGAATTTACTTCTTATTTGGTTATCATGAAAACTCATATCTTTGAAAACATGAGTCATAACAATTTGATAATCTCTAATTTTTCTAAATTATAAAAAATAATTGGTTGTCAATGATAATTTTTTAAATTCACTTCTTTGATTATTGTCAGAACTTTATGTTGGAACACTTAAATCATGACAATTTAGTGACCTCTATCTTTTTCAAAAATAAAATGTATGATTCTTTCGTATTTTCATAAAAATAAGATTTTAATTAAAATTAATCAAGTAACTTTGATTTATCATGGCACTCGAGAATACATAAGAGCAAGAAAATACCTTTGTCAAGTTAAAAAATATTTACATAAATTTTTCTTATTTCAAAAATAATAAATTTTGTTTTAAACAATAAAAATTCTCATATGATAAATAAAAAATATTTAAAAACTTAATGTAATAAAATTTTACAAAAGTATATCTAATAAAGTTATTTTTCTGAAAGAAAATTTTTGGAAAAATCCCTTACATATCCAAGAAAATTCCGTTAAAACCAAAAATGAAAAACTTGAATTTCCAAGAAACATATGTAAACATTCTCAAGAAAGTTTATGACTAACCAAATATATTTTAGTTATTCTTAGAAATCATGGTTTCCGAGAATTATGATTTTTAGAAGTCATGATTCCTGGATATAAAAAAAAATACTTTTACTGGATGTCCCTTAAAAGTAATTATTTTAAAAAATAATTTTTTTATATATGACAATTTATGTTTAAATGATAGAATAAAAAAAATTACATTATAAATATATTTTAATTAAATTCTTAAAAGAATAAGTTGAAGGTGTTGACAAGTTAATTTCCTCAAAACCGACTTCCTAACACTGTTTAAAAAGAATTGTACGTTACGATCGAAATCGGTTACTCTAAAACCGACATATAACTTGTTTATAATTCAGAGCATTTTGAAAATAACTTTTAAATATATATTAAAGTTTAATTTTTATACATTATTAATATGAAAAACTTTATATTTTCAACCACTCAAATTATTATTTGTATGATTTTTATGTAAAAGTCAATAAATTTATCATACATATGAGTTTGTGATTGGGATATTGAGTTCAGCTACTTTTTAAAAAAAAAAATTACTACTCGCAAGGTATGACATAAGTGACTAGTAGTTTGGACCTTTAAGTATATTATATGGGTTTGGTTTTTGACTATGCAAATAGGGCTTTTTAACCAAATTGGTAATTAAAAAAATAAATTACCAAAATATTATAGAAAAAAAAACATTTTACCTAAATGGGTTGTCTTGGACAATTGATGTGGGAGAAAGCGTCGGTAGCAGTGGCACTACACCTTTTTCAAAAATTGCAAGTGAAGGGCTGGTGGCAGTGCCACCCAATTATGTGTCCTAAAAGAGAAGACTAGTGTCACTTGTTTATTCCGATTTAACACTTGCAATTGCAAGAATCAAGTAGTAAAGGAGACAGGAGATTTATTATTATTTTTTTTGAACAAGAAATTCTGTACACGACACAACTGTTTGTTGCTTTTTTCACACCAAGATGTCAGCATAATTGAATAGGAAAGGTGTTGCTCAGACAGGTGCCACCTGTTTTTTGTACGTTTTTTGCATCATCAAGCACGAAAGGTGCTCATTGCACCAGCGCCACACGTAAATTTCGTTTTCCATTGACAGTGCAAGTGTGAAGGCGCCATTTTTTAATTTAACCAATAAAATATATATATATATGTCATGCACGACTTATAATTGACATTGTGCAGATAATAGGGTTTTTAGGTTAAATGTCTCTACGTATGCATACATTGTAATATCAAATATGATATTTAATTCTTATTTTGATTTATATTTTTGAGATGACATTTGATTGCTATTTGACTGGTTTGATGAGTTTAAATACATTGAAGGTGTATGCAGAAGGTTATGTATTTGGTTGTGTGCTTCTCCTTTGGTTTGATATTTTTGCTCTCTTACTTTTTTGTTTCACGTTTGTGTGTTTAAAAGCTTGTGTGCTCTAAATCGTTTCTTTCATCTATCATTTGTTATATCTTATTTTTGTTTTTAAAAATGACTTCTATTATTACTTTTATTTATTCAAATGGTAAAAAATTTAATGGTCCACAAGGCATGACTTTTGAAGCGATAAAAGAACAATTCAAATTAAATGTGGCATCAGTTATGATGTGTTGACAAAAGATTTCTGATAAATTGAAGCTTTCAAGACATCAATCTATTTGTAGCTTGACTTGTCGATTTTTGACTTGCCAAAACCCGATCACATATTCAGGTGTTCTAATATATGATGATGAAGATATTAAGTGTATGATTAATGCATTTGAACAACAATTTGTGATGACGATCTTGAGATATATGTTGACGTTGACACTACTAGTTGTTTGTCATTACCTGTTAAGATAGATTATACTTAACCTCACATGTCTATTGATTCAAGAGCTAGTGCATCTTAGCAGGAGTTCAACTTTGTTGCTAAACGTGCAGAGTTGAATGTTGATGCTAATCTTCATGTTACCACTCATTTAAGCGACAATAGAGATGATAGTGATGATGATCAAAATGAGGGTCAGATTCCATACGGGAGTTCTTCAGATACAGATGCAGATGGCAACTTTAATGTCAAACTTGAGCCTAACAACTTAGCTCCCAATTTTTTAGCTATATCCCCGATCAGTTCATCATTATCGATTGATGAACAACAATCGCAATATACAGGTAAGTTTGAATGTTTATTTCCTATTTTTATGTTTGAATCTAGTACCATTTGTTTGATACATTTTTAATTATACTTATGCCAAACACAAGCCCCATTTTGGAATTTGTCACCCCATTACAGATATATCAATTGGGATCACCCTAACCAAGAGTTTCCTTTTCATGGGTCGGATGTGCTTGTCAATTGGAGTGTGGGCAACAAGCTTTACATTGGTTTATGGCATGATGCCAAATGTGATGTGTAGATGGCTATGAATCTTTATTCAATGAAGACGCATCAATCATATCATGTTGTGCAATTTAAGCCAACAAGTTTTGTCGATGACATGTCTGAATAGTGCAGAAGGATGCCCCTGGAAAATGAGAGAAATATTGTTGAAGAAGACTGATAAATGGACCATTACTAAATGGGGCAGTCGACACTCATGTATAAATGTGATGCTATCTCAAGACCACCTAAAATTAGACTCTAAGTTCATTTGTTTATGCATACTAGATACAAAATTATTGACTCTATTTTGTATGTGGTAATGTTTTTTAAGTCCATATAACATTTTTCAAACTGTATGTGACAATGTATGTTTGATTGTGATTTTGTGGTTAGGTATGGTGAATGAAGACCCATCTGTCTCTATCTCACTGATACAAGAACGAATAAGTGGTCAATATAATTATAAAATCACATATAGAAAGGCTTGGAAAGCTAACCAAAAAGCAATTGCAAGGTCTTTGGTGACTAGGATGACTCTTACAATTTATTGCCAAGGTGGTTAGACAGAATGGTATCTTACAATTTATTGCCAAGGTGGTTAGACAAAATGGTCGAGTGTTGTCTAGCATCAACATATAAATTGGATACAACTGATTTTGTCTTCAACAACATAGTTGACCCTCAATTTCGCAAGTTCCATCATGTATTCTAGAAGTTTAATGTAACGCCTACTAATTTTAAGGAATTATCTTTACAGTTGATTAAAAGGTCAAGTAAAAACTTTCCCATGTTCACTTTTTGCGAACATGTAATAAATTACAAAAATATTATATAAAGAACCATGATCATAAAAGAAACATCATTGCATTATCTATATATATGTATGCGTCGTATTTGGCTACATGATTAAAGTACAGTCATCTAGGCAATACAAATGAAAGAAGTACATCAGAAATCATCCTAATTACCTGCCCATGTATATATAACAAAATGACCTATGTTAGAGCAATGTATATCTACACTATACCTCCCCAAAATATCCTAAGGTCTACAAGTCAACTACATCTTCAGTGATCTTCACAACAAGTCTTCTGAATTCCATGGAATAGTCGCATCTACTTAAACCACGAATGTATAAAAAAAAGAAACATAGAAAAGGAGTGAGGTTTCACAAAGCCTCATTCATTTTCTTAATAGGTTTAAAACATAAATACTAAATTATTAAACAACCATACATAGCGAATCCTAGGGTCTAACCTATGTTATTATAACTCAATCACAAACTTTTACTGAAGTATGGATCCTATATTAGTCTTTGATGATTCACCTTAATCATTAGGAATCACTGGGAAGTGATTGGGAGTTTGTATAACCCCTCATAAGGTACAAACATCCATGTCATAATCATTATCCTTGAGGAAAGGGCTTCATGCCCATCAGGATAATACACTCCACCTAATCTCGATGATGCTGAGCAGGCATCAAGGTTACTAAGTGTAACGACCCTCTGTCGCCACAGTACCACTTACTATCTCATATATTATTAAGATATGAAATAATATAATATACAAGCCAAATATACAATACCAAGGGAGAGATACAAAAAGAAATTCCCTATAGCTGGTCCACTATACAACATATACAAGAATCTTAAAAAGACCACCTCAAATTAGGGCCTTCTAAGTCTCCATCTGAGACTTCCCTCATTCACTCCTAGTAACTGGATCTACGGACGCTTTGCCCTATGCTCCCATGCCAAACAATATGATCATCACAGTCACAGTAACACACAACAACAACCGACAACAACAGCAACCAAAACAAGACAAAACAACAAGGCAAGGGTAAGCTTATGTAACAAAACAAACATATAATATACAATTTATATCATCAAATCATCAGCATACTAATTTGGAAACCAACCTCATCGAAAAATGAGTTTACGTGCATCACAGCCCAACACACCATGTTTCCAACACCCACATGTCAATGCATGAATGACATGACTCTCCAGAGATTTTCTACATTCCAAGCAATCAGCCAGGTCTTACCCCCTACCATGGCCTTCCAAGCACTATTCAGGAATTGCCAAAACTCTGATTCATGAATAAGCTTCGTGGTTTGTCAGGATAAGTGAATGTAGGTGGTGGCTTGCCGCGACACAAGGCCTGCACCACCTTGGCCCCCTACGGGATTACCCATCCACTTGTCCCCAAGGCCCATCTTTTCAACCCCACGTCTTATCCAGGCACTAGGTTGGAAGCCTGTTTGAGCCCCATCTCCTGTTAACCATCCAACTTCCATGCCTACCCACACACGGCATGAGGCCCACACAACCTCAGCCAACAACATATGCATGCAATGCATGGGTTTCAACAACAACTCAAACACAATCATTCATCAATATACACACACACACACACACACACACATATATATATATATATCAACACAACACCACATGGCCTACTCAGCACCACCTGTGGTCCAACAATCACCACCAACTCCATGCAGGCCCAATCCAACCTCTTGCATGGTCAATAGGTAAGGCTCTGTCCAGGCAGCACATACCTCATGAGACATCTCACACGACTTAGGTAAGGTCCTATCTAAGCAACCAACACCCTCTGTAAGATATCTCACCATCACAACACACTGCAACTAATGGAGGTTCTACATGAGCAACCTTCCACTCAACCACCACTTTCTTACAAATTCTCACACAACACAACAGAAATACAGGTTCGCTCAACAACCCTTATGCTCGCTCAGTGAGTACCTTCCATACAGATAGCACACTTTCCCTCTTGAAGGTTCTTTCTTAACAAGTATAAGTCTCGCTCAGCGAGCTTAACTCCAGAAATAACCCATTTCTCTGTAACTAGGGGTTCTCACTTAGCGACAATAAGGGTCGCTCAGCGAATCGAAGCTTTCCTTCTCACCCTTCACTCAACGAACATAAGTGTCGCTCAGCGACTAGCCACTCTAGAGAGCAGTTAAGTCTCAGATATAATTCTCGCTTAGTGAACATGTTTTTCGCTCAACGAGATACTTACAACAGAGAGCCATAAACCTCCAGGACTCCAATTCGCTCAACGAGGACAGGTCTCGCTTAGCGAACACCTTCAGAACACTCTATAACACTCATCCCTTGCCAAGTGAGTATTTTACTCTCTCAACGAACCACTTTCTAGAAAATTTCATGAATCCTCATGATCATCACCCAGCCAAGCGATTTTTGCTCAACAAATCCCGTCTTTTCTTCACTCATTCATTTTACCTCAAGAACACTCGCTCAGCAACAATGGTAGTCGCTCAGCGAACCTTCAACCTAACAACTTCATCCCAGCTCCAGGGCACTTCTACTTAGCGAGGTCCTGAGTTGCTTAGCAACTCTCTTTGAGCAAAACCCAAAATCTAATCTTTTCTCTCATCTTTACTCTAATTAAGCTTAAACAAGATCCAACGGATTTACCCAACACTCACAATCAATATATTCACCAAAAACTTGCAAATGAAACAATATACACCAACCAATCATTCGAACCCAAGCAAAAACCATTTTTAATACACAATTCCACATAAATCCAATCCAAATCAGTTTTCAATACAAACTAATGCAAGAATCACACTTAACAACACTCAACCATAACTTAAGTAAGTTTCCTTTACCTCTAAAAGTTTTTGAATCTGAATTTAGGTTCTTTGAGAATCCAGTGTCTTGAGCCAAAACCTTCCAAGAATCGCTCCTTCTCTTACCAACTCATTGAATTGAGCTTGGAAATCCTTGACTACCCTTAAAAACTTGAGAGATTCTAGAGAGAGATGAAGAGAAGAGAGAGAATGGGAATGGGAGAATGAGAGAAAGTCTCCCTCCCTTCCTCCTTTTATATTCGACCTTCCAGAGCTTTCACATAAACTTTGGGCTATTTAAGGATCATGACTTACCAAACCACTCTCCATAACCTTTAACTAGTCAAACTTAACTATTTTCCCTCAAAAACCAAAAGTCACTCTAACAATACACCCAAATTGGCTCAAGCACATATCTCAAATTTCCTAAATTCAAACTGATATTTCAAACAAATAACACATAACCATCATCACATACAACAAACCATATATAACAATAATTCATTTATTTCTTTTAATTACCTAGATTACATATCTAATTTCCACTTTTTAATTATCAAAGCACTAAATCATGCATTAGAAAAAATAGGTGTTACACCAAGTCAGTTTACATGATTTATCCCTGCTTAAGGGTGCTATCTTAGTCATTAGGACATTCACAACTCGGTATCTTTACCCTCAAGACCTGACAATGGTCCCTGCCTTTCACCCCACAATGTATCAAACTGTAACTTCCTATAACACAGGCAATCATGCTTCACAGCATGGTCCTATCTCGATAAAGGGTTCCTTACAATTTGTTCTCTAAATTTCATGACACACTCTCTGGGCAATCCAGCAGAGTTCAGAATCACGTTTATGTATTCCTCATTCATAACAATCATAGGACTTAATGAGCATATTAAGTTTCAGCAATAGAATTCCATTACGTTATTCAAGAAATCAGACATACATGCACAATTCAAGTATAATATTTAAATTATTTGGTTTATTCTTCTCCTTTTCTAATTTCTCACTTTAAATTACTTTTAAAAGAAGAACTTTCTAACCGTAAATATAGTTGGTATTGGGTAATTATTTTACAAATTAAACCAAATATTAAGAGTAACCCTTTTCTGATGTGGAAGATCAAATTACACTGCAACCACAGAGCATACTAAGGATTCTCTTAAAATATGATCATTTCTTAATTTAATCAACAAAATTCAAGATTAAACTTAACAATAATTAGCATCATAAATCCATATAATAAAATTTAAAGTAACATGACATAATGCTAAAATAAATAACATGACATAATGCTAAAATAATAACATGACATAATGAAATAACAAAAATTAACTTAAAATAAAAAGGATTGGGAGCCAATCCAACAACAATAACCCATTGAGAAATGAAAATAGAAGCTTAACCCCACTCCCCACTTACCTCAAATAGTGACAAAGTGGGTGGTGTTGGCAGAGCTTGAGGATAGAAGAAGAGGCCAAGGTCTGAAGCTAAGTAAGCTTAAGTTAAATGTTGGGTGGATTTATGGTGGAAGAATTTTGCAAGAGTTTTGGCTATTAGAGGGGGAGGAAGATCTTGGATCTAAACCAAGACAAAGAGGGAGAATTGTTGTGAAGGAAATTAGTGAAGAGAATAGGGAGGGCGATGGGATATTTATAGTGCAAAAATAATTAAATTTAGAATTAATTTTTTACACTTACTTACACAAAATTCAACTTTGGTGGGCTTTTACCATGGCCAAGTCAATTTTAGTGTGCTCCCACCACAGTTGAACGTGGAAATGCAGCCATGGGTCAAAACATTAATTTTTTTATTTTATGTAATTATTATATATTAGAAATAACTAAATATTAGTTTATTGTGAAAAAATTGAAGTGGGATTTTGATGTGGATTTGTGCCAAACCAGCCATACTACATGAAAGGTTATACTTTTGGGAGTCTCACAAAAAAAATTCAGAATTGTTTCATTTATATATTACTTATAGAAATTATTTTACTAAAAAACCAATTAATTAACTAATAAATCAAGTTTTTGCTAACTAATTATGATTTTAGGATTTTAATTATTTTTGTCTCAAAATAATATTTCTATAATTAAAATATACTTATTATAAATTTTTTAAAATATTTTGAGATCAAAAAGTATCTAGTTAGCCTCCGTAGTTAACTAGGGGCATTTTGGTCTTTTTACAAAAGTTGTCTCAGAAAATTCTCATAATTTTCATTAGCTATTCTAATCATATTATGGCTTAAAAATAAATTTTAAATATTTTTATCTATTTTATTAATTTGTTCCAATATTTGGTTTTTTCTGGATAAAATGGTCATTTTACCATTTCTGGGTACAGTTCAGAAAAAATTTTAAAAATCTAAACTAAGTAACATTTATCAATACGAACGTAACCACGGAGTCGGATTCTTGAGATTTCAGTCTAGTTCTCCAGAATTAATTACAAAATAAATAGAAAAATAGTTCAATGAATAAAAGTAGGGGTGTTACATTTAAGCCAGTATGTGATGCATTCAACTTTTGCAAACTGATTATACAAATAGATGGCACATTCTTATACGGCAAGTATCGAGGGACATTGTTCATCGCCACAACACAAGATGGGAATACTTGTGTACTGCCATTTGTGTTTGCTATTGTTGAAGGCAAGACATTAAGTGACTGGTCATGGTTCTTGCAGAAAACAAGACGACATGTGACCCAAAAGCAAGGCATATGTTTGATTTCAGATCATCACCAGAGCATTAAATCATCTATTTCAAATGCAAACCTCAGATGGCAGCCACCAAGTGCTTACCACGTGTATTACATCCGTCACATTGCAAGCAATTTTAACCCCCGGTTTAAGAATACCAAACTAAAGCAAGAGTTGATAAGTATAGGTAATTTTAATTCTTTTTAGTTGTATGTTTTATTTTATTAGTTGGTGTTTAATTAGATAATTTTGTTTTGTTGTCGTTGTTGCAGGCTACATGTAACACCCTGTTTTTCTAATGCATGATTCAGTGCGTTGATAATGAAAAAGTGGAAATTAGATATATAATCTAGGTAATTAAAAAGAAATAAATGAATTGTTTTTATGTATGATTTGTTGTATGTGATGATGGCTGTGAGTGGTTTGTTTGAAATTTTGGTTTGAATTTAGGAAATTTGAGATATGTGCTTGAACCAATTTGGGTGTGTTATTAGAGTGATTTTAGGCTGTTGAGGAAAAACAGTTGAGTTAGAGTAGTAATGAGCCATGGGGAGTGGTTAGCTAAGTTATGAACCTCAGTTAGCCCAAAGTCCGTGTAAGAGCTCTGGAAGGTTAAAGTATAAGAGAGGGGGAGGAGGAGCTTTTTCTCTCATTTTCTCATTCTCACTCTTTCTCATCCTTTCCTCTCTTCTCTCATCTCTCCCAATCTCCCTAAATCTCTTTAGACACCAAAGAAGATAGCAAGATACCAAGCCTAGATACTGTGTTCTTGTGATAAAGAGGGCGAATTTCTTAGAGGATTGGCTCAAGAATCTCTCCTCACATTCTCATTTTCCTAAATTTCAAATTTGGAAGCTTTTAGAGGTAAGGGAAGCTTACTATGGGTTGATTTCTTGTTACTGGCTGTGGATATATGGATTTCATGTTGTATAAACGGTTGAATTTTGACGAAGATTGTCATGTAGTTGATTCTTGGTAAAAATGGGTTTTGAAAGGGATTTTTGAAATTTGTTGATGATTTGTAGATAAAATTGTTATGTAATCGGTTAGAAAGGTATTAGAAGTAATTAAGATTGTTTTGTGATGCTTGGTAATGATTGATTTTGTCAAAAATGGTTATCAGTGATTGATTTGCAAACAAAACGATCGCACTTGTATCCAATGATGGATTCTGTCACATAGCGACGAATCGTGATAACTCTCTGGAAGTCATTCGCTTAGCAACGGAAAATTCATGTAGTGACGGATCTTGAAATTCATAGGAAGCCTGTCACTCACTTAGCGACAGAAAATTCGCTTAGTGACGGATTCTGAAAAAAATCCCTGGAAGTCACTTGCTTAGTGACGGAATTCACGCTCAGCGAGAGAATAACAAGATTTTCTTTGCTTTATAATTATTGTTGTTGTTGGTTGATGACTTTATTGATTCCTATGGATGTCAAATGTATATTTTAAGATAATTGGATGTTCAAATGGGTTTCCAAACTGGCTCTTAGTTTTTCTTTATTATTGTTGTGGATTGTTTGATAAATTTTTGGAAAGTGGTAGTTGGGTGGAAGGTTGCTTAGATAGAACTTCCACTGGTTATGTTGTGTTGTTGTGGTAAGACGTCTTACAGGGGATGTAGGTCCTAGTGCTGTGTGAGAATTCTCACGAGGTATGTGCTACTTGGGTAGAGCCTTACCTTTTCACCATGCATGGGGTTGGATTGGGCCTGCATAGAGTTAGTAGTGATTGTTGGACAATAGGTGGTGCTGAGTAGGCCACGTGGTGTTGTGTTTCATATGTATGGATATTGATTAATGGTTGTGATTGATTTGATGTTGTGGTGAATCATGCATTTGCATGCATATGTTGTTGGCTGAGGTTGTGCGGGCCTCAAGCCGTGTGCGGGTAGGCATGTAAGTTGGCTAGTTGACAAGAGCTGTGGCTTAGATGGGCCTGCAACCTAGTACCTAGATAAGACGTGGGGTCAGAAAGATGGGCCTTAGGGATGAATAAATGGGTAATTTCGTAGGGGGCCAAGGCAGTGTAGGCCTTGTGTCGCAGTAAACCACCACCCATATTCACTTATCCTAACAAACCACTAAGCTTATCCGTAAATCAGAGTTTTGGTAATCCCTGAATGGTGCTTGGAAGGCCATGGTAAAGGGTAAGACATGGCTAATCGCCTGAAATGTAGTAAATTTCTCGAGAGTCGTGTCATTCATGCATTGACATATGGATGTTGAAAGCATGGTGTGTTGTGCCATAATGTATGTGAATTCATTCCTTTGATGAATTGAATGCCAAATTAGTATGTTGATGTATTGGATGAAATGGATTTGATATTATATGTTTATCTTTGTTTGTAAGCTTACCCTTGCCTTGTTTTGTTTTGTTTTGTTTCATTATGGTTGTTGTTGTTGCTGGTTGTGGTTATGTGTGTTGCTGTGACTATAATGATCATGTCGTTTGGCATAGGAGCAGAAGGTGAAGCTTCAGCAGCCTAGCTTCCCATAGTTGATGCATGAAGGTCTCAACTAGAGAGGTTGAAGCCCTTTTTGGGTGGACCTTTTTGAAAAGATCCTTTTGATTTCTTTTGTATATGTTGTTTAGTGGACCAGCTATAAGGAGTTTTTTTTTGTATCTCTCCCTTGGTTTTGTATATTTTGGCTTGTATATTATATTATTTCATATCTTGTGTATACATATATACTGTATAGTATGAATGAGATTATAATAACCTGTTGATTATTTATTATTGAACATCTTAGTAATGTATAAAGTAGTAAGCAGTACTGTAACGACAGAGGGTCGTTACACTACACAACATGTAAACACCAATTTCAAAGGCGTTTGGAAGCATTCCATGAAACTAGCCCTGAAATATATAGGTGGATTGATAGCATCTCGCTATCGAAATGGGGCATTGCAAATGATGAAGAAAGGCATAGATATGGCCATATGACGACTAACTTGTCCGAGGCTATTAACAAAATCTTAACAGATGCACAAAATTTTCCAATTACTACTTTAGTGAGGAGCACTTACATGAGACTGGTGGAGTATTTTTTTTTTTTTTAGAGAGGAACCTAGGCAAGAGCTGAGTTCAGTTCTGGTCAAAGGTACTGCAAGAAGTTATTGGACGTCATGCAAAAAAATATAGAGGATGCTTGCACCTAATAGGTTTGTTTGTACAACATTCAATCCACTAGGTTTGAAGTTGAAGAATCTTTCAATCCAATTACACAAAAGGGCGGTCAGATGTGGGCAGTTGTTTTAAATGCATGATAATGTGAGTGTGGTGTATTCCAAGCATACAAATATATGTGTTCGAATGTCGTAACTGCGTGTGCCAAAGTCAGCATTGATTATTATCAGTATGTGGACCCTGTGTATTCAATTGAAAACATCATTAATGCATACTCTGGGCAGTGGTGGCCTATCGACAATGACTCCAATATTGATGGTAGTAGTGGCCCTAGGATTGTTCCCAATGAGTCCATGATTCACAGTAAAGGGCGTCCGAAGTCAATGCGC
Organism: Spatholobus suberectus; assembly: GCA_004329165.1. NCBI lineage: Eukaryota > Viridiplantae > Streptophyta > Magnoliopsida > Fabales > Fabaceae > Spatholobus > Spatholobus suberectus. The sequence continues at coordinate 792,303 of CM014730.1, read as the reverse complement.
TTAAGGAACGAAATGGATTAGAGGGAATCACAATGTAGACAATGTAACACCCGTTTAATTTTAAATATAATTCATATTAATTTAGTTATTAAGTTTAAGTAAATAAAAATGCGTGTAAAACTTTTCCAGTTTTAAAAGAAATTCCAAACTTAACAGATTTGGAAATGGTAATAAAATATGAAAGATATACATATATTTCATAAAACTGTACATCATGGTTTGAGTAATACATAACAGTCAGAAAACAAAAGTACATCGAAATACATATACTACCTAACCCACTATATATATAAGAAAAGATCCTATACAGAGCAGTATTTATCTACCCTATCCCTTATACAAAAGAAAATACTATAGGTCTTCAGGTCTTCCCCCGTTGAGATGTTCTCTATCTCGTACTCAGCATCACAGAGCATTAATGTCGTCTTCAATAATCACGACCAATCATACACAAAAGAAAATAATGGAGTGAGATGTTTTGTTCTAAAATCACTTTTACATGTGCGGTAGAAAATCTACCATAAAACAAAGATAAAACACAACTGACAACACAAGAGATCCTAAGGTTCATTCTAAGTTGTATCCGACTACCCTTGACTAGGTATGGATCCATACTTCCCATTAGTGGGTAATAGTTCTCAACAGAACCTGGGAAGTGACTGGGAGTACATATACCCCTCTCAACACCATCACATGGTACAATCCTCGTCATCATTGAGGAACAAAATAACAATTTAGGATATCCATTTATAGAGGTATACTCTCAAACCAATCCTGGAATGCTGAGCAGTTGTCAGGGTTATCGAGTTTGGTCAGGCGAATATCCCGGCTCAAGGGCGCTACCCTGGCCATTGGGACTTTCACCACTCGATGCCTACCCCCAAGACCTCCGCAAGTGGGTCCCTGCCTTTCATTCCTCAGTGTACCAAACTGTGGCTTCCCTAGCAGGGTGTCATGCCACTGCATGTCACTTGCTTTACATTACTCACTAATTTATCACTTCCTAATTTCTCAAACAGAGGTTTCCCTGGTCTCATTTAATTTGAGCACCAGTATAATCAACATTTCTGCCTTATTTTGCAGAAATTGCACTATACCAAAAGAATAACGATATAACAATTATAGTATAATTACTAAAATTTTGGCAGAATAACAACTAAATAAATACATTTTGATTTTCTAAATTTGAGCAGAGTAACAGCTTAGTAAATGTATTTTTATTTTCTAAAATTGAACAGAGTAACAGCTTAGCAAGTAAAATTTAATAATTTAAATTTGAGCAGAGTAACAATTTAATAATCATGATTTAATAATTTAAATTTGGGCAGAGTAACAACTTAGTAAAAATTAAAGTTTAACTTTAAACAATAATAACAATACTAAAATTAAAGCCTAACGGGTTTAGGGGAAAACCCTTCCTACCAACATGCAAAGTGAAAGTAATTTAGAACCAACCCCACTCCCCCCATTACCTCTAAGATAGTTGATGAAGAGGATGGAATTGTTGGTGCAAAGTTTCTAAGAGGAGAAATTCTACTAGTTGCAAACTAGCAAAATTTTAACATAAAAACTAGATAAAAAAAATATTTTAGAGAGAGAAAACTTTAGAAAGAGAAGCTCTCTAGCTTGGGAGAGGAAAGGATGAGTGAAAATCTGAAAACTTTGAGGCCTATTTATAGAAGAAGGAGGGGGGTTAGGTGTCCAAATAATTACATCATCCATTATGTCACAATTATGTCATAAATCCAATTTTTATTTATTTTTAATCCAATTTAGGGACACATATCTCAAATAGGTGGTGAATCACCTATTTTAGGGTTGGGGACGTGCTCCACCAGCTGTCCCAAGCCTCCATGTGTCAAATTTTATCTGTAGGTGAATTAACCGGTACCGACAAAAACGCCTAAACTTGAAAAATTAGCTTTTAATATCAAAATAATGTATTTTAATGCAAAACTGGATAAATACATTAATTTTCATCAAAAATAAATTTCTAATAATAATTTTTAATTTTTATTAATTTATTTCAAATTATATGTATTTATTGTGTATTTTTAAGCTAGAAAATTCATAGAAAATCCATTTTAATTCAATAAATATCAAATTTTTTATCAAAATTATAAAATTAAATATTTTACCCATAATTAAACTAAAATCACCATTTCACCCTTTTTGAATGTCAAACCAGTACTGGCTGGCTTATTAGACACGTAGGGGCATTTTGGTCATTTTACACAAAATTCTAGAAAATTCCCAAAAATTTCCAAAATTATATTTTTATATATATGACATAATTCCAAGCTCAAATTGACATTTTAATGTCAATTGAATCTTTTCCACATGTCAGTTCTTAATGTTGAGAAATAAGGACAAAATTGTCATTTTCTAATTTCTCCGGGCTCCGGCTCGGAAAAATTATTAAAATCAAGATTAAATAGCTCTTGAAATTTTGAGTAAAATGGTCGGAGTCAGAATTTCAAAATTCCTTTCCGATTTTTCAGAATTGTATTGCTAAATATTATAAAAAAATAGTGGAAGTATTGAAATAGGATTATTATATTTTTCACTACTTTTCTCTCAAAATAAAGTTTTTATAATGAGAGACACTTAATATGAAAATTTCAAAATATTTTGAGGTCAAAAAGTCTCCGGTTGGTTCCCACAGTCAACCAGGGGTATTTTTGTCATTTTACAAAATTATCTCAATAAACTCTAGAAAAACTTCTAAAATTATTATTAATTGTTCTAAATACATTGATGACTTAAAACAATTTTTAAACATACAGAATAATTTAATATATAAAAGTAGGGATGTTACAGACAACGTTGTGGTTATTGTATATGCGAAAGCCACAATCACAATTCATGTCCCCGTATTCTGTAAGAGTATGGTCTCGGTGCTAACAATCAAAATGACCAAAAACTAGTAATTGTATGTAATTGTCTTATGACTGCGTGTGACGGCTATATTATTGCTACTATGATTATTAAAATTGTTAGCACTTTGTGTTTATTATAATTATATTTTATATTGATTGTAATAATTTTATACTTACATGAATTTAAAATCTTCTTGTTAATTTATATGTACATTGAAAACACATAATACATGCAGCATATACATCATATAATGAACACATCATCAACAACATTAAACACATCTCTTTTCCTGGGCCTCCAGCATTGATTTTCATGATCATTTAGTGTTAAAACACACCCACGCTGACTATGTCTCGCGCCACAATCTAGGTTCCTTCTAATAGGCTCCTCCACATGTGACGCACTGGCTTCCCCCGTAAAAGCTTCATTTAGGTTAAATCCTACATCTGGGGGTTAATGCTGCTATGAGGAACTACCACCACAAAACATTGGCCTGCCAAATGCTAGAGACATCATCGGTGTATCCTACCATGGATGAACAAAATGAAAAGGTGTTATTGGTGTGAACACAGGATGTGGAGAAAAATTTATCTAAACAGACCCTTAATTTAGTTTATTTTAATTTAAATTAAAAAAATTTAAAGTGAGGGTTCCACTTCCATAAACATTAGTGAGACCCCTGCTTGGTGGTTTCACTACCATCACATCAGGTTTCTTGTTATGGGTTTTGATCGGGCTTAACAAGCCGGTGGCAAAGATGGCGTACAATGACCCATTGGAGGCGACAAAGCTCCATGATAGATGCTACATGTGGGGGATGTTATTCATGGGATTGTTTGCCGTGCAGGGTGTTGATGGGTGGTGGGATGCGGTTGCTGACGGTGTAGGTGATTTAAATATTGTAGAAATCATATCATCATCTAACTTAAGAACATATAGAAAGGCTTGGAAGGCTAGGCAAAAAGCAATTGCAAGGGTGTTTGGTGAATGGGACGAATCTTACAATTAATTGCCAAGGTGGTTAGACTGAATGGTCGAGTGTTGTCCGGGATCAACATATAAATTGGACACAACTAATTTTGTCTTCAACAACGAAGTTGACTCTCGATTTCGCTCAACTAGTGAAGAAATCAGATCATGATCTAACATAAAAAAAAATCAATTTAAGTGACACCCAAAAACCCAGCACGATCTAAAAGGTCCCTGATCTCTTTTGGGAACAATGTTCCACGCCCGTCATTGTTAACAATTATAAAATATATAACACTAAAAAAAACCCTGGTAATTAAATTAATAAATGTTATTTACTTTAATGAAAAATTAATTTAACTTAAATAGACACTACTCATTCAAAAAGAAGGTAATTAATTATTAAATTAAGAATATAAAAGTGATTTAACACTTACTTGAAGGAGCACTATGTATTATTTAACTTTTTAAATAATTAAAAATAATAAAATAGCATTAAGCGTGACATTTTACAAAACATAATTAACTACATATTATTTAACTTTTAAAGTATTTAAAAAAATATAGTGTAATATTTCTTGACTAGGTCATTATTAAGTATGACTCACAAAATACCTTCTTTTTTTTATCTAGAATGTTGGTTAAGAAATATGGGGCAACATTATTAATGTCGGATGTAAGATCTATACCTATGTCAATTTATTGTAAGATAGTCTAGGGGTTTAAATATTTTCATTACATTTCTTAACATTGCAACACATAAACCTTTAATATTTAAACTAGGTGCACTTAGTTTGCATTATTTTATTTTTTTAGCCTACATGGCACATTTTTAAGTTTTTAATCAGCCAAATTTAAATTTAAATTTTTTTATTTTATGTTGCAATTTTTTTACATGTCACTACTTAACCCATAAAAATTAACACCAGGTGCAGGTTTAAATCATAATTTGTAAATCATAATTAATAATTGACAACAATTTTTTTAGTTTCAAATTATGATCTAAATTTAGATAAACATTTATATAAGTTTAAATAAATTGTAATATATATATATATATATATATAAAATTATTTTTAACTTTAAAAACGTATTAAAATTACTTTTTTACCTTTTTCAAAAAAATTATCCAAATTATTATTTGTTTAAACATTTTTTAAAAAAATTAAAAAGGTAATCTTTTAAGAAAAATAAAAACAATTGAACCCACCCCATTATACTTAAAACAAATTATTTGTAAATGCAATTCAATTGGCTAAGGTAAGTTGCTTCACTAGACTTACCGAACCTACTACAGGGCATTGAAAATCCTATTTTAAATTTCTAATCCACAAAATTCACGTAAAATTTCCCATCTATTATTTTCATACAAAATCATATCACAACAATAATCTAAAAACATATTTCAATCATTATAAAACAGTAAACAAGTCCCACATCAACACTTAATAGTCCTAAATCATTATTAATAGATACATCTATATACACACATCATAAATTAAGCCAAAACAATATAACAACTTAATGAAATTTTTAAGGGACAAATTCCAAATCTTTTCAACTATTTATTACACAATAATGTATTAAAATTCTTTCCTTACCTTTATGATTTGACCAACTTAAAATTTGCTTCCTCCTCATTCAAGCACTTCAACCTTTGCTTCCTTCTCTTTCCTTTCCTTCTCTTCAAATAAACTACAACTTGCCTGAACCATGAGAGACAGCCTCTCTATATATGCATACGAGGAAGCAACAAAAGAGAGCCCACGAACAACAAAGGGGGGGGGGGGGGGGGGGGGGGGGGGGGGGGAGATGCCTTGGGTTGTTACAGACGTAACTCATAAGAAACAAGCTGCATCATAACTCAGCAAAACAAAAAAGAAGCCCAGACGAGATTAGACGAGACAGGTCACTACGAAGGGAGGGGACAGCTGTAGTGTGGCACTACTGCTAAGTGTGCCTTGGGTTGTGTAGAAAATGAGCAAGTGGTGCCACTGCCACCAACGCCTCTTGTTGTGTCAAGAAAAGTGGGTGGTGCCACTGCCACCGGTGCCTTCCTTTGCAAATTTTAAAACAAGTTTGGCACCCCTGCTACAGGCGCCTTCTTTTGCGCCAATACCCAGAACAACCCATTTCGGGTAAAATGTTTTGGTTTAATTGCACTTTATGCCACCCAAGTTTTATCATTTTGTAGATTTTGCCATTGCGTTTTTTTCTAGGGGTGGCAAAACGGGTTCAACCCGCCGGGTCGACCCGCCATTTTTGGCGGGGCGAGTAAGTGAGTAAAACCCGCCAACCCGCCTCAACCCGCCCTCGCCAACCGGCGGGTTAGGCGGGTCAACCCGCGACCTGCCACTTCTTTTTTTTTTTTTTAATTTTCTCCTTCCTTAGTTATTGTACCAAAGACATTAATTAAGAAAAAGAAGTAAAGATGCTCTACACACACTACTCCACATTCGCAATGTTATCCTAAAAATATAATGATAACAATAACACATGCGTTTGGGGTTAGTTCTACTTGTAATTAAATACAATTCAATACTATACTAAAAAATATAATCCCTCATACTTTTGAATGAGATGTGTTATTTATTTTCGAGTAAATTATTTTTATAACTTTGAATGAAAAAATATAATTTCACTTTCATATATTTAATGTATAATAAAATAATAATAAAATTATAAGTCAAACAATCAAAGATTCAAAGTGATATAACGTGTATTAAAATAAAAATTATTTAATCCAATTCAATTAGATGATAACAAAAAAATTAAATTTAATTGATTTTTTTTTATAAAAAAAAACTGGGGTGGGTCAACCCACCAACCGCATTTTTCAACCCGCCAACCTATTTTTAGCGGGTCGACCAGCCAACCCGCCCTTTGTACAACCCACCGACTCACTTATTATTCTTTGGCGGGCCAACCCACCACTAGGCGAGGAGGGTTCAACTTTTCAACCCACTTCTTGTCGGCGGGTCAACCAACCCCGCCCCGCTTTTGGCGGGTTGATGACGGGGGGCAGGTTGGCCCTGCTTTGCCACCCCTATTTTTTTCTCTCACATTTTGCCACCCTATTTTTGAAATCTTACAAATTTTGCCTAATCATCAATTGTTTATTAAATAAAAATTCTCAAAATTAGGCAAAATTCGCAAGATTCCAAAATAAGGTAACAAAATGCAAGAGAAAAAAATACAATGGCAAAATTTGTAAAATAATAAAACTTAGGTAACACAAAATGTAATTAAGCCAATATTTTTTTCTATAATATTTTGGTAATTTTTTTTTAATTACTAATTTGGTTAAAAAGCCATGCGAATAGAGTACACCTGTGAAGAGAGAAATTGCTTCTTAATTAATACTTCATTTCTTCCAAAATTTAGTCTTATGACTTTCGGTTATAGAAATACCTTGATTTCAGGAAAATACTATTTACTTAATATATTATTAATTCAGCAAAAACGTCATAAGTCATCCCATAATGTCCTAATGACGTGACATACTGGCTTCAATTCTCTCACATGAGATTACAAGTGTCAGTGCGTTCTTAAGCCACGCGTGCATGCAAATCTCCGGTTACCGCCAACGGAAGATTTGGTTTCTTAAGAGATATGGTCTAGTTAAGAATGTTTAGTAATTTTACTCGAAGCTCTCTTCATGATCTAGAACACAGTTCATTTCCATACGTGCTTGACATGTTCTCTACGTGCAGTCACATAAGATAGGATCATGATGAACATATACAGCTCAGCAGCAAGTCAATCTTCGCCAAAGAAAAAATAAATAATGAATAAATAAAATTGTCAATCAGCTTATTATAGGAACTTAGCCTGTAGATGATGTCACCTGTCTTTCTGTTAGCATATGTAATGTGTATCGTATTAGTTTTGGAGCGCTAGCAACAAATTTTAAGTTTAATTGTATTTTGCACTACTCAAGTTTTATTATTTTATAGATTTTGTCATCACATTTTTTTCTCACATTTTGCTATCCTATTTTTAAAATTTTGCAAATTTTATCCAACCATAATCTGTTCATTAAATAAAAATTCACAAAATTAGACAAAATTGGCACGATTTCAAAAGTAGGGTAACAAAATGTGAGAGAAAAAAATACAGTCACAAAATTGCACAAATGATAAAACTTTGATAACACAAAGTGCAATTAAGTCCAAATTTTATTATCAGTTAAAATTTATTAAAAATTAATATTTTAACATATGTATTATACAGAATAAATTAATGTTTATTTTTATATAATTAAAATTTATCATAAATAAATACTTCTACATATATAAATTATATTATGCTTAAAATTTGTAATAAATAAATATTTTAGAATATATAAATTATATTTTAGATTTACAATATATACTTTATATTGTGATATAATATTATTTTTAACTATTAATAATTTTTTAAAAAATATTAAAATTCAAGTTAAAACTAAAGATATTAAAAATAATAAATTGAAAGAGATAAGATGTTAAGAAAAATTCATAAAAACACTCTCGTTGAAAAATGACAATTAAAACACTTTCAGAGGAATATCATTTGCATGTTAAGAGCATATTTAAATTTTGAAAATAATATATATATATATATATATATATATATATATATATATATAGGTCAGGATCCGTATGTCAAAGTTAGTCAAATTACACTTTCAATAACATTTTTGTAAAATATAAATTTAACCAATCAACCGTTAAATTTAATGTTCTTATTAATTAGATTAAATATACAAAATCTCATATAATTCTAAAATTATTTAATAGTTCATCACATCACTTTATTTTAATGTATAATATGATATTAAAATATACGTAAATATTCAACATTAGATCACATACCTAGAAAAGTCCAAATGATATAAAATTTGATATACATGATCATAAAGATAATATCACATAATTTAACAGTTGAATTGGTTAAATTTACACTCTACAAAAAGTTATTGAAGGTATAATTTGACTAACTTTGACACCTAGTGTCAACGGATCTTGACCCATACACATATAGGAGCATATATATATAATTTTAACTGAACGATTTAACAAGCTGTAACTATATATCAAAAACCAATTTTGAATATATATATATATATAGGGGGGATTATAAAATTATGATTGAAACTCATTATATAAGAAGTAAGATTCACTTAATTTTGTACTTAAATAAATTTCAACCAATAATAAAATATGTCCTAAAGAATGTGTTAGAAAATGCATTACTTGTATTTCACTCTATATGATATATATATATATATATATATATATATATATATATATATATATATATATATATATATATATATATATATATATATATATATGATGGTGGTGTTTGATTGAAGAATAGACAATATCTACATTGACATTGTAAAGATTTATTACATTATTACCCTATTATATACTGTCAACTTTTAGAGTAAATTATACTCAAAACCCCTGTACTTTTTTCAAATTGTGCCCAATACCCTACGAATTTTATACCTACAACCCCCCCTCCCCTAATTGTTTATATCGTGTGACACCTTGTACCCTTCTTCCCTAGATGCGGTTTAAAATCTTGACAAAACATGTCATGTGAGATGCACAAGTGGTTTTAATGAAATTTCATTTCCATTTTGTCCTTAACCCCTTCCTCTAAGATGTCTTTGAGCTACTATAGGGGGAGGCAAAAAATTGTAGCAACCCAAACCTTCTTTCATCTCCATTCCCCACAAACTCTTTCTTCTAGAAATTTGTCATTCCAAATGGGTCCCAACCTGAGTACATTCACCCTTACCTCATCAAAACCTCAAACTCCTCACTTTTCACGTCATACCCTTTTTCTCCTTTTCACTGCAGTAGTGTTGTACCAGGCTTTTGTGCCAGATCTCACAATCTCTTCGACTCAAACACACTCTTATGAACAAAATCGTGTAAAAAGGTGCTATAGAATTTGTCCCAAAATCAAAATAATGTTTAGATCTATTCCCAAAACAATAACTCAGCACATGGGTTTCGCTACCATCGTCATGGTAGGCATAAGCAAACCCACCATGCCTCATCAAATTCCCCGCAATCTCGTCATCCCTCAATATCCTCAATAGATTCATCTTATGAAGCCCATAGAACAGTGACAACATGGTGGCCATAACCCACACACACACCACCAATATTTGAATCACTTGCACCGTCAACAACCTTGTACCGCCACCCATCAACAACCTTGTACCGCCACCCATCAACCCCCGCATGGCAAACAATCCCATGAACAACATCCCCCATGCGTAATATCCATCATGGAGCTTTACCACCTCCAATGGGTCATCATACGCCATCTTCGCCACCAACTTGTTGAGCCCGATCAAAACCCACAACAAGCAACCTGACTGTGATGGTAGTGAAACCACCGAGCAGTGTGGTCTCATTGACGTTTACGGAAGTGGAACCCTCACTTTAAATTTTTTTAATTTAAATTAAAATAAACTAAATGAAGGGTCTGTTGGGATAGGTATTTCTATAAGCACTTATAGGAAAAGAAAATAAGAAGAAAAAATGAAATAAACTTCTCTATAAGCTAAAATTATGCATAAGTTAAAAATCATCATTTGGAGAAGGTAATATGAAAGAACTTTTACAAATTAACTTATGCATAAGCTAATTTTAGCTTATAGAGAAACTTATTTGATTTTTTTTCTTCTTATTTTCTTCTTCTATAAGTGCTTGTGGAGAAGTTTACCCAAACAGACCTTAAATCTCAATCATTAATTTTCTTTGGTGTCGTGTGTCCATTGATGATTCACAATGAGTAATTTTGGTTTCTCACAAAATAAGGGTATCTTCGTCAAACAAAAAAAATGAAAACATTACTTAACACCGTTTAAATAAGGGGGGTCAAAGTAATGTCAAATAACAGAGGGGTATCAGGCGCAATATGAAAAAAAAAAAAAAAAAAAAAAAAAGGAGGTATGAATGTAATTTACTCTAACTTTTATAATAACTATCTAAAAAGTCATATCAAAAATAATTTTTGATTTTTTTAAAAATGTAAATATTTTACAGTGTATACCTATTAAACTCTTGTTTAATTTAACTAACCACACTTATTTGTTATAGTTAGTATTATTGTGGTTGTTGATAATGATGTATGAAATGACAATCGAGAAGTTGAGTTACCTTTCTGCATATCTATAACAATCAGAATCAGAGCATGCTCCAAAATTTAGTACAACAATCTAAGGTGGCTAAAGGGAAGGGAACGGTGTGTTTGACTCGTTCAAACAAACCGTTTGGTTTGTTTCCCTTTGGCAAATGCTAAATAAAGGCCAAACAACTGCAATGTACGAGAATTCTCAAAAGCACAATGCTCCCTCCACATTCTTTGGCTAATTATTGGGAATTCAAGGTGCTGTCAGAGATGTCATCCCTTCCTTTTTTCCTCCAAGATTGAAGCTGTTAGAGAGAGAGAGAATCCCTTATAGGAATCCAAGGACACCCCATTTCAGGCTTCTTGTTACTCTTCGTTCTAAATTGAAAACTCCTCATCCTCACCCCAGGAGGTATGAGGAAGATAGAAAAAAACAAAAACACTTTAACACTTCCTTTTCTATCATCCTTGAAGTCATCTTTGATGGCTATCCTCCTGGTCATTCTCTTGGCCTTGTCCTCCCCTTCACCCTTATTAGGCCTTGTTTCATCCTTCAATCCAAAAGACAACTTCCTCATTGATTGTGGTGCAGAAAATGCAGCCACCCTTCCTGATGGAAGACAATTCAAATCAGACCCTCAAGCCATCTCTTTCTTGCAAGCCAATGATGAGTATAAAGTCAAAGTAGATGATGGGAATGTCCCTTCCCCCATATACTCAAATGCAAGGATCTTCATTCAGGAAGCTAAGTACTCCTTCCATTTGGTCCAACCAGGATTTCATTGGATTCGCCTTCATTTCTACCCCATCAAAAACAACATCTTTGATCTTCAGAAGGCCACTTTCTCTGTCAACACAGATACCTATGTGTTTCTCCACAGCTTCAATGTTAACAACACTGACAAACCAATCCTCAAGGAGTACCTCATAAATGTAACTCAACCTCAATTCACCATGTCTTTCATTCCCTTGAAGAATTCAGCTGCATTCATCAATGCCATTGAAGTTGTTTCAGCTCCTGATAACCTGATCTTTGACACTGGCGCCTGCCTTTTCCCTGTTGGGCAGTTCGCCGGCCTCACAGCTTATGGTTTCCAGCCTGTTTACAGGGTCAACAATGGAGGGCCTCTCATCACCTCTTCAAATGACACCCTTGGAAGGACTTGGGAATCTGATGAGCCTTACCTCACAAACAAGAATTTGGCCAAGAGTGTCTCAGTGGCTACCACCTCGGTTAAGTTCCCCCAAGACAATCCAACAATTTCTCCTCTCATTGCTCCACAAACTGTGTATGCTTCTGCCACTGAGATGGGTGATGCTGGTGTTACTCAGCCAAACTTCAATGTCTCATGGAAATTTGATGTGGACACTTCTTTTAGCTACCTTGTTAGGTTGCATTTCTGTGACATTGTTAGCAAAGGGCTCAATCAACTCTACTTTAATGTCTATGTGAATGGGAAAATGGCAATCTCTAACTTGGATTTATCATCCCTCACTGGTGCCTTATCAACCCCATATTACAAAGACATTGTGGTCAATGCAACATTGATGTCTCAGGGAGTAACAGTTCAGGTTGGTCCAGCAAATGCTGATGGTGGAAATGCCAATGCCATTGTGAATGGTATAGAGGTCTTGAAGATGAGCAACTCTGTGAATAGTCTGGATGGAGAATTTGGGGTTGATGGAAGAAGTGTTAATGGTTCTAACCGTGGCACGGTGGCAGCAGTTGGATTTGCCATGATGTTTGGAGCCTTTGTTGGTCTTGGTGCTATGGTGATCAAGTGGCACAAGAGGCCTCAAGACTGGCAAAAGAGGAACAGCTTCTCTTCATGGTTGCTGCCTTTGCATGCTGGTGACACAAGCTTCATGAGCAGCAAGAACTCAATGGGAAAGAGCAACATCTTCTCCTCATCAATGGGTTTGGGCCGGTATTTCTCCTTCACGGAACTTCAGGAAGCAACCAAGAATTTTGACTCCAAGAGCATCATTGGTGTTGGTGGATTTGGCAATGTCTATTTGGGTGTGACTTGATGAGGGGACTCAAGTAGCAGTCAAGAGAGGAAATCCTCAATCAGAACAAGGCATCACAGAATTCCAGACTGAAATCCAAATGTTGTCCAAGCTCAGGCACAGGCACTTGGTGTCCTTGATTGGATACTGTGATGAGAATGATGAGATGATCCTGGTTTATGAGTACATGCCTAGTGGACATTTCAGAGAGCATCTTTATGGAAAGAACTTGCCTGCTCTCTCATGGAAGCAGAGGCTAGAGATCTGTATTGGAGCAGCTCGTGGTCTTCACTACCTTCACACCGGCACAGCTCAAGGCATCATTCACCGCGATGTTAAGACTACCAACATCTTGCTAGATGAGAATTTAACAGCCAAGGTTTCTGATTTTGGGCTTTCAAAGGATGCACCTATGGGGCAGGGTCATGTTAGCACTGCAGTGAAGGGTAGCTTTGGTTATCTTGACCCTGAGTACTTCAGGAGGCAGCAACTGACAGAAAAGTCTGATGTGTACTCATTTGGGGTGGTCCTGCTTGAGGCACTATGTGCAAGGCCAGCCATCAACCCTCAGTTGCCCCGCGAACAAGTAAACTTGGCTGATTGGGCAATGCAATGGAAGAGGAAGGGCCTGCTTGACAAGATCATTGATCCTCTCCTTGTTGGTTCCATCAATCCTGAATCTATGAAGAAGTTTGCTGAGGCTGCTGAGAAATGCCTAGCTGATCATGGAGTGGATAGGCCTTCAATGGGAGATGTTTTGTGGAACTTGGAGTATGCTTTGCAGCTTCAAGAGGCCTTCACACAAGGAAAGGCTGAGGATGAGCCCAAGACATCTGCAGCAGTCCCTACTGCAGCTGTTCCTACTTCACCTGTCCCACCAACACCTTCCACTCCTTCTGATGACCACCCGGCTGCAGGTCCGGAAGTGAATAATGCTTCAGCAGGAGTGCAATCTATTGATGACCATTCTGGCACTGCTATGTTTGCCCAGTTTAGCAATCTCAATGGCAGGTGAAAGCCTAATTTGATTTCATGAATGGAACCGTCACCTGTACTGCTACAAATTTAATCATGTCTAGGAGATGTTATTGTAACTTTCTGAAGGCTTGGACCAAAAATTTCCTGTGTAATGGTGTGAAACTATATGCTGTTTCTCTTCTAGGTACACTTGTCTTTTTGTATTGTGTGTGGGGTATTATTTTTCATGATAGCAAAAAAGTGTATCAAATATGTAATGTGATTAACTTGTTGGTTTGTAAGTATACATGCATTCAACAGTACCATTAATCAAATATGGTATTATATAAATGAATTGTTGTATATTGTTATGTAATTTTTAGGGAGGTAATTGTAGAAGCAGGTTCAAAGAAATTGGCTAGTGGCAGGTAGTGAATTTGACTTGAATTTATTTGTCATCGACCAATATTGTAGCAAGAGTTTTTTTGTCCTTTAACAACAACAACAACAACAAAAAGGCATCTTTGTCTCATTTGGTCATCTGAGATTTTTAATGTCCAAGTGTCTCCTGCAAGAGAATGAAGAAAATTCATCACCAGGGATGTGTATGAATCAGATTGAACTAAATGTTCACTAGGGCATTTAAATCCAACTTAACATTTTCAGTCTTGCTTTGTTCTTGTCATGTGAATGCAAGATTGTTGAATTAACTAATCTTCCTTTTATAATTTTCATATCTTAAAAGTGAAAACTTAATGCAGCTTGGTTTTCTTCTTGAAAGCATCCCTTAAGAAACATCTAGATATATCAAACCAGTGCTGAAACTCTTTTTGAATAAATAAGTCCCTTAAAAACAATTACTGATAAAACAATGTCATCCCTTAAAATTTTTTCTATCAAAAAATAAAACAAGTAAATAAATAGCCCAAAGACAACATAACTGAAGCTGGTACTAAAAATAGAGCTATCTCCTTTTCCTACCTTGTAATGATCCAAATGGAGATGCCTACTCCCGCAGCTCTCTGTATATTTAAATTTAACACATTTAGCTTCAACAAGATATCTTCATAACAAATTATCCCGATATTGAATCAATCAGGCTTAGCATGCAACAAATTGTATGACTAATGTTGCGGTATTTTTTATAGTTATGCTCTATTTTACAAATGAGAAATGCAAGTCCTTGCTTGAAACTAATTCTGATAGTTGATCCGATATGTTGACTCAACAGGAGGACCATAAGACAACTATTGTTATGTAAATTCATTGTCATTGTCAAAATTATGATGTCATGAGACATAATCTCCGAGAAGAAATAACTTTCTTCTTAGCAAGTCTCACTTCTAAATGAGCAGAACCAACGATTGTTTCATCAATCCTCATCCAAAGTACATCACTTCTTGTTGGTTAGAGAACCCGATACTGGAGGACTATGCAAATTATTGTCCATAAATTTATGGTTAAATTACTATATTGGTTCACATGCTTTTTTGAAAAATTAAACCGGTCACTGTAGTTTAAATTTTATAATTGAATCTTTAAAGTTTCAAAACAATTCCTTGGGGTCCCTAGACCACCTATAGTTAGTGTCTTAGGCATCCAATTAAAATTTTAAAAAGAAGATTATAAATGTCAATCACAAACTTTAACCACATTTAGAGGTTGTGAGCAAAATAATAAATGAGGATTGAAGAGATAGGAGGGCACAGCTGTACAAAGTTTCCCTCCTATAAATGGTAGCATATTGAATGATTGAAAGGAAGTGCAAATAAGGATGTGGTCATCACCCACACTATGAATAGACAAGAAGAGGTTGGTGCAGATTTCAGATGTTCAAAACGCAAACCATATTTATGGGACCCAAAATCGTGTCATTTTATGCTTGGCTGGTCTCTCTCTCTCTCTTCCTGACAGCCAAATGGGGCAAGAAATGGACAAGCTATATCCAACATGGGTTCAATTGGGGCCAATTTTCCACATAAGAGAATTTAATTAAAATCATAATTTAAATAATGAAACAACTTTGTTTCTCTTTTCTACTTTTTATTGTGGCTGTGGTGCATCAATCTTCAAGGTGTTTTACTTTTCTCAACAATACCAGGTATTCTTCTGGTAAATTAAGGATGCGCTGAAAAATTTTATTTACATTTTATCTAAACTTATCTTATAATATAAACATTTATATAAATATTTAGTAGGGTTTATGTTTTCACCTTATTTCAATAACCTCTCTAGAAGAACTTATGAAAACATTTTACAGTATATGTAAAAATAATTTAAGCTTATTTTCTCTTTGATTATAAAAAATAACTCATACAAAAGTACTTAAACAATATTACCTTCGTCTCTACATAAGACCATTTTGAAAAATTTGTTTATTCTTTTTATAAGATCCTCTTCAAATTGTCTCTTATATTAATTATTTTTTAAAACATTATCCATTCTTTTACAATTTTGTAGTCAATAAACAATAAATATTATAAATTCATAAGATAAATTCATTCTTTCTTGTGAGGATTGAAAAAGATAACACATTAATTAATTAGATAAAAAATAATTAGGTATAAAGAGTGAGATAATGAGTCTATAATCTTAAGAATAATTTTAAAAATAATACAAATTAACAAATTTAATGCTACTAACTATATTGATTAACTTTCTAAATTTCCATGAATTAGTTAAAAAAGTCTTACATACAAGAACCATAGTTGTCAAAATCGGACCAAACCGACCAGTTGGACCGATTGAACCGAGAACTAGTCACCTGATTGATTCATTTGACGCTAAAAACCAATGTTGCAAAGAACCGGTCAAAAACTAACTAAACCAGTCAAAAACTAATTAAACCAATGAAAACCGGTTTAAACTGATTTGTTTGGAAAAATATTTTTTTATTTTTTTAATTGAAAAAATCAATATTTATAATGATTGATATAATTCTACCTTAATATTGCAATGATAGATAATTATATCAATCATTTTATTTAGTTTCTAATCAGTTGTTAATATATATTATTGTTGTTATTAAACTTAAACATCATGATATATTTGATTCAGTTTCATGTCTAATTTTGATTATATACTTGGATGAGTTGAGTAATAATATTTATATGTGAAGTTTAATTTTTAACATTATAAAGTTATGAATATTATGTTATTTTTGTTTTATATTGCTTAATATATTATATTAAAAATTAAAATAATATTATTTAATTATTACCAGTTTTCAACTCCAGTCAAACCATTGAACCACTACCCCCACCAGTTTAATCATCGGTCCAACTTTAAAAACATTGATAAGAATGAAGGTAGGACTCCTCTGAAGTTGTTTCTCTAAACACACCCTGTAAGATCATGTAAAGAATTAAAATGACAAGGTAACAGCTCAACCTTCCTCACTATCCATGCATTCTAGGCACCCACTTCGCATATCAAACATTATTTTGGTTACTTTGAAAGGGGCAAATATTTTAGTAAAGCGTTACACCTTCATGCTGTTTCAAACTTTCAATACATTGAGCGGTAAAGAAACACTTCATCACATGCATGATGTAATTGCTACCTCAGCTCAACATTTACATGCACGTGTTTGATGTGTCATACCAAACATCATAGATAGCCTTGGATTTCCTTACTATATTCTCTGTAACAGACAGATTTGTATTGAATCTTCCACACATGACAATCGTCTAGCCATTAAAGATTGCCATGTCTCAAACAAAAGCTGTCCCTTGAGCCTTTAGAATCCATGACACATTCACCTGATGAAAGATAAATCACATTCCATAGATAGAATATAGTATACATGACAATGATTGAATAGGTTACCAGTTTGCAAAACTTCTGATCACTAATGTCAAGAGTGAGAGTTAATTTGCGAGGTCAGTGATCCTCTCTGTCAGGCGTCAGCGAGAATAATACACGTTGCAGCTACCGAGAAAGCACAAGGGAGAAAAACAGTATCTATGTCAAGCAAAAGGCTAACAACAACAGACCTAACAACTACTATGGCCAAAAGAATCGCCAAACCTCCCCCCTATCAATACAAAATTAGGATGCAAGAATCCATCCTGATTTTAGTTCATCCATGGACTATGACAATCTTCTCTTTTTAAAGCTGTCTAAGTCCCCATCAAGCACAACAAGATCGTCTTCGTCATCAATTACTTGCAATTGCTTGTGATGCTTCGTTTCGTCGGCAGCATTTGAAATATCAGATTCATCAGGAAGTTTTCGTTTCTTCAAGGTGGAAACTATAGTTACCTCATCATCCTTTTCAGATTCTACAGCTGTTATTGATGCATCTGAGGGGCCTGCACCATTGCCAACAGATTTGTCTTTATTTTCTGGTGCTGACACTGGTTGAGTCCATCCTGAGAGAACCATCCCATCAGGTTCTTTCTCTTCATCAAATTCCTCTCTGAAAATCACCGACGAAACAAAGTACTTCAAAACAAAGAAAAAGGAGACAAAAGGATTGATGGGGATGCGAACAAAAACCCATCTTAATGAAACATGAGGGGAAGATAAAGGAAAAAAATAAACACTATAAACCTACTAAGCTCCTCTAGCATATTAGAATTTGATCCAAGGAACATTTTTCACAGAATACAAAAATAGAGTCCAGTAAAAACCTGTGCTTGATGTTAATATTGCAAACGAATTCCTGCTGCATATCCTCTACAGTAAGCATTGTGCCACCAGTTACTGGGGAAGGAAGCTCAGCCAGAACCTGAAAATGCCAGGAAACAGGCTTATAAATAAAATGTTACATCTTTTTCAAACCAAAGACAACAAACACACCTTTTCAAGGTTGGCCTCATAAATTGCAACCATGTCTTCCTCAACATCACCAGCTTCATAAAGGAGGTTTGAAGCACACATAATAAGAGGAAGGTTCATCCCAAGCTTTGCCTTGACAATTTTTTCAACAAAGTCTTTCAACTTTGAACGGTTGGTGTTTATTTCAAGTGATAAAGGTGTCTGTTTTGCACATATACAAATATATTGAGTGTAAGCATGTTTGTAACAATGACTTTAGGCAATGAAACAAGGGGAGATTTGGCAAACCTCAGAACAAACATAACAAGACTTGTTAGGTTCAAATGGCTCCACCGGCATAAGCAGTATGTTTCTTGATGGATGTTCCAGGCAATATGTCATTCTATGAGATGCCCAGAGAAGAATAGAAAAAAAAACATTAAAAAAAAAGTAAAGTTAATGCTGACTTGAAAACTACATAGTACATAAGTGAAGATTCCTTAGAGAAGAAATGAGCACCAAGGAAAGAAGAGGAAGGATGAGACAACCTCCAAACAGAATCTACAATTAATAAAAGGTATAAGATACAGAAAAATGACGTCAGAGCAAAAGAGCTCTGCAATCTAGGGACAAATTTTCTCTGAAAGATACATGCATTTTGCTCCAGTAAAAAATTGGACAAAGAAAACACTGCCTGTACCCTCTAAGTCATGATTTAGGGCCCTTTTTTTATCATTTTTAAAGAGAGCGCTTTCTTAACTAAAAGCTATGTTAGTAATTATGTATTTTTTGAAAAAAATAATGCAAAAATCTTTTAAAAAAAAAAAAACTGTCGTGCTTTTTTTCTCATAAACTAAAAACTTAACAGCTTATGGAAAAAAATCTTAAAAAAAAAGTTATATCACAAAATCAACTTTCATTTAAGCTTAAACAAACAAGCCACAAGTAACCTTCCACAATCATAATTTTATTCAGTTGTAATTTACTATACTGCTTTAAGACCTGACAAGAATGATAATTATCAAGCATTCAAAATGAAATAAAAGTAAATTGGGTGTAAGCTCCACAATTTAGCACCAGCAACATGATAATACTACTAATTATGTTTTGCCCTGTCAAAAAAAATTGTCACCGGCCAGTAGGTAGCATTTCCCCCAAGGCATCTTGGTTAACATTTAACAATGCTTCTCAAACCCAGACACACAGTAACAAAACCACTTCCCCATCACTACAACCAATCCAAAACAAAGAATATGCAGGAAGAGGAATCACATCATACCTATAATTTTTAATGTCGTTTTGCAGCACTTTGATTGCTTCAATGACAATCAACCCAGCAATAACAGCATTTGTAGTTGCAACAGCATGCACAATATTACCAGCAATACCTTTAGCTTCAAAAAGGCTGTGCAGAGGGATGCCAAATGAAGCAGCCCGTATGTTAGCAGCTGCAGTAACAAATTCTACAGCCAACTGATCATCTTTATCAAAGCTTAGATTGCCAATCACCTACTCAAAGATGCATTTAAAAAATAAAAACAAAAAAGATTCACAATTTAGTATCAAGATATAAAGGTAATAGTACAATATGATCACTAAGTCAAAGTATTGTGACAGACATTTTCCCTTTTTGTGAAAAATAGTCTCAATGCTTCAAGAAATACTCTAGAATTTTCTTTGAGACTCCAAATATCCTGTGGGTTCTTCATCCCCAAAGATGCCATCGCAGAAACTGATAATCCATCATCAGATGCACAATTCTTCTCCAAATTTCCATTTGGTTGAGCCAGTTCATCAGACAGGACAACCTTGCTGTATATAGGCTTTGGTCTATTACGATTTTTCCATGTCTCTTCATTAGACAAAGCTAATTCGATGTTATACCCAAATACATGATCAAAAATTTTCTTTCCATATTGATCAATGTCTTCATCTTTCCTCCATTCAAATACATCCTCTACATTTTCTGATGAGCTGGCAGCATCACTGGATCGAACATTTAAATCATTGTCCTGATTCTTGTCCCCAAATAACTTAGCAAAAAGTAGGTCCTTGGCCCAGACAATACAGTGAACAAACTGCCATAAAAAAAAGGAGATGAAAGCTTAGAACTCATTAAACAGAAGATTGAAGAAAATATCAATATTCATACTTCTAATTGATGATCATTTTGATAATGTGAAAGGTAATAGTTTGAGTCAATCAATTTTATACATGTGCAAAAATATAACTAACATAACAGCCTTCAATATCCCATTCAATGAAAATCCAAATAATCATGTACAACCTAAAATTTCTATGGATGACCCCAGTTCCTACAGTTTCATATTTTCTATGTTAGATGCCCAGCAAAAAAAAATGACTAACCAAAGGAGTATACACAGTCAATATATATATATATATATATATATATATATATATGCATAGTGATAATCAACCAAAAAAATTTAAGCATCCATACCTACACGTTTGGAGGTCTATAATTCAACAGAACTTTCATGAACAATCTCACTAGTCTTTTATATGCTTCTTAATATTTTTCCATTTACTTCAGTACACAAATGAAAATGACAACCAATCATACCTTCGATGGAGTACTTGTGATAGTACAGACAGGATATGTCTTGGGGGCTGGTTTAGGCTGACACTCATAGCACTCCGTTTTTCCCTTGACATGTACAGTGACCTGCTTTCAATTAAAACTAAATCACTAATATGATTGAAAATTTGCAACTTAATATATTGTAACAATTAACCATACAAACATATATTAAGTTGAAATCATGTGGAACCAGCAATATATTGAAAGTTAGTAATAAACCATGTCACATCACAATCATGTTTGCCAAGAAAATCTGTAGACAGCACAGCAGGGGTTACAAAATTAGTAAAAGAAACAGTAAATATGAAATCTGAGACCTCAAACCATTATAAATCTATAACTTTTAAGAATTAAAAAATTTAAATCAATTTATTTTCAGAGTACATGGCCGAAACTGAAAATCAGGATGAAGGGGTATTCGCCAAAATTTTAGCGGATAATCACTGAACAGAAATTAAAAATTTTGCTCATAACTTTTGAAGCTTAGAAACATGCCACATAAAATATATTGTTTTCCTGATCAGAAGATTGCTTATCTAGACAATAAGACATACAAAATCAGTGATTAATCACTGAAGATAACAAATTCTCATAGCCAGAATCTGCCAGATATTTATTGACAACCAAATAATCAACAATTTAATCAAAAAAATACTCTTAAGCATATAAAAATAACCACCAAATGGGAAAAAGTGTCATGCAGAATCTACTGAATACTGCTAAAAAACTTCCCATTTAAAATGGATATCACTTACTAAGAAGCCAATAAATACAATTAAATTACCTGTCCAAGGAACCCAGTAGTTCCACTTTCAACCAAAGGAACATTAGCTGCCAAGCACAAGCGATTCACATGTCGGCGTGCATCTAGATTGTCAAGTCCATTTAGAACGACATTAAATTGCTTAAAGAAGTCCACATTGAATTCAGGATCTTTGACATTTGCATGATATGGTGTAATGTTTATGTAGGGCCTAAATTTTAAAACAGCATCCCTAGCAACCTGGTTGAAGATTTCATCAGATGGATAGACAACTGAAACCTATACAAGTAATAATAATAACCATAACAGTTAAAACTTACTTTAGCCTTGGATTGCCCAACATGGGATTGTCGAAATAAAAATTGTCTGTTCAGGTTACTGACTTCAATGGTGTCCATGTCAA
Organism: Spatholobus suberectus; assembly: GCA_004329165.1. Lineage (NCBI taxonomy): Eukaryota > Viridiplantae > Streptophyta > Magnoliopsida > Fabales > Fabaceae > Spatholobus > Spatholobus suberectus. Next base: position 769,818 of record CM014730.1, on the reverse strand, counting down.
TCTGCACGTTGGAAATAAATGAAGCACATTAATGTGTTACACATCCATAGCTTAAAGTCATACAGATAGTTCAAGAGATAATTTACAAAATGGCTAGTGAGCATGCACACACACAGAGAACATCAACTCCTCATGCACATAAGAAGAATTCATTGGGGGTTCACTGATTGCTGACAGTATGACTACCAACTCACAATCATGATGCACAAGAATTGTACAGGAACTCAAATTAGTAGAAGGAGACAGCAATGTACAAAATTAGCATGGAACAACTTTAGGATGAATTTTTCCTATGACAAATGAGGATACTGAGTAGCACACTTGAGCTATTTGAGATAGTTTTCAACCCAGTATGCTCCTCTTCAAACAACAGGTAAGAATCCAACCTATAATAATATATAATAAAATCATCAATCTTAAGTAGCAACACGTAGTGGCCAGCTGGGATGGCCACTATTTTAAATATTATTAATACAAACTAAATAATTTATACTACTCATATAAATGCTAAAAAAAAACAAAAAAAATTAAAGAAATTCATAAGTAGTCAATCCCAGATAGCAGAGCGAAGCAGCCACCCCAAAAATGCTATAGCAGGATAGCGGATAGCAAGATGACCGCTATTGTGAAGTCTAGAAAACAGTATATTTAATTTATAATTTTATATCACACACAGGTAAATACTGAAAAATAGAAACATACACAATTTCTCTAAGAAAATAGAAATAAGAGGCTCAAGAGCTAGAGGTCTGAGAGACCAATAATAATAGTGAAGAACCAAGCAGAAATAGAAGAAGAAAGGGGGACACAAAGTTTCACGTTCTCGTAACAAAGAGGGAGGACTTAATAATGTTCAAGAGATTCTAGTAGAAAAGTGGGCTTTACATTCTGTGAAAAAAAATGGGGACTTAAATGGGAAAAAAGAACTATTATTAGGGGCAGTTTTGTAAAACATTTACAGTGGAAAAAGTAAGTTACGTAAACAAAAATAACAGGGGAGCGTAATCAAAAATGCTTAAAAGATTAAAAAGACAAAAAAAAAGATAAAAACAGATGAAAACAAATCCAAAAACAAAATCCAAACAGTAGGTTCAGGGACAAATCAGATTTTTCCATCCCACGCTGAAGTCAAGCCTGTTTGCGCACGCACACTTTGCGAACACACCACAAAAAGCGCCCGCACCTGCCACAATCTTGAACCCACACAGCAACAGTGTATCGCGTCGCACCGATGAGAAACCGCTCCCGCTATCCGCATAAGCAGGGCTACTGACTACTTTGAGAAATTCATGATAAATAATATATAATAATTCAGAGTTTACCCAAAATCACCATCACTCTAAGAGTGTTATCAATTGCGGATAGCGGAAAGCCAATAATTCACTATATCATGCAGCGGGTAGCATCGCGGGCAATTGTGGAAGTTGCATAGCGGTTGAAATATATGATATATATCAATTATATATGTGTAAAAAATTAAGTTGTATGCAAATAACAATGAAATGCATAAACATTGGCATAATATTAACTCAAACGTTCAATTGGCTGTAGACTTGCCAGACATGACATGAGGATACAGGATGCATGCCGCAACCATGACACTCAGCGTCCGCAACAGCAGACGAAATCACAATTGTGGATCTGAGGAATTCCGCAATGCAATAGCACTATAGCACCACTATAGCAGCTATTTAACAAGACCGAACAAAAACATAGTAATGAAGTCAAAAAATGAAAGATGTTGGTGAAATTAATAGGAAAAGAACATAAACAAATAGATAAAAATTAGTAGAATGTAAACTAGGAAGTCTAAAGGAAAAACAAAGAATGGGTCACATAAAAAAAATTAAAAAAAAAAAATAGTCAGTGTGAAGGAACATAGGTCAAATCAGAGGTAACTTTTTTGTGGAATGATCAAGGAAGAAGGGTTTCAAATTCTATTATGCTTATGAAGCAAAAAATGCATTAGAAAAAGGGGGAGAAATCACAATTTTACCAGAAATAAAAACCTAAACAATGTTGTTTCGGGGTATATCATGGTAATGCTGCTATAGCATGCGAAAAGCCACTATTGCGGCCGCAATGGCCGCTATTGAAAAATGCGCCGCTATTTGAATCCCATAGCAGCCTGGGGCTGCTCCACTACTCTGCTATAGTGCACCATTGACTACTACAATAATAAATATATACACATGTATGGATATAATTATAAACATATGACACAGATCCTTGTCCAGAACATGTATGGCACAAGGACATAACACTGAAAAATCCATCTAGTAGTAAGATATGTTCTGGGTACAACATCCTCTAGCATTCAGCAGATCCACCATTTCATTAACCTATCACCCTCAACACCAAGTACCAGTCATCACCACCCACACTACAAACCACTTTTAATTAAAATACGATTCTCGAATATCTTATAAGCCCTAACTATAGTAACTAAAACTCAAGATCCCCGAATAAATAGCAAGATCCAAGGTTTTAAAAAACAGTCCACAACCGCGATTTCGGCACCAACGTCAAGGCTTTTCAAGTGTTCGCAACCGCAATTGCGACCGCATCAGCTGCATTTATTCGAAATTTCCCGCAATATCTTGCAATGAAACCACAACTGCAATTTAAAACCTTGGCAAGATCCACAACCACCCCACTAACCAATACCCTACTTCCATCATCACAAGCATCGATCAGCACAAAAGCAATTGAAGCCAACAGCCTGTAACCCCCAACACAGCTCCCCTTACAGAGTACAACCAACCACGTGCTCCATTAATCTTATCCCCCCAAATACAGTTCATACCAAAGCAGAAAAATTGCTCAAACCCCCGACACTCGAAAACTCTTTCCCCTTCAACCGAACACTGAAAATTCAAACCCGGGCCCAGAAACCAACAACCAAACCGAAAGGGCGAGCAATCAAGCCGCCAACTCAACCCTCCAAAACACAAAAACAAAACAAATCAATTCCCAACACCATATTCCGCCACTCCAACAACCAAGACCTCAAAACAGTTCTCACAGCACAAGCAACACTCGCTCCTCACTCCCACAAACACTTCCTTCACACAACCAATAAACAACCCACCCAACAAACCAAAGCGCGAAACTTTCAAAACACCCATCTCACGAAACACACAAAGCTCGAAAATTTAACAAAATCCCCAAAACCCCAACTACACAAAAACCCTAACAAAACACCCAAAAACTCAAATCCCAAAAAAATAACCACAAAAACCCCTTCAAGAAACACTTCTAAGACCCAAAAGAGAAGAAAACTAACTATGTGAATGTCAGGGAAACCAGAGAGGGCGAGAGTCTTGAGAAGCTCGCAGCCAATTCCGCCAGCACCAACCATGAGCACTTTTGCTCCCTGAAAAACCCAAAACGACATGAGAGAGCACAAACGACAACAGGTGAGGCGAAAACAACGAAGAGAGAAGGGTTTGCGTTGCGTTGTGCGGGTTAAGTTACCTTAATAACGGAGGTTTGAGGAGGAGAGGCCATTGGAAGTGAGAGTGTGGAGAACAGGTGAAGAAGACGCAGAGAAGAAGAAGAATCGTTGAAAAATCATGAGAGAGAAGAGAAGAAAAGAAGAAAAAACGCGACGGTGGTTTTTAAAATGAAAAGGGGAAAGTGGGGCTGCGGGGAATCGAACCGTTGACGTGAGGGAAGTGGCAGAATCTAAAAGGGTCGTCGGGGAAAAAGCGCCAAACCCCAAATGAAGTCGTTTGATGCAAAATCAATAATATATAGTACAACACTGATGGCAAAGAAGCAGATCATACGCCGACACCGGTATTGACTTATTGTTCCGAAAGGTATTAGGATTAGATGTTTTATTAACATACTTTTTAGATTTTAAGCTTAAATATATTTTTGATCTTTTAATTTTTTAAGAAAATTTATTTTGATATTTTATCTTTTAAAAGCATTAATTTGGTTTTTTATTTTTTTTAAATGCTCTATTTTAGTCTTTTTCATCAATAATGTTAACTTTAACAACAGAAAAATCAAATTTTAAAAAAAGTAGTGGTTAAAAGCTGCCACAAAATGTTCTCTCTTTTTCTTTGTCTTCCCTCTTCTTCCCTTCCCTCTCTGTCTTCCCTCTTCCTCTCTTCCCTCTCTTTATCTTTCCTATATTCCTAAATCCTTCACTAGCAAGTCAGTTTCCCTGAAGGTGGTTGCGCATGATGGCAGCTTCGTAGCGGGTTTCATTGTTGGCTCAATGATGGTGGAAGGATGTGATTTATGTAGCAACCACTATGATTTGTTCTCATTTTTTATTTACAAAATTTCTTTTAACGTTAATTTTGAGGTTGGATTTGTTAATTTAATTTTGGGTGTTTTCATTTTTGGGATTGAATTGTCAAAGAAAAAAGGAGAAGACAAAGAAGATGAACATGAGTTTTAAAATAATTAATTTTAACATAGTGACAGTTTTTAACTGCCACTATGTTAATTTTATTTATTTATTAAATTTTAAAAATGCACAACCAATACTTATAAAATTTTCTCAATACAAGAAACAATTTGCTACAAACTTTGAGGGTTTTTGATTCCCTCTAAGAGACACAAAAAAACCCTCAATTAATTTTTCAAAAATTTGTTCCAATTGTGAATAATTGAATTCGTAGAAGTTTAGGGTTCTGCGAATAGTAGTGGTTTTTAACCACCACTATGTTTAACATTAATTATTTTAAACATAATATACTAACAGCATTAGTTTTAACCTAACAAAATGACCAAAATGGAACATTTTAAAAAGATAAAGGACCAAATTGGCGCTTTTAAAATACAAAAGACCAAAACGAATTTTCTTAAAAAGATAAAGGGCCAAAAGTGTATTTAAACCTAGATTTTAATACACTTTTTAAATATATTTTTTATTATTAGATAAAATTTATTATTAATTATAAAATCATGTTTGAGATTTATTAATTAAGTGAAACTCATAAAATTTTATAAATTTTAATAAATATTAATCAACGAGAAAAAATGTGTTAGAAGATATATTGTTAGCATTTTTCATTGGACAAAATTTAGATGCAGTTCTATAACTACTTTTAGTGCTATTCTCCAACCAGAATTGAAGTTTCATCTCAATAATTCGTGTAATAAAGGCTTATTTGGTAGTCAGGATATGATAAGATAACTATCTTATCTTGTTGTAATCCATTGTTTGCTACACTGGTAAGATATGATAATGTTATCCTATCCTATTGCTCCAATGTATTTCTTATCCTAAGGGGGGGTGTAACAATCCTCTATCACTACAGTATTTCATACAATCACATACATTCATAAAATATTCAATATTAAGTAATCAACATGCTATATAAATATATGTATAAGATATTACAATATACAATATATAGGCCCAAAATATCAAAACCATGGGAGATACAAAAAAAAAAATCCCTACAGCAAGTCAACTATACAATACATAACAAAAGAAAAAAAACCAAAATAATCTCTTCAAAAGATCCACCCATAAGGGCCTTCAAACGCTAACTGGAAACCTCTATCCTCAGTTGTGGGAAGCCGGATCTACTAAAGCCTCTCCCTATGCTCCCACGTCAAAATGACGTGATCATTATAGTCATAGCAACACTCGTAACCACACCAGCAACAACAACAACCATGACAACACAAAACAAAACAGTAAGACAAGGGTAAGCTTATGTAATAAATAAACATATCTAATAGACAAGGTTTATTTCATAAAACCCTCCACGTACAACAGACATGAAATCAAAATCACAAAAGAATGAGTTTCCACAAAATCACTACATACATACCATACTTTCAACATCAACATGTCAATGCATGAATGACACAACTCTTGAGAGATTTACTACATTTTGGGTGATCAATCAGATCTTATCCCCTACCATGGCCTTCCAAGCACCATTCAGGAATTGCCAAAACTCTGATCAATAGATAAGCTTATGGTTGTTAGGATAAGTAAATGTGGGCAGTGGTATACTGCGACACAAGGCCTACACTACCATGGCCCCCTCCGGGATTTATCCATCCACTTATCCCCTAAGCCCATCTTTCACACCCTATTTGTTATCCGAGCACTAGGTTGGAGGCCCGACTGAGCCGCAGCTCTGTTCACCCCCAACTTCCATGCCTGCCTTTATATGGCATGAGGCTCATACAACCTCAGCCAACAATATATGTATGCCAATGCAGGAGTCACCACAATAACTTAAACACAATCATTCATCAATATCCATACACACACACACACATATGTATATCAACATAACACTACGTGGCCTACTTAGCACCACCTATGGTCCAATAGTCACTACCAACTCCATGCAGGCCAAAATCCAGTCCCATGCATGGTCAACAAATAACTAGTGGAAGTTCTATTTAAGCAACCTTCTACTCAACTACCATTTTCCAATAGTTTATCAAACAAATCCACAAAAATAATAAAGAAAACCAAGAGCCAAGTTTGGATTGGTAACAACAACCTTATAACTCAACAACATTACAAGCCATCAATAACATCACTCACAAGCATTCATTTATAACAACACAAATATTCCCAAAATCAAGCATACCGTATGAATTCATCTTTCTTTTAAATCTAAACATTTTATTTTCCAAGTTTCAAAGGATTACACCTAAACATGAAATCGAAAGCAATCAACTACCTTTCACATTCTTTCTTGGATCCAAGTCTCACTCAATTAAAAAAAATTAAAATTTTTGTTCACAGCAATACTGCCGCCCGACGACAGGTTACCAGAGGCCTATTTTTGGTCTTTGGCTGAACATCGCTCAACGAGGTGAAAATGTCGCCCTGTAGGAAAGGGCCGCCCAGCGGGAAGGGTTGTCGCTCGACATCACCTGCGATGCGAACAAGGTATACTAGCTTCAATTCTTCAATCCCTTAAGTTCTAATTGCTATACATTCCAAATCAATTCTAAACACTTTTAATGTATTTCTAACCGATTATATAACAAATTTAGGCACAAAACATCCTCAAATCTCAAAATCCCTTTCAAAACCCATCTTATATCAAAACTTTCATACTCAAAGTTTTCACCAAAATCAATCCATTCCAAGGCAAGAATTCAACATATTAATGACCGTAAACACGAAATCAAGCAATAGTAAGCTTCCCTTATCTCTAAAGCTTCCAAATTTGAAAGTTAGGAAGATGAGGATGTGAGAGAAAGAGACTCTTGAGCTAATCTTCCAAGAAATTTACCCTCCGCAACTTAAGAACACAAAATCGGGGTTAAGAAACCTTTGACACCCCTAACTAACTCGAGAAGTCTAGAGAGATGAAGAGAAGAGAGAAGGGATGAGAGAGAAAGGAAATGAGGAAAATCTACCTCCTCTTCCTTTATATACTCGACCTCCCTAGAACTCTCACACGGACTTTGGGCTATCTGAGGATCATGACTCATCAAACCACTCCCCATAACTTGTAATGGGTCTAGCTTAACTATTTTATCTCAAAAGTCAAAAATCACTCTCATAGCATATCCAAATTAACTCAAGCACATATCTTAAATTCCCTAAAATCAAACTTGAATTTCAAACAAACAACACCAAACCATCATCACATACAACAAACCATACAGAGCAACAATTCATTTATTTCTTTTAATCACTTAGATTACATATCTAAGTTCCACTTTTAGTTATTAAAACACTTAATCATGTATTAGGAAAAGAAGGTGTTACAGGGGGAGCTGGGTTAGGAAGTAATAGGATAGGATAAGCTCTTTATATATATATATATATATATATATATATATATATATATATATATATAAAATAATTCTGACATGTAAATTTAAAGTATATTATTAATTAAAATATTAAAAATTAAATAATTACTATTCAAATATTTTTTAAATAAATTTATTTAAATAATAATTATAATTTTGAAAATCTTATATAATTTGTTTATAATTTTAAGAAAATTAACTACATAAATAAAAGATAATATTGTATGGTTTAGTTAAAATTGTAATTTTTTTGTAAAAATAAAAAATTAAATTAAAAGTTACTTTTAGAAAATTACATGTAATTTATGAAATAGTAATTTTGTCATTTGAACATAATTTATATTTTATCTTATCGTTATCTAGTTTGTTATCTAGTGTGTACCAAACATTAGATAAGATTATAGCTTATCCTACTCTTATCTTATCCTGTTCTTATCCTGCTCTCATATTATATCCTATCTTATCCTATCCTAACCACCAAACAAGCCCTAAAGGGTTTGTTAAATGTTAACACAGATTACTGAAATGAAATTTTAATTTTAATTGAAGAATAATACCAAAAACACATAAGGATTGGTAAAACCCATTGTGAAGATTCAATGAATATCTGTTTATTAACGAGACGGGAATGGGTGGTAAGGTACCCGTACTCATGTGTACCCGCACTTTATAATTATTTAAATATTGTTAATTATATATAAAGTAAATTACTTTAATTTATTTTTATTTAAATATATTTTAAAATTATTTATTTTTCTTATAAATATATGTTACAAAATTGTTTTTTTAGTATAAATATATGTTTCAAAAATATTTATTTTTGATTATATTATATTTTTTTACTTTTTGTTTAAAATTTTACATTTTAACAAATATCCACAGATATCTGTGAATGCCCACAGATATGTATAAAATTCATGAATATCCGCTTAATGGGTACCCATATAAATATGGGCTGGTAAGGGAGGATTACTACTTGTGCCATACCTGCCTCGTTGACATCCTGAAAAACACCTATGAAACTATATCTAAGTTTTGTCATTTTTCGTTACCATAATAACTAGTTCACTCTAAAATAATTGCTCAAATAAAAGGGTTAAAGAAATGTTAAAAGACTGCAATTATATCCTAATATGGTTAAGAAACATAATTTGTGTTTTTCAGCAATGACACCAATTTTTCGTGCGCGTACCCATGTGTTGCAAACTACAAATAATGAGTAATGTTATATCCTCCTCCTACTCTATAAAGTAAGCATTAAATAAAAAGTAAAAGCATTTAATGTCTTAAAAATATAAAATATATTTATTACTTACCATAAAAGGAAGTAGAAGGATGGAGTAGGAGGATATAAAATTATTCAAAAACAATATCATTTCAAAATTCAAAGAAAGGGTCAAAGCAATGTTAAAAGTCAATAATTATATCCTAATATGGTCAAGAAACAAAATTTATGTCCCCATAATTAGCACCAAATTTTGACGCACTTATTGATGCATCCTGACTCAAAAAACGATAACAACACACAACTCAAAGAAAAAATAAAGCAATTTCAATTGTTGATACAGAAATTAATGGTTGATACTTTAATATATCCAAAATTTAATGTATGTACATATAATATCAATTGCTATTTTTTATTAATGACTAAAATTGTTTATTTTACCCCTTAAGGTCCATTTGGTGGCTTCAATAGGATAGGATAATTATTTTATCCTATTGTATAATGTGTTTGGAACTACAACTATAGCTCATGTTGAGGAAGGATGACGCTTAAGTTACAAGTTACAACTATTGGCGTTGCAATTTGCACGTGTTTCTTGTTGATGTGACACGATTCCAAACACCCATCTAATCAATTGTTTGTTACGTCAATAAGATATGATAATCTTATCCTACTCTTTTATCCTATTCTATTGGTCTAGTTATTTTTTTAATCTTGAGGGGGAATAAAGCAATACGATAAGATAGGGTCTTTACATATATATACATGTGTGTGTGTGTGTGTGTGTGTGTGTGTGCGTGTGTAGAGAGAGAGAGAGAGAGGAAGCAACTCCTGTGAGAATATTTGCTTATTTGAGAACATGAATCAAGATTAAAAATAATATACCGCTAAGATTAAAACCTTATTAAAAAAGAGACCACCAATGCCACTGTCATTACCACCCCTACCACCATCGCCCCAACGGCCCCACACCCCCACCATCGTCGCACTCCTACCACTGCCCCTATCGTCACCGTTAGGAGTGCGACAGTGGTGGGGGTGGTGATGGTGACAGTTCATTCATTCATACACACACACACACATATGAGTAAAGATCCATTGACACCAGGTGTCAAAGTTAGTCAAATTACACTTTAATAAATTTTTGTTGAATGCAAATTTAATCGATCCAATCGTTGAATTATGAGACATTATCTTCATGATCATATATATCAAATTTCACACAATTTGGACTTTTTTAAATATGTTATCCAACATTGAATATTTATGTATATTGTAATATCATATTGTACGTTAAAATAAAGTGATTTAATGAACTATTAAATAATTTTAGAACTATATGAAATTTTGTATATTTAATCTAATTAATAAGAACATCAAATTCAACGGTTGATTGGTTAAATTTGCATTATATTAAAAGGTATTGAATGTGTAATTTGACTAACTCTTACACCTGGTGTTAACAGATTCTAACCATATATATATATATATATATATATATATATATATACACACACACACACACACACACACACACCACCATCACACCCACCCTACCACTATAACACCCTACATTTTAATTTTAATTAATTGTTTGAAAATGAATCTCAAAATTTTGATCCTTATGGTTGTGATTAGAATTATGAGTACTATTTGAATGGGAATTTTTCCTGTAAATAGGAATCAGTTAAGCTTAAATAAGTATTATTTAAGTTTTTAAGCTTAAAAACGTGCTTAAAATATTAAAATAACATATTAGAATTTTTTTTATTTATCAGATTTTTTTATATAAAAATAATAAAAAGATGAAAATGCCCATGGTTGATTATCAAAATCAACCAAAGACATTTTAAATCAAATAAATTTATTTAAACTATCTAAATAATAAACTAAATATTAAAATATCAAAATATTATTGGATGTAGCAATGCTCACGGTTCTCTGAAATTTTAGAGCATATGGATAATATTATATAATGTATTTTTATTTTAAATCTTTATTTTAAGAATATTTTCTCATTAAACGTTTAGAAAAAGTTATCTCTGATTTTTTTTTCTAGAATATTAAGTACGGTGGCTTATCAGCCAAGCTCTTTTATGGTCAACAAATGGATAACAGCAAAACTTTTTATTTTATTACCCTTTTGTAATTTTACTTACCATACAAATAAACTTCACATGTGTTCCTTTAATTACCACAACTCAAATGAGGTGTTTTATTTTTTTAAAACACATGACCAACACAGCAAGGCTGATCTTCGTGGTCAAGAGTTCAGTCAATTTAGGATAATTATTATCTTTTACAATTTTAAAAAGAAATTACTATTAATTATTTTTTTATTTTTTTACCACACAATCTAATGTAAGATGTGTGTCAATTCATAACCATAAAAATAGTTGTTCAGCTTTTTTTCTCTATAATATATTCACGAGACACTTAAAACAATACACACTTAATCATTTTTTTCTTATTTTCTCTTCCTCTCTTCACAACTCTTCGTGAACTATTATCATACCAAAAATATAAACTAAGTTTCTACCTCTTAAGCCAAAGGAGATCAAATATCAAGTAGTCTCTCCCTTCTCTTTTTCATCCATCTATCTAAGGTATGCGGGAGAGGAGGTGGATTTCTAATTATGTTGTTATTTCACAAGGGTTGGGTTAGAGATGTTCCTCCAGTCTCTTTTTAGTTCTTATTGCTATTTGTATGTTGCTGTTTGATATTTATTGTTATGATTTCTTTGTATGTTGTATACTACTGTACTTATATGTTGGTTATTAGATTGTTTATAATTAGATTACTCCTATATTTAGTATATTAATCGGTTAGTTTTTTTATTTTAACCGTTTAAACTTTATATTTTTGTCATTTACAATTTTCAATCGATTAAAATTAGTTTATTATAAATTTTAATCAGATTAACTAACTTAAATGATTTAAGATGCTATTTAAACGGTATAACTTCAATTTTGTTTTAGTCAAATATTGATTTAGATAATTTTTTTAATCGGATACAATTTATTCATATACATTAATATTAATTTTTAATCGGTTAAATTATGTATTTAATTACAACCGAGACTTAAAATAAGTTTAGAACTTTCGCCATTATGAACTAATACTAATTTTTAGTTATATTATAGGAAAAGTTACTAGAAAACTGAAATAAATATAGATATATTTGGCTAAATAGGTAAGGTAAATACATCTATATAAATATCTAATTTATAATCAAATATATTTCAGAAATTTGAAAAAATGATTTTTATAAATACGGATTAAGAACTAAACAGATGTATTAAATCGAGTTTTACAATAAATCTGTTAAATTTTATAACACAAATATTAAATCAATTAGTTTTATAAAGATAAAGTTATGAATTGAATCTGTTAAGTTTTAATAAAAACATATTATAAACATATGTTTATAAAATCTGGTAGTTTAGTAAAATAGATTATAATAAATCAGGTAATTTTATAGAAATATACTAAATCTGTTACATAAACAAAAACAGTTGTATAAATCTGGTAGAATTGAATTGTGTAATTATATAATTATTTTTAAGAGGAATGAAGTGAATTTTATAAATTAAATAATGATTAGATAGAGATATATATCACATCAACCGAGTAAAAATTCAAAGTTTTAATTTGAAAAGTAAATAAATCTATTAGTTTTATAAAAACATAGTTATAAAGAAATTTATTTAAATTAGTTTTATAAAATAGATTAATAAATTAGTTTAATTATAAATAATTTATTTGAAATAAGATTTTTTTCTTCCGAAAGTAATATTAACATTAGATTATGAATATTATGTTGATAAGAAAACAATTATTACCGTATAAAGTATAAGAATAAGATTAAGTTAAACTATACCTATGCGTTAGGTAATGGTACTTAACAAAAGGACATAGTTGGAACTCCGCTAGATTTTCCAGAAAGACAACTTAGGACAAGTATTGTCTAAGTTATGTTGTGGCATGTAAGAGTCATGCATATGGTCAAGTTGTGACTAGGAAGTTGCAGTTGATACATTGCGAAATGAAAGGCAGGGACCATTGTTAGGTCTAGAGGATATGGTATCGAGTTGTGAGAGTCCTATGGTCAGGGTAGCGCCCTTGATGTCGGGACAATCACGTAACCAACTTGATAATCTTGACATCTGCCCAGCATTACCAAGATTGGTGTAAAGTATTCCCCCATTTGAGCCGTAGTGGTACTACGAGTTTGTTTCTCGAGAATATTGATTATGATGATAACATTGATGACAGTATCACTCTTTGGAAGGGAATATGAGCTCCCAATCACTTCCCAAGATTAGAGATGTTAATGATTTGTTTGAAATCATCTACAAGAGTATGGATCCATACGAGTTGTTACATCATGCGTAAATCATGAAAACTTAGGTCAAACCCTAGGATCCCCTTGCTTTTATATGAGTTTTAGTGTATGATTGGTGACATAGGGAATACTACGGAAACCCTTATGAATATGATTTAGAAATCAAATCACCTCACTCCTTTTCTTTGTACGTATTCGCACGCGACGTTAAAAGTAGATGGTGCAACTTCCTATGATGATGAATATCCACCTTCACTTTACCCCACATGGAGTGTGGGTACACGATGTAGTCTCTGGCTTGGATACATATAGAGGTTACATTACCATTAGCTTTTTCTCACTGTTTCCAGACATCTATATTTCTGCTACTGTGATTACTCTACCTATTTTGTTGACTACTTAACCTCCTCTCAAGTATGTAAGAGCTGATGCTGTACCCCCGCCACCGTCACCTCTTGCAGAAAATGAAGATGAGGACAATGCTCAAATAGTTCCACTGGTTAACTTCTTTGAGCCACTACAGATACCAAATATTCCTGACGTAGATGATGCTCCTTACTTGTCTCTTATTCTTGACTATTACCCAGGGATGGGTAAGATGGTGGGCAACCTTTTCAGATGCCCAATGGACATGCATTCTATGCTAGAGGAGTTAAACCAGACTCTGAGGAGACAAAGTTAGACTACTGACTACAGAAGTTGACTACATCTCGTCTTTTGCTGACCATAGGGTTTTAGTTTTATATATATAGGTACTGCTCTAACCTAGGACCTTTTTTGTTTTGATATCTATATATAGGAGGGTAATTAGGTCTTTTGACTTATGTATATTGTATATAAACAGTTTAAGTTGGATGACTATCTAAACCTATAACTAAAATTATGTAAGCTAATGTATGATATATGCTTTGATGATATTGTATTAATGTGTATACATCTTTCTAATTTTGACGTTTATAACTAATTAATAAACAATGAACAATGTAATGACCCAACTGTCGCTACTAAACAATCCTACTAAGCATACACCTTATCCACATATCAGGTGAATAAAATCATATCATATCTGTATATAATTCATACACGTCAACTGAGAGATCCTCCCATCTTTCCTGGTGCCATACATATATATCTGTTTGACTGTCAGCATCACACATAAACAACTATGGGATAACACCAGCCTATATCAAAGATGTCAAAATATACATCACCGGAGAAAAGGGATACAAAACTCACTCCCTATAGCTGGTCAATCTATACAACCCCATCAAAAGAATAACTATACAAAACAACACGTCCAAAACAAAAAGAGTTGTCTCTCAAGCAACTCCACCATCATCTCTGAGCAGCCAGGTCCACTGAACCATCGTCATCTGCTCCCACGCCATAAGATGTGATCATCATAGGCACATCAGCACAACACAGCAACAAGACATCCACAACAACAAAACAAGGTAAGGGTAAGCTTACTAAAACAATGGCATAGCATATGATCGTGGAAATGATCAACAATTCACAACATTCAATCATGAGAATATAGCACACCATCATAAGTCTAGAGTTCTCAGCGCCTATGTACATATGTATATATATAACATACATTCATACAGAACGGAATTCTCAACTCAGAACTCCACGTTACATCACAACCATCGCAATTATGTCAATGCATGATGACATGACTCTCGAGAGATTTACAACATATCGAGTGATCAGCCAGGTCTCACCCCTTACTGTGGCCTATCCAAGCACCATTCAGGGATTGCCAAACTCTGATCCGCAGATAAGCTTAGTGGTTTGTTAGGATAAGTGTATGTGGATGGTGGCTTACAACGACACAAGGCCTGCATTGCCTTGCTGTCCTGTGGAGTCGCCCATTCACTCATACCCGAAGGCCCATCGTTAGCTGCCCCACGTCTCATCCAGCACTAGGTTGGAGGCCCATCTGAGTTCCAACTCTGGTCACCATCCAACTTACGTGCCTACCCGCACCACGGCATGAGGTTCATCGTCAGCTACCTCAACTGTCAACTATGCATGAATGCATGTACTACACACCTCAACCATAACCAATCAACATACGACATATGTATATGTATATCAATACAACTAGTGGCAAAGAGGTCCTTCGTCAGCTACCTCACACAGCCACTCAACATCCATCAATACCATACCGGCCCCAAATTGACCTCAATCAAAATCAACAGATAAAGCCCTATCTAAGTAGCCTATCTCATGAGAAACCTCATACAACAGTATCATACATAACAAGTGGAGGTCCTATTTAAGCAACCTTCCAATTCAATAACATGTCCAACAATCAACCTTAATTTGAAAACCAATATCTTATTTGAAAATCATTTGGAAGATAGGTAAATCTTGAAATTCACAAAAACCTTCGAAACAATTCACTTTCTTCTAATTTAAAGAAATCATATTTAACATGGACAACTCTCTATCATGTCCAAATAGAACTTTGAAAATATATAATACCCTTTTTATATGTGTATATACATAATACTTCACATTTTGAAATGAAAACTCTAAAATCTGAAATAGTACATTCAGTTCTAAAATAATATATTAAGTACTGTAATAATAGATTATATCAGTTTAGTAAAAATGCACTCGAATTCGTTTTTTGGTAGGGATAATCGATTAATTATTGTAGAACCAAAATCAAAAGAAATTTTTCTAAAACCCAGATAATCGATTATTAGAGTCTATAATCAATTATTATAGAGCCAAAATCACAAAAATAACACTTGGAGCTCTATATAATCGATTATGAAGCTCACATAATCGATTATCTGCGACAAGACTACGAAAAACCACAATTTTCTGTAGCAAAACTCAAACTTTCATCACCCAAACTCAGATTTTCGAATCAATGGGGTTCCAATATCATCAATCCACCTCAACCAAGCTCATATACAACAGATTATACAATTAATTCAACATTTCATCACACAATTCATGGATTTCTCATCAAAATCTCAAAATTTTCTCTAAAACCCATTTTCATCCAAAATCTCTCCACAACCAACATACAATCTAGATTTGGACCAACCCAAGGTGATATTCACACACAATCATGTTCATACATCACAAATCTAGCAAGTGTAAGCTTCCCTTACCTCTTGGAGCTTCTAAATCCGAGCTTGGTGAAAGGAAAACGTGAGAGATGCAGAACCTTGAGCCAAATCCTTAGTGCAACCACTCCTCCTCACCGAAAGGATGGAAAAAGGGCTACGAATCTTGCCTCTACATAGTGGGTTTGAGAGAATTTTGAGAGTGTGAGACATGAGAGATGAAAGAAAGAGAACGAGAAAGTCCAAGAGAGTGTGAGAAATGAGAGGGGGAATGGGTTTTAAACTCTCCTTGGGCCCCACGAAGGCTTTGTGCCCACTAAAGCTCAGGGTCTGTCTATTCACTCTCCAAAACTCACGACTGGCTCCACTCTACTGTTTTTCACTCAAAACTCAAACAACACCAACAACACTCTCAATTTGGCTCAAGCACATTTTTCTCAATTCCCTAAACTCAGATAGGAATTCCAAGACAACAACATAAAACTAAAACCACATAACAACAATAATTTATTTATTTGTTTTAAACACCATGATCACATATTAATTTCCACTTTTTAGTTATTAAACCACTAAATCATACATTAAGACAAACACGGTGTTACAAACAATGTTTTTATAAATTTGTTTTCTGTATTTAAAATAATCAAGTTTTTTAAAAAAAAAAAGTTAAAAATTTCACTCACTAATTTAATAAATAATTTGCATCGTAAATCATTTAAACGAATTCTAATAAAATAATGAAAAGAAACGTTTGGGCATTATCAATGTGATTGGGTGTCACAACCACCATCGCCGCACTCCTATCACTGCCCCTACCATCACCGCTGGGAGTGCGGCAGTGGTAGGGGTGATGACGGTGACGATTCATTTGAACATTATATATATATATGTGTGTGTGTGTGTGTGTGTGTGTGTGTGTGTGGTGTGTGTATACATACATATATATACATATTATCTCAAATCTTATATATAAATGTCTTTCATATATTCTAATTATGCTAATATATAAATTATTACAAACTAATATGTTAATTTAAATTATTAAAATATTTTAAATTAATGTTATTAAATATATTTTAATAATTTATATAATTAAACATGTGCATAAATTTTAAATTAAAATGAATAAAAAAGATATTTAAGTAATTAAAATATTTAAAATTAATGTTATTATATTTTTTTTACTATTATTATTGAAAAAATTATAAAAAATATTTTTTTAATATGTTAAAGTTAATTAATCAATTACTATATATATCAAGATATTATAAATCAATCAATTACACTAGCTTTAGAAAGTTAATCCATCAAATAATCAACTTAATCAAATCAAATAATTTAATTGATTGATTAATGTTAACTAATTGATTATCACAAAATATATTAAAGTTACTATATCTATTAAAATATTATAAACCATAAGATCATTCTGTATTAACAGTTTATATTACTCTTTTAAAGTTACACTAGTTTATATTAACAGTTATATATATATGTAGAGAGGGTTAGGATTTGTTGACACTAGGTGTCAAAGTTAGTCAAATTACACCTTCAATAACTT
The DNA here is from genome assembly GCA_004329165.1 of Spatholobus suberectus. NCBI lineage: Eukaryota > Viridiplantae > Streptophyta > Magnoliopsida > Fabales > Fabaceae > Spatholobus > Spatholobus suberectus. Next base: position 751,827 of record CM014730.1, on the reverse strand, counting down.
TTTGTAAAATACAAATTTAACCAATCCAACCATTGAATTATGTGATATTGTCTTCATGAACATGTCTATCAAATTTCACATAATTTAGATTTTTCTAGATATGTTATCTAATAACAGATTTATATATATATATATTTTTTAATATCATATTATATGTTCAAATAAAGTGATGTGATAAACTACTAAATAATTTTGGAATTGTATGAAATTTTGTATACTTAATCTAATTAATAAAAAAATCAAATTCAACGGTTAGATCGGTTAAATTTGCATTCTACAAAAAGTTATTAAATGTGTAATTTGACTAACTTTAACACCTAGTGTCAACGGATCCTGACCCATATGTGTGTGTGTGTGTGTTCGGGGGGAGGGATCAAATGACATCAGTGTAACTTAAACCAACTATTACACCAATCAATAACTTAATATAGAATGTGATTTTTATCGATCCAACTGTTGAATTATAATTTCATATTACTAAGATTGTTTGTGTCAAATTTTGTTAAAATTGAATAACAATAAGGTAATCAAACGACTCATGTTTTACTATGTTTTGAAAACTATATATTACGTCCATTTTGATCTATATGAATAAGGTATCAAATAATTTTGGATTAATATAAAATTTTGTACATATGGTCTATGTTAAAGGAACTTTCGATCCAACGGTGGGTTTTATGATAAAATTATTCAATTAAAAGTTATTAAATAGTGTAATAGTTGGTGTAAGTAACATCGATATCATTTGATCCCTCCTATATATATACATACACACACACACACACACATACGTACATACATATATGTATATATATGTATGTATGTATATGTATATGTATAATTATATATAAATTATTAAAATATATATAACAACATTTATTTTAAAATATTTTAATGATTTAATAGTAATTTATTAGTTAATTTTAACATATTAAGAAATTAATTTTTTTACAATTTTTCCAATAATAAATAGTAAAATATATACAATAATATTAATTTTAAAATATTTTAATTATTTAAATCTCTTTTTTATTCATTCAAACTATATATATAATATGTTAATATGCTTTTTTTAATTTAATATTAAAATTTGTGTATATGTTTAATTATATAAATTATTAAAAAATATATAATAACATTAATTTTAAAATATTATATTGATTTAAATTAATGGATTAGTTTCTAATAATTTATATAATAACATAATTAAAATATTAGAAAAACATTTATATAAAAGATTTGAGACAATATATGTATTTTGTGTGTGTGTGTGTGTGTATTTTGATGCAGACCAAATAACATATTTGTTATATATATTTTATTATTATTTTGTGTGTGTGTGTGTGTGTGTGTATATATATATAGGGTCAGGATCGTTGACACCAGGTGTCAAAATTAGTCAAAGTACACCTTGAATAACTTTTTGTAAAGTGCAAACTTAACCAATCCAACTGTTGAATTGTGTGATATTATGTTCATGATCATGTATGTCAAATTTCACATCATTTGGACCTTTTTAGATATGTTATCCAACATTGAATATTTACATATATTTTAATATTATATTGTACGTTAAAATAAAGTAATGTGATGAAGTATTAAATAATTTTGGAATTGTATGAAATTTTGTATACTTAATCTAATTAATAAAAACATTAAATTCAATGATTAGATTGATTAAATTTGCATTTTACAAAAAGTTATTGAATGTGTAATTTGACTAACTTTGACACCTGGTGTCAACAGATCCTGACCCTATATATATATATACACACACACACACACACACACAAAATAATAATAAAATATATATAACAAATATGTTATTTGGTCTGCATCAAAAATTGGATATGATTAAAGTTTATACTTCCCTTATCATATCTTACTTTTATCATACTCTCATATCTTATCTTATTCTGACCATCAAACATATTTTTAAACTAATTTCCTAACTTTAGAATAGGCATATCAAATAGATAACACCATTAGAAAGATAAAATAGATGCATTATTTTTTATGTTTAGATGTTATTTTGAAATTAACTTAATTAGAGGTTTATTTTGATTACTTGTATTACTTTTTGAATTTAGTTCTTGTAAGTGAAGGGAATATATTTTAGAAAATAAAATACACTTACGATGAAAAGCATATATGCTTTGTTTGGATTACAAGTGAAATAGAGAGGAATGAATTAAAAAAAGGAATGAAATAGGAAGAATGAAAATAAAAGAGAAATAGAGTGGAAAAGATGTAGTGTTTGGATAGATAAAATTAAGAAGGAAAAAAATGGAAAAGATTTCTCTCCATTTGTTTGGATAAATAGAAAAGAGAGTAAATAAATTATATGAAAAATATTTTAATACTAATTAAAAATTAAATTTTTTATTTCATTATTTTTTCTTAACATAAATTATTTATTATTTTTAAGAAGAATTATGTTATAAAATATATATAATTTTTCAATAACGTAAAAAAATAAAGAGGAGAGATATAAATTTTTACTATATTATTTTTTCTCAACATAAAATTTATATTTATTTATGATAAAAATGTATTTAAATTTAAAAAATTGAAAAAGCATATATAAGAACTAAAAAAAGAATATGCACGTCTGCACTCATTGTTAGCAAAACTGTAGTGGCTTTTCGTTCCATTTCACAGCTTCAGCAGGGAGAAACAAATTTCAATGGGACTCACAGAAATGGTTCTTTCTCCCTTCTATTTTTATGCTAACTAAACCACTGAAATATTTTATTTTCATCGTCTTTCACTCCTTCTCAATGCATTCCTTCCTAAATTGACTAAACCAAACACAGTGTCCATGTATATCAAATTTGAAAGTTAGATACAATTTTAATCGTTTTTTAATTAATAATTATAAGTATATTTTATCCTTTACATAATGTTTTAGTGTAAATAGTGAGAGGGAAAATAGAAAAAAGAGAAATAGGATAAAAATATTAAATTTTTACTATATAGAAATAGAAAAGATTGAAATTCTTTTTGTGAAACCCGAAAAAAAAAAACGCTACTTCACACATTGGGATGAATGAGGGAAAGAAAAAATCCATCTCTTTTTTTGTTTTAGTTTTTTTTTAAAAAATAAAATTAATGAATAAATTTCTGTTAAGAAAAATAGTGGAGTAAAAAGCTTTTTTTTCATGGTTAATTTATTTTTTTAATTAGTTAAAAATAATTTTCATATAATTTATTTATTTTGCACTATCTCTTTCATTCACCTAAAAAAGTGAAATAATTTTATTCACTTCTTTCCTTTATCTTTTTATCTATCAAAACAACACATCTTTTCTATTTTATTTCTTTTTTTAATTATATCCTTTCTATTATTTTCTTTCTTTCTTTCTTCTCTATTTCACATTTAATTCAAACAAAGCATTAAAGTATACTCTCCTTAACTTACCCTATGTTTATGTAGAAATGAAATAGAATGGAATAGAAAGGAAAGAGATGAGATAAAAATTTAAATTTCTACCATTTGTTTAAGAAGAAAAATAGGAAGGAGAAAAGTTGTTTTTGGCATGAAAGTAGTAGGGGGAGGAATGATCTCTCTCTTTTCATTTTTTTTAATTTATAAAAATAAATATTTTTTATAACATAACAAATTTTAAAAAAATAATTTTATGTTAAGAAAAAATAATGGAGTAAAAAATTAAAATATTCTAATTAGTATAAAAATTTATATAATTTATTATTCATTTCTACTCTCTTTCCCACTCATTCAAATTAGGGGAAAAATCACTCTTTTTTCTTCTTATCTTCATCATGTCAAAAAACATATCTTTTTCAATCTATTTCTATCCTTTTATTTTTTTTTCTCTATTTCTTTCCTCTCTATTTTCTTTTTCTCTTTTTCACTAATAATCCAAACAAAACATTAGTGAACTCAAATCCTTAACATTTTATTGCGTTGGTTATTGAAGTAAAATTTCAATTTTGATTAGAAAACAACACCTAAATTTTGATTATTAAAATGTTTTTAAATATCGGTGGAAGTTATTTATGTTAACAGTTTTTCTAATACATGTCTATGAACATATTATAAAAGTTAAAAATAAAAAGATTTTATTAAAAGGACATATTTATTATATGAAAAACATAAAAATTAGTTAATTTTTATTTTTTAAATTTAAATTATTTGATAAAATATATTTAATGTGTTTACAGTATGTGTATATAGATACATTATAAAATAATAATAAAAAGAATAATAAAAAACACTTATGATAATAATAAGGAAAATATTTAAAACATACTTTAAAATAGACTTTAAGTAATTATAGAAATTTTATTAAGAAATAAAGTATTTACTATGATGTGGCAATAGGGAGAATTCTTATTGATGGTATGTATAAAAGAAATTCACTCACAATGCATACAAATTAAATTCTTATTACTAGGGGTGGTGACCAAGCGGGCTAACCTTGCCCCAACCCATTATCAACCCATCTATAGTAGGTTATGAAATGGTAGGTTAACCTACACAAACTTGCCCAAAAAAGTTAAAATAAAAAAAAATAAGGAAAAATAATAATAAAAAGTATTAGTACGGTTCTTTTTAACACATTATATATATGTGTATGTGTGTGTGTGAGTGTGTGTAGATAGAGAGAGAGAGAGAAAAAGAGAGAGAGACATACACATACACACACATATTCTTGAAAACATGAACAAAATTATCATGAATTGATATGCAATTGATAAAGTGATCAAGATTCAATATATGTGAGGAAGGGTAAAGAAAGGAGAGGAACATACAAGATTTATACTGGTTTGATCACCACCACTGTGATCTACATGCAATTTTCAATCAAACTACTTGGTATTATCACTATGTAATTCAATTTTTTTACAAGCACACTACACAAACAAAGGAATCACACACAATCACAACCCAAAAACCAAGTTTTTTGAAAACCTATTGAAAAAACTTTATCCAATTCTTGTTTAGGCCTACCACAAGAAAAACCTTGAGAAAAATCCTTCTCAAGAACAAAAATTACACAAAGTAAAGGTTAGATATCACCTTAGTTCATGATGAATGCAAACAATGAAGCATAAAACAAATCTACCTAAAAGATGACTCCTCTTTATCCATAAAGATGACCCACATGTGAGCTCTTGATTTGATAAAGAACTTGTTGTAATGATGATAAAAAATATGTTTTCTCTTTTGAAAACTCTCACAAAAGTTTAGGAATTGGAAGTCATATGAAAAAAAGCAATGAGTAGGTTCGCAATTTAAAAAGAGAAAACAAAAATAACTAGTTATCCTATTTCGTAATCAGTTATTTTGATCTTCGCAATTTTAGAAAAATGAACTAAAAGAAAAATAACTAGTTATTTGCATAAGTCTTCTTTTCCACATTACTTAAAATAACTGATTATATAATTACGTAATCAATTATTTGCACATGACTTTATTTTAGCTTACTAAAATAACTGATAACATAATCAAGTAACAGGTTATTTCAGAATCAATACAACTTTCTAACATAAAAACTAACCAAATTAACAGATTAAGTTGTTCTAACTACAAGACTAAATCATTTAAGAATTTTAACACTAAACTTTCATATTTTATCAAGCCAAATCCATATTTTAAACATCTATTTTATCTTGGATTCAATTTTAAATTTATTAAAACATGTTATCACTTGTTAATTCATTAAATTTTAGATTTAGAGCTCATCACCATCAAATCATCAAGGATAAAGATAAATCATGCATGACATACAACGACACACACATATAAACATACAATACAACTTTGCACTCATCAAGAGGCTAAATCATCAAAACTCAAGTAATACTTCATGGGTGCAAGAACAATTTTTCTTCTTGCTTCTTCAAATTAACACAAACAAAGAAACACTACTTAGTGGTGTTAAGCTTATTTTTTTGAGGAAAAAAACTTCAAAGTTAGATTATTTGTAAAGAAAAACATTAATCAGGTATATGTAACTTTAAATTTTGATGAGTTCATATATATATATATATATATATATATATATATATATATATATATATATATATATAGGCTTAATTGCACATTTTGCCACACAACTATTTTAATTGCACATTTTATCACCCAACTTTTAAAATTCACGCATTTTGCCACCCAATTATTTTACTTACACATTTTGTCCCCTAACTTTTAAAATTTGCACATTTTGCCACCCCAATTGTTGATTGCCAATCAATGATCAACTAAAGGGGGTAGCAAAATGTGCGAATTTTGAAAGTTGAGTAGCAAAATGTGTAAATAAAATAATTGGGTGGTAAAATGCATGAATTTTAAAAGTTAGGTGACAAAATAAGCAATTAAAAATGTTGAATGGCAAAACTTACAAAACCATCAAAGATAGGTGGTAAAATGTGCATATATATATATATATATATATAGGATGATGAGTTCATATTAGTATTAGTATATACCTTTTTAAATTATATTCACAAAAAATACATACAATAATCATAATTATTTATCCATTTTTTGACTGGATGTATTTTTATCAAATTCAACACTAAAGTAAGACCTAAATAATTTCGTAATATCTTCCTTCTTTCAAAAGGTTCAAAAATCACCTAAGGCAATTGATTTGATATTTCAATTATTGTTAATGTGTCTAATGATTAAAAGTCCCTTACTTATCTATTAATTTTTTTCTTAAAAATATGATTAAGTGTAGAAAATGAGAATCGTACTCAGCACTATTTTTTTTTTTTTACGTGAACTTCATAGTTTCTAATTTTCTATCGTAAGTCAATTTTTTTTTTACAGAATCAATCATAAGTCATAAACTCTAGTATTTTATTGATATTAAAATAAGTTTTTTTTTAAAAAATTAAAATCATTTTCAAATAAATTTATGATTAAATTATAATGTTTATGATGATGTTTATTAAATTTATGATTAGATTCTCACCCTTGCATTTTAGGAAAATAAAGTATAAATATAATTAAATTAAATTAAATTAATTTATAAACAATACTTTTAATAATGTAAAGTATACAAAATAATTAAATAAAATGAAAACTATTGAATAATACATGATACAACGTATGCTATATTGGGCTTTATGATATTATTTTTAGTTACTATAGGATAAAACCACCTATAGTGGATGTTCCATCCCTTCATCAATACCATCCTTGCATCCTTTGGTGGCTTACCATTTTTCTATTCCTTTAAAAATTCCTTTCTCTAGCTGCTAAGATAACCACCATACTTGCGAAGTAGCATTTCTTTAAGCTCTTGATCACTTGGACATAGGCTAGAAGTTTCATGATCTTCAACTGCTTCCTCCTTCTCCCAACTGAGTACATCATCTCATGTTCCTGCTGCCTCATTTGGAAATATTAAATCAGGCTTATTTGTAATGATTTCACGTTGCATAATAATTACATTTCAAATGCTTCATAGTCAATAAAGTGCTTGAAAGGAGGATATCGACAATGAATCTTTCTGAAATAGCAAAGTGAAATAAAATTCTCCTATCCAAAATAAGGTATGATGCCAATTTCAAGTATTATTACTTGATTGATAAATAAATAAATAAAAAGAACGACCAGTTTTTGGTTGAATGTAGATGGAATTTTACAACTTCTATCATCAATGAAATCAAAACTAACATCTATCGTTATTAGAAAAATTGGTGGGATCCTACTCACTCTTTTCGAAAGAGAATAAAATTAATAAAATTAATCATTAACATGCAAGAATGTCTAATTATACCTGTTTAATCACAGATAGGTGTCAATGTTCTGGGCAAGGTGTTCGTCCATTTCATTGAAGGACCTCACGAGGCTATAACAGTACAAATCCTAACTTAATAAATCATATCAATTTTTAAAAGATATTTTTTTATTATGAATGGAAAATTATAAAACAAAGCTATGGTACAAAATATAGAGAAGCATATACTTTTGAGACTCTACAATTCACAATCCAAGTTCACCCTAACAATGAATTGTCATCCACGTACTAAAGTTCAATTTAAAAAGAAAAATACATAGAGAAAAAAGCTAATTAGATTTCAAAATTGAGAATCACCAAAGAAGAAGAGCATATTTGGATGAGTACAGTTTACATCTCAGTCAATTTCAACTATGATCTATTATGGAGAGAGACAACATAGATGACCATAACAATCTAGTCCAAATTCTAATTGGCCTACATTGATACGACACAATTTTAGTAACTTTGTTCTTCACAATGGTGCATTTTGACAGTCTCTGCAAGTTTGGATATATATCTAGCAAATCCTAGATGGATCTACTAAAGGCATGAGCCATGTTGTATGAGGCTTCTGGAAGAAATCTCCCTTCTTTTCTACATTCTTCTTTTGTACCCTCTCTGTGACATATGAACCTTGCAAGAATCTAAACCCAAACACGTTTTCTGAATTGAGTTTACTTTTCTATGATGTTGCAATAAATAAATACATTCTAGTTTCAGTTTAGCGAAGACTTACTTTTGATAAATCACCAATCCACACAGCATCCTAAGGGCAGTCTGTGGAACATAACTAAAGTTTGAGGCCTTGAAAAAGGGTCCCAAACCCAATAATTCTTCATTTTTTTCACTTACTCCTAGGAGTTGATAAATCACTGACATATTAGAATTCAATTGAGACATAATAAAATCATTACATCAGAACATAACACATTAGAATTGGAGGAAATTGTTTGTGTTCATTTCCTTCTAATTTTGAATGAAGGAATGGAAACCACATTTCGTACCTCAATTATGAAATTAGTGATGATGTAGCCAATTTCAGCTATCAATTTCCCAAAGAAAGATTCATTAGTGCATGACAACATTGAACCTAGGCTATTGGTTTGTGGATCTTCTTTGAACCCTTCAAAAGCGGAGTATGCATCATCTACAAAGCTATATGCAAAGTTTAGGCAACATCTTGACTTGTGATACTTTAAAAGAGGATTCTATGATTTCAATCTCATGTATAACCCAAGCACGAACAGTTTGTTTTCTTACATATGAAGGAAAAAAATCAAAACCAGTCAAGAACCAATACAGGATTGTTAAGGGCCAAAAGCAAAAATTTGTCCTAGAACAAATGCAAAATATAAAAGTCATATGCATAGTGTAATGTAGAACAAAGCTACTAATTCTATATAACATTGAAAATGATACTCTAACTTCCAAGACACCAATGTAGTGGCATTAGAACTAAATCAAAAACAACAAATTGAGCAATAATTGAACCAAATTTATTTCAAGCAATAGTTTATGGATATTAGAGAGATACAATTATAACCAATTGTTTAATGCTTACCTAGTGCTGCAACCAGTGTCACTAAGTTGACAGTTAGAACAATGAAATGTTCTACATACCTATGTCACATTAAGAGCACGAAATCAATAAAATCAAAGTAGGAAGTAAGAAACACAATTAACTTAAAGCTGTTTAAATATCCCTAGAAAACATTGCCAAAATTTTTCTCTTGTTTTATTATTATAAGGTGTTGTCCACGAAAGAAAAGCATCAGAAACAAAAAGATGAATAAGGGTCTTGCTATTAAATTAGAGTTCTCCTCACTAATGTGTGAATTCTGTCTCCTTGAAAACAAAAAATGAATTTGAGACACTTTTGCTAGTTACTAAAAACAAAAAAGACTCTAACAAGGATTAAAATTATTTAGAAAAAACACAACCTTCTTGTCCATGAGAACCATCTCCATAGAGAATGCAAATTTTTGCTTCAAGATATTAAACACCATCGACAGCTCAACTACCTTCACCACAATGATCCAACTTTTTTTCTCAGGAGAGATGTTAGAAATTGAATTATATTTTGTAGACATTTTCACTCAACAAACCTGCAACTCATCTTCAATGCCCCCACCGCAACCAATATGCACAATATATATAGTTAGGAAGCAAAACCCTAAGTGAGCAATCATGTAACTCATCAACTATATTAAATAAAAAAATAAAAAAAGGTTTAGGGTTTCACCGCTTCTGAACCTGGTTAAATTATTTCCCAGCTGTGTGAAGACTCTTGTTTGGTCAATAGCTTAAAACGGATAGGAAAAATAGGCAAGAGTTTTTTTCAATTGTCTGCATGCTCTCCCTATACCATTTGTATGATAGTTCTTCATAAGATAAAGAAGAAGCCCAGTTGTTTATATCCTTTGCCACTTTGCAAGCCTCTTGCATAGTCTTCTCTTTTCCTCTAAGCATTTCACATTTAGGGAAAAAAAGATGGCTCACCCATTTCCTATGACAAAAGACAGTCGTATGTTTTCGTGTTTGTGCTTGGTGGTTTGTTTCCCCTTTCAAAATTCAAATTCAAAAAGTGCAAAGTGTTCAATTTTTTTTATAACCTAATACAAATCCTTCAACCCAATTACTAATAGCCCAAGATCTATTTCTCAGATGACTAATAGCCCAATATGTATTTCTCAAAGTGGAAACAATTTTTGAAAAGCATTTTTTGTCAAAATTGCTGAGGAAGTGACACATGTAAAAAGTTTCCCCAACAGTGGCTTTCAATTGTATATAGTATAGATTCATCATCTGTTGTAGCCTCTATACTTCGTAGAGGAAAAAAAAGGAGAAAGAAAAAAAAATTGTTCCAAAATTTGCCTTAATTAGGTATGTCTCCATCGCCTAATACTGATTATAATCCTGGTTTTCTTCCACGTCTGGTAAGAATTTATCTTTGTATTCAGTGATTGCTTATGTTATAGTAATTTTGAAAACATAATTTTCTTTTATCACTATTCTATTATGTGGATGGGTTTGGAGTATTGATATGTCTTGAATTCACTTGAATACTTTCAATCTTCAATCTTTTTCAATTGGGTATGTTCTTAACGGTAGAGTATTAGGTATATGTTTTTGGGTAGTTTTTTTTTTGTAAATCTAATTTTAATTATTATTCTTTTCTTTTTTATTATTCATTGATTGATTTTTCTCTATCTAAACGTTTCAATAAGTTATATATTCACTGAGATTGAAAGGTAATGAAATTTATTCTTGAATTCATGCAGAGCATTATATTGATGAAATATATTTGCTTACATTGGCAAGTTACATATTCTTTTTTTTCTTGGTTAATAATATTAGAAATTTTATTTTTAATTAAACATTGATACAACTATGTTTGCTTGCATTGGCAAGGAATATAGCATATATCTAAAGTCAGAATTGAGAATAGATTACAGGGTATTATTGGTAGACTATTTGTGTTAAAATTGACTACCTGAATAATGTTAGTACAACTACTTATTGGTTGTCAGAAAATTTGCTTTTAGTTCTCCAACTAGAAGTTCAACAAGAAAGATATTTCTGGGGGATTTCAATAAAACAAAGCATAGAATCCAATTCAATAAGGTGGTGCTTATTGGACTTAAGGCTATCCATATAAAATTCTTATGAATGGATTTTGTAGTCAATAAAAGTGTAAGAATGAGTAGAAAGATAATGATGAGAAATAAACATTCAAACCAGAAAAATCCCTAAGCTGGTATTGCTTTTCTACTCTTCTTTGAAGGTCATTGTTTTTGGTTCAAAGTTGTTTATTGTAAATATTGCTGATTGTGTTCCATTTGTAGATGAAAAATGGTAGTTTGTTGGCAACTTAGTTGCATGCATGGTAATTGAATGATAGTTAAACAATTACCACTACAAAGGTAATTGAATGATAAATCATTATGGTCAAGTTATGAGTATGTGGAAATTATAAAGTTATGAAATGGTTTTTAATTTCATGTATTTGTTAATCTAGATGATTTATTGAGTCAGATTTGAGTTGTTGGGAAAGATCATGGATTTGTTATCATCTTACAGAGGTTAGATGCAAGAAGTTTAGGAAGGAAGACAACGTTAACATTGGGATGAAAAAATAGGGGAAAGTATAAAGCATACAAGCACGAGTTAGCTCGCAAAGTAACTAGAAGTAAAAAAATATAGATTTTCCTTTAGACCAAAAAGGATGCCTTTGAGAAATGGTGAAGGGTGGAAACCTAATGTAGTGTGTGAATTTCATAACCATGATGTAGCTGAAACATTGGAGGGTCAAGCATATGCGGGTCAACTAAGTGGAAAAACAAAGTCTTTACTAGGTGATATGACAAAGAACTTGGATCCCTCCTCTCACAGTTTCTCTCTCACACACACATGAGAGGGATCAATTTAGGAGTAAGTAGTTTACACTTATTCTCTTTAATAACTTTTTTTTATAAAATCTGAAATTTTCAAACCCAATCATTGAATCATATAATATCATTTTGATGATCATGAATGTAAAATTTTAGATAAATTAAATATTCACAAATATGTAATTTTATAGTCAATATTTACTTATATTTTGATAAGTATATATTGTATGTTAAAATAAAGTTAATTGACGAGATATTAAATAATTTTTAAATGAATGGAGTACAATGTCTATAAAAAATCATTGAGTAGTGTAAGTCAAAAATGACACACTCTTAGAATAAGCCAATCCCTCCTTTTCTTCCTCCCCTATGTGTGTGTTTAATTGCGAACAAGACCAATTAACACCAAGTGTTAGGTGCATGATTAATAACATCAGATGTCAAACAAATGTGTGTGTAATTGATTAGGGAGAAGATCAATTGTCACCAAGTGTCAAACTTGTACACTTACACCAATTTATAATTTTTTATAGAATTCGAAATTGAGCAATCCAATCATTGAATTAAAATTTTTTATAAAATAGATTAATTTTGTAAAATTTCATGTAAATAAAAAATCAATTAATACTTCATCACACTATTTTATTTTGACAAATAATATGTTATTTAAAACATAAATAAATATCCATTAATAGATGACATACCAACAAATGTTTTAGAAAAATAACATTAAATGAATATAATGTGCTAACTTATATCTACTAGGAAACATTATATTAGATATTTCATAATTTAACACATGTTTTGAATTTTCCAACTTAAATAAAATATTAACAAAATTGCCATTTTTAATTGCAAAAAGTGACTGGGAGTATGTTGTAGTTTTATGTTTAATATTTTCTTTTATTATATAATTTTTATATTTTCATATAAAAAACAAGTTTCAATGAGAAAACATAAAAGAAAAAATTAAATATTTCTAATCAAAATCGTATAAAAATAAAGAAATAAAAATTGAATCATTTAATGTAATTTAAACTATTTCTAATCAGATTAAATTAAATTTAATTAAATATTTAAATTATTTCTAACCAAATCTTAATACATTTTTGTAATCACAATAAATGATTATATATAAACAAATTGATTCTCCCTATTAAACATCACAAAAAGGACTAATGTTTTAAAACTTGAACCAGTCATTGACTTGGTCAGGACACCAAGTTAATGGTTAAACCGGAGGGTCATGAATTGAATTGCATAACCCAGTCTTAACTAAAAAATTGAAAATATTCATGGCATATAAATTTCATACCTATAAAATTTATTAAATTAAATTTCAATCATGATGTGTAGCCCATAAATAAATAAAAAATCAACAATGGTATTTGAGATGAGAGTAAAGGAAGAAAGGACTAAAGATTACGCATTCAGCTCAAACAAACAAGTGCAAGTGAATAAAAATTACATGTTCAAGTCAACATAAGAGATATTTATGTCGTACACATACGTGCATTCAGATTTACGATTTTGGTGATCATTATCATTTTACATATGAATATTTATTTTTTTATAATTAAAATTCTTAGTAAATAAATATTTTTAAATATGTAAATTATATTATAAGTTAAGGTTTCTATTTTTTTCAATAGTTATAGTTAAAACAACGTCAATTTACTCTTAAAAAAAAAAACAAATTTCTTTGAATCAGTCTAGGTCAACCTGCCAAGTCACCGATTCAATCACAAAACCTACCAAGGCAAATCGGTTCACATCAGGTCGATGACATGTCTGATCCAATCATCGACTCAGATCGATTGCACCACCGATTCTCGATCCAACTGACTTGATCGGCCGGTTCGAGCTGATTCTTAAAACAATGAAAAGGACCTTTTTAAATATTACTACACTAACCAATAAAATTTACTTATGTATAGTATATAATTTTTGAATAATTTTAAATATTTCTCTTATTAATATTCTTAGTTGATTTTATATGATAAGTATTGAATGTATTTTATATTTTTAAAACATTAAATATATTTATCTTTTTATTTAATATTTTCTTTATAAGATAGTAGGATAATTTGGTAGAAGATACAACATTATTCATGATTATTTTAACTTGTGTCCTCTATATTTTCGGTCTATGTCATTTAAGTGTGTCTTTTTAAAGAAAAAAAATTGGTTTAATTACTCATTTGATCCTTACAGTTACAAAACCTTTTTCTTTTAGTTCCTATATTTAATTCCTTTTAGTCTCAAAAGATATCATTTTAATCTCTTTTAGTCCCTAGGATAAGGACTAAAAGATTTTAAAAATGGTATGTGTAAGGACTAAAAGGAGATGGTTTTAAGGGACGAAAAGATTTTTTTTTTTTTTGTAATTATAGGGATCAAATAAGTATTCAGAGGAGTGCTAATAACACACTCTCTAATACACTCTTTTGAACACACTCTCTTACATTGGTTGAAATTTATTGAAAAGCACAAAATCAAGAGAGAGAATCATTAAATAAAATGTAGGACCCAAAAAATTATGTGATTTTCAATAAACTAGTGTAATAACCCATGTCTTGCACGAGTGTTAAATTTATAAATTATAATTTTTCTATTATTATAAATTTTTACTATATTTCTAAAATATTTTTAATTTTATAAAAATATCTATTAGTAAATATGTATATCAATATATACATACATACATATATATATATATATATATATATATATATATATATATATATAATTTTATATTCACACATATCTCACATTATTTTAATTTATAAAGATGTGTATTTTAAAAATATTACCTTCATCAATATCTTCTCATTTGTCTATAATTATGATTTATACTGAATTTTGATAAGAGATATTAATATTAAAAAATATTTAAATTAAATTATCTAATTATTAGTTTTCTTTAAAAATAAGTTTAATAGGCATGCAGTGTCAGTGTAAATGTTTTACAAGTTAATTATTATATATATTAATTTTAATTGCCCAATTGGAATATTTCTCTATGACAATGGATATTTATTTTGTTATTTTTTGTCCTATATAAAATTTATTCCTTTAAATTAAAGGACACTAATACTTGATTTCAAAGAAATATATAATGCACCATAGTCCTGACATTGATTTTTGGAATATTTTGATTGAAGCAATCATTTATGTCTTTATTGTATGATATCAAGTATGAGAAACTATTTATATTGTTTTAGATTTTAATCACATTATGTCTGAATTTTTTTATAATATGTATGAATATGGAGTAGACTTATATACATTCATATATATTAATCTTAATACTTATACAGATTAAAAATCATATGTAATTATATTTTGTAATAATTGATTTATCATTTAAATCTTAGTTTCTATTGGATAACAAAAATAAGAGAGAAAGATAACATCAATCAAATGAAAGACCAATTTGTTAATACTTGCATAAATTATTGATGTTTAATTTATATTTTATTATTTTTTCATATGTTTAGTAAATATTTATTATGGATATCATTTTAAAATTTTAAACTAATTAATAGATATGATAGCATTACGTAATATCTCGATCCAGACATAATATTCATCATGCACAAATTATTGTTTTATTAAAGCCTTCTTTTATTAATTATTGAAAAGATAAGAAAATGAAAATTATTTTTAGGGAAAAATAATGAGTATGGTAATGATATATATATAAATGAGAATTGAAAAACATTTTTTTATAATAGGTAATAAATTATTATCAATATCATTATTATTATATTAGATTATTTTATTTAATTTGATTAAATACACTGTAAATGTAATACCCATTCATATTAAATACAATTCATATTAATTTAGTTATTAAGTTTAAGTAAATGAAAATGCGTGTAAAATTTTTCCACTTTTAAAAAAAAATTTAACTTAACAAAATTTGAAAATGATAGTAAAAGATAAAAGATAAGACTGTATATACATATATATCATAAAACTGTACATCATGGTTTGATACTACAAAAACTACAAAAAATGTACTTCAAAAGATCCTATACAGAACAGTGTTCATCTACCTTATCCCTCATACAAAAAGAAAAATACTATAGGTCTTCAGGTCCTCTCCCGTTGAGATGTCCTCTAACTCCTACTCAACATCACGGAGCATTAATGTCGTCTTTAATAATCACAATCAATCATACATAGAAGAAAACAATGAAGTAAGGTATTTTGTTCTAAAATCACTTTTACATGTATGGTAGGAAATCTACCATAAAACAAAGATAAAACACAACTGATAACAAAAAGATCCTAAGGTTCATTCTAAGTTGTATTAGACTACCCTAGACTAGGTATGGATCCATACTTCCCATTAGTGAGTAATAGTTCTCAACAAAACCTGGGAAGTGACTAGGAGTACATATATATCTCTCAACATCATCAGGTGGTACAATTCTCATTATCATTGAGGAAAATAACAGTCAGGATATCCATTTATAAATATACACTCTCAAACCAATCCTAAAATGCTAAGCAGTTGTCGGGATTATCGAGCTTAATCAAGCGAATATCCCAGCTTGAGAGCACTACCCTGACCATTAGAACCTTCACCACTTGATGCCTACCCCTAAGACCTTCACAAGTGGGTCCTTGCCTTTCATTATTCAGCGTTCCAAACTGTAGCTTCCCTAGCAAGATGTCATGCTACAGCTTGTCACTTGCTTTACATTACTCACTAATCTATCAACTTCCTACTTCTCAAACAAAGGTTTCCCTGGTCTCAATTAATTTGAGCACTAGTACAATCAATATTTCTGCCTTATATTACAAAATTTGCACAATACCATAATCACATAAAATTTTAGCATAACAACGACATAGTAGTTACAATTTAATTACTAAAATTTTGACAAAATAACAACTAAATAAATACATTTAATTTTCTAAATTTGAGCAAAGTAACAGTATAGCAAGTATAATTTAATGATTTAAATTTGAGCAGAGTAACAACTTAACAAGTATAATATAATAATTTAAATTTGAGCAGAATAATAACTTAAGAAAAATAAAAGTTTAGCATTAAACATAATATAATGGTAATAGTAATTAAAATTATGCCTAAACGAGTTTAGGGGAAAACCCTTCCTACTAACATGCAAAGTGACAATAATGTAGAACCAACCCCACTTCCCCCATTTCTTCTAAGGTGGTTGATGAAGATGATGGAATTGTTGGTACAAAGTTTTTAGGCGGAGAAATTCTACTAGTTGAAAACTAAGAAAATTTTAACATAAAAACTGGATAAATAAAATTTTAGAGAGAGAAGATTTTAGAAAGAGAAGCTCTTTATCTTGGGAGGGGAAGAGGAGATGCTGAAAATTTGAAGGAGGGAGGGGCTATTTATAGAAGAGGAAGGGGTCTTAGGTATTCGCCAATGACCTAAGAAATGATGTAATAAATCAAGTTTTAAATTTGTTTTAAATTTAAATTTAGGGACAAATATGCAAACTTAAGGACACATACACCATTTAGGATGTTGAATCACCCCTCCTAGGCTTGGGAACATGCTATATGAGTTGTCCTCAAGTTCTTTAGTGTAAATTTTATCTGTAAGTGCATTGACCGGTACTAATAAAATTGTCTAAACTTGAAAAATTAGCTTTTAATATCAAAATAATCATTTTACTGCAAATTGGACAAATACACTATTTTTCATCAAAAATAAACTTCTAATAAGAAATTTTAATTTTATTATTTTATTTCAAATTATATGTATTTGTTTTGTATTTTTAAGTTAGAAAATTCATAACAAAATCTATTCTAATTCAATAAATAGAAAAATTTTTATGAAAATTTTTAAATTAAATATTTTACCCATAAATAACTAAAATTATAATTTTCACCCTTTTTGGATGTCAAACCAATACTAGCTAACTTATTAGACACCTAGGGGTAATTTGGTCATTTTACACAAGAATATAGAAAGTTCCCAAAATTATATTTTAATATATATGACATGATTCCAAGCTCAAATTGACATTTTGATATTAATTGAATCTTTTTCTCAGGTCAACCCTTAATATTGAGAAATAGGGACAAAATCGTTATTTTTTAATTTCTCCTAGCTCCAGTTCGAAAAAATTATTAAAAATCACGATTAAACAGTTCTTGAAGTTCTAAGGATACTGGTGGACATCAAAATTTTGAAATTTCATCCCGATTTTTTAGAATTGCATTGTCAAATATTAAAAAAATAGTTGGAAAATTGAAATAGGATTATTATATTTTTCACTATTTTTGTTTCAAAATAAAGTTTTTATAATGAACGATACTTAATATAAAATTTTTAAAATATTTTGAGGTCAAAAAGTCTCTAGTTGGTGCTTATAGTTAATAGGGGTATTTTTGTCATTTTACAAAAATTATCTCAATAAATTCCAGAAAAATTTCTAAAATTATTATTAATTATTCTAAATACATTGACTTAAAAACAATTTGTAAACATACAAAATAATTTAATATACAAAAGTAGAGGTGTTGAATTGTGTTGTTTAAAACATTTTGTAAAACCTTTTTCAATGAGATGTTTCGTTTGAAAGATAAAAGATAAACATTTTTACAAGAAATTTGTGAAAATGAGATAGAGTTGTAAATGAGAGAAACACAGAGTTTTATACTGGTTCGTCTCACCCTAGAAACTACGTCCAATTCTTGGTATACTACCAAATCTCACTATAACTTAAACAAAGTTACAAGTATTCTTTTATCCAAGCCTCTTCAGGCTCAACCTAAGTAGTCTTTCACTTGCCTCTCCAAGCAAATACCCAAGTATTTTTTGATACAAAGCCTCTTTAGGCTTCCACCAATTTCACAAAGAAATGGTTAAGGGTAAGATATTACACTAGAATAGTGTCTCATCAGACGAATATACAATGAAGCTTAGGAATTTGTTACAAGAATAATTTGTTTAAGATTACAGATTAAGAGAAAGGAGAATTTTGCCAAGAGTTTTGTCCATTTGACAATAATCTTCTCTTCTATTTATGGAGTTCTCCCTAAGTGTCCGTTGTGAAAGATTTTATAGACATCCTTCATCTGTTGTTATAAAAAGAACAAAATAGTCGTTGGAGCACTAAATGCCTCATTTAATGCTTTTCACCAACCGGTCACTCTGATAAGATAAGGCAGTTTGTTTATCTAGCCTTTCTCATACTTAATCTTGTTGTAGTAGACATATTTTACTTTCCATACTAACATCTGTAAAAAAATTCCTTCTTCTTAGCATAAAGTTAAACCTTTTTAAAGATAAGTACGTAGATGTCTTCTTTTTTGGGAGGGTACGCGATTTCCAAAACTCAAAAGGTTCTCATGTAACAAAGCTTCTGAATAAACAAATTGTTCAACATATATATCGTTTGAAGGAGTTAGTTGACATAACATCTTTAATTTATAAAATATGCGTGAGCAGACTGATAGTGAAAGCATACTAGCAAAAAATGTGTGGTTAGACGATTAAGCGTAAGACTGTTTGTTATTATCAAAACGAAGCGAGGGTCATAAATTCATCCTTTGTCTTAACAATCTCTCCATTTTTGATGATGACAAACAACTATGGTTTAAAGACAGTTTCTTTTACATGACTTAAGCTTTAAAAAATTACCTTTACCATGCAAGAGCTTTTTAGTTATGAAAGATATATTAGAAGATGCTTCTTAAAAGGAACTTTTAGAGAGAAGCAATATCATGCAATAAGCCATAAAGTAGACAAGAGTTTAGATTCATAAAGATGAGATAATCATAACTTCATAAACTGATTATGAATATTGTAGATAGATTGTTTGTGAATAAAGACAAGATAGGTGATAAATGATACTCCTTTTGGTTTTCTCCCCCTAAGTTTGTGCTCCCCCTGTGTTCTTCTATTATTCTTCCCCTTTTGGCATCATCAATCTGAAGAATCAAAATTTGAAGTAGTGGTGGATGATAAGCCTAGCTCCCCTTTGAAGCGCTTGGCTAATTTTGTGAGTAGGACTTCCACACGCTTGCTGTAACGCCTGGCACCTTTCTAGATAGTGACTGTCCCCACAAACCAACACAAGACTTTTCAACGTGCTTTGTCCTCACTCACATGCTTCCTGGAAAACTTTCCAAGAGGTCACCCATCCCTAAATCGCTCTAAGTCAAGCATGCTTAACTGTGAGTTCTTAAGTGATAGGTTACCGAAAAGTAGATGCATCTTGTTGGTATAGGTAGCACTTATTAATTCCTTTAAGCTATCCTTAACTGTACAGTCCTATACCTGCACAGCCTTTGGATCCCTCTCATTCGAGTGTGTATTTGATTCATTTATGTATCCCTCCCGCTAGAAGCCTGCCAAGAGCTGCTCCTTGTCCGTGCCTCATCTCTTTTGCACCGGCGATTACTCCCTACCCTCGTCAGCGCCCAGGATGTTACACTTGCGCTTTCTGCTTTCTCGAATAAGTATAGCCTCTAGACTTTGAATAGTTTGCTTTAGTTTGGAGACTTCTTGGCAAATGTCTGAGGGATTTTGAGCAGAGGCAGAGCCCACATCTTCTTCTTCAGTTGGTTCTTCTACAAAACATAGATTGAAGGCATAAGGGACAAAGGGTCCATAGAACCAGAAGTGGCCAATAAAAAGGAACACTTCAAAAGTGGTTCCATTGGTTGAGAAGAAAACATAGGTTCTGGGGGTGCTATAAGTTATTTGATTTGAGGGGAGTGAATCAGAGGAAGATGGAGCAGGAGAAACTTGCACCTAGTGGCCTCTAGGGCGAATAGTTGCGTGATGGCTCATAATATTTTTCTCCTTAACAGACAAACCTGAAAAGTGCTTCAGAGCTTCAATATGGTCTTGATGCCTCTATCGATCTGAGCTCTATAAAATCTCTTTCCCTTTGAGTGCGACCAACTATGTAGGAGAGAGAGCTATTCTTCTTATCATGAAATATCTCTTTGGGTACCATAAATGAATTCAATAACAATAAAAGGAATAGACAACAAAAAATGAAGCAAATAAAATGAGAAAAACAAATGAAACCTCTAAAGTTTTGAAGATTACATAGATGAATAATCCTAAACAATAATGTCTACAATGAAGTCAAAATTGGAAGACACATTACAGTGGAGGAAAGAGTTCTCGCAAAATTAGATGTTTACTTAATAAATTATTTATAATGATAATTAAATATTTTACCTTAATTTGAATACATTGTAACTTTGAATCAGAATATATATTAATGTTATCAATTAATCTGAATCAAAGTATATATTAGTCCTAATTACTTTAAATTTAATATTTTAAAAAAGGTATGATTAAGTATTCAAAACATGAATATTGCTAATTACCTTAATTTGAAAACTTTGAATTAGAATATATATTAATGATGTTTAGGGTTGTTTGCCCTAAACATCATTAAAATCCTAGTCATAAACCTATTAGTTTACATTAATATATAATCATAATTTAATATAGAAACAAGTTAAGGATAATACTAAATCATACTAAATAATTTAAATACCATATTTATTAATCACATTAATTACTTTAATTATACATTTTAAATAATATATTTTCCTTAATTTAAAATAATCTTACCACTTTTTAAAAATATATATGTCATAATTTTGTTAATTTATTCAAATTAGAATATATATCAATTATAATTACCTTAATTATTATAATTATTCAAATGGATAGAATGTTAATTTTGTGTAGATTTGAAGAAAAAATTAATTTATTTCCAATTAAAATGCTTTTATAACAAAAAGTCAATGCAAAATTTTGTTGCATTTCTACTTAAATAAACGAACACTACATATTTAGGTCAAATTAATAGTCCATTTTAAAATTTGGTCCATCAAAATATTATTAAATTATTTTGAATTAATAGGCGTAATAAATAAATAAATAGTGCAATAATAAATGCATAATTTAATATGGAAATAAATTAAATAGAAATTCCATATTAAGGTCAAAATTGGCTTTCAAAAGAAAATGGTTCTTTTTAATTTAATTATCTTAAATTTAAAATTATATTAGTGTTAATTAATTTAATTATGTAATTTAAAATAATCTAATTACCTTTGTTTGAAGTAATTTTCAATACCTTAATTAAAATACATAGAATCATAATTACCTTAATTAATTCATATGACAATATATATCTGTCGTAATTACCTCAATTAATAGCAGTATGTACTAACATATAAAAATAGTATTTTTTTAGCAATATTGAATAATTATATTTCATAACATAATAAATTATATAACAATTACATGTAATTATCTGAATTTATATATATATATATATATATATATATATATATATATATATATATATATATATAATACTTACGTTAATTACTTTAATTAGATGAATACAAATTTCCATCAAATTTAATAAAACATCAAATTAAAAACCAAACTATAGATAATATGTGTCATGTGTCTCTCGTCTTATTGTATATGTCATGAATTTACACTAAATCAATCAAATCAAAATTTTTTTTTCTTAATTTTTTATTCAAACATATGAGATTTCTACCTTCTATTTAAATTGTTAAGTTTCTTGAATTGATATTAATTAAATATAATTAAATATTTGTAAATCAACTTATTTAATTATAATTACAAGAAATTACCTGAATTATACAAATTTATTAATTACATAATTATTTTAATTATTCATTTTAAATATTATATTTACTTTAGTTTAAAATAATCTTACTATCTTTCTTTTAAAAATATATATGTCATAAATATGTTAATTTATTCAAATTAGAATATCAGCTTAATTATGTTTTTAGTCCCCCTAATTTGAGAAATATTTTTTTTTTGTCCCCAAATTAAAAATTAATCTTTTTAGTCTCCCAAATTTTGAAAAATATTGTTTTAGTCCTTTAGGACCATCCACTGTATCATTTATAGGACATATTGAATCAATTGTGCAGCATCAGTTGAGTTCGGTGTGATGTTTTTACTGATAGGAACATTACTGGAAGAGCTTTGTATAGCAGATTTAATAACTACGTTTGGGCAAAATGACCAAAACAGGATTTTTTAAAATTTGAAGGACTAAAAAAATTAATTTTTAATTTGGGGGACTAAAAAAATATGTTTATCAAATTTGGGAAACTAAAACAAAATTAAGCCTAAAATGTATATCAACTATAATTACCTTAATTATTATAATTATTCAAACTGGACAAGGATGTTGATTTTGTGTGAATTTGAAGCAAAAATCAATTTATTTCTATTTAAAATGTTATTTATTATAAAAATTCAACTAAAAAAAATTATTCTATTTTTATTTAAATAAATGAAAAATGCATATTAGATCAAATTAATTGTCAATTTTAAATTAATCATCCGTTTCAAACTAAGGTCCATCAAAATTCTATTAATTTTTTTTGAATTAACATGTGTAATAAATAAATAAATAGTGCAATAGTAATTGAACAATTTAGTATGAAAATAATTTAAATGCAAATTCCATATTTAGGTCAAAATTAATGGCCCCTTTTAAATTAATTATCCATTTAAAATTTAAAATTATATTAGTTAATTTAATTATGAAATTTTCATTAACTTTAATTAAAATATATACTAATCATAATTACCTATATTTAAAATCATCTAATTATCTTTGTTTAAAATATTATATTTAACTTAATTTACAACATGTGTAATAAATAAAGAAATAGTGCAATAATAAATAAATAATTTAATATAGAAATAATTTAAATGGACATTGCAATTATATATATTATATATAACAATTACATGTAATAATTTATATATTTATATATATATATATATATATATAATAATTGCATTAGCACTAAATCGAACAACCCCTAATCAGCACCCAATCAAATGACCCCCAATTAATGATGCAAAATATAGTTTGTTGAGTAAAATTGTATGGGAAAGATCACATTTTCTTTATAGCCTAATTTAGAATATTTTCTTCATCCATACTCTTATTTCTCTCTTGAATTCTTTTGAATTTGTACATGTAAAAAAAACAAAAATCTTGGTTAGTAGACAAAATTTAAAGCAATAAAAAACAAATAATAAAAACTCAAATGAAGAGCAAGTTGATAGCAAGTTAGGACCTTTAACACCATCTTCACCTTCATCCTTAATGTCATTATTTTGACCATCCATTTTAGACTATACAGTGAGCAAAAACAAAACAAACAAACAAACGAAAGGCGATCAATAAAACATAAAAGTGAAAAAATAGAAGCCTCTTGTTGGGAGAAAAGGCAAAAACAAAAAAGAAAAAGAGGAAAAATTACCTGATATATATGCATCTCAATTTGACAATATATTTTCTCACCTTAACAAAGACATGGAGAAAACAAAGACAACCAAAGAAATCAACGGGGCGATTGTTCAAAACATGTAAAAAAAATGTTGACATTGAAGAAATGAGAGGAAAGACTGAAAACAAAATTGAATCTAAAAAAAATGAAAGAAAACAAATACAAAAAATAAAAAAGAAATACCTAGATTGGGTATCTTTTGAATATGTGCCACTTTCTCATTTTTTCTTTCCTTGGACGCCTTTTATTTTCTAACTCTATTTGAATTTCAAAATAAAAATATTAGGGTATTAACAATTATCGTGATTGTGTATAAGAGTGATTGTGAAATTGTGTTCAATTAGAAGATACTATAAAAATTGATTCCCTAATTTTGAATGTCATAATTGTCCATAAATTGATTTGTGTGTAAATAAATGTGAGGTTGACACATAAGCAAAAAAAATAACTAGAGGGAAACATCCTGATGTTGCCAAGTAAGATAACATTCTATGTGAAATTGCTTCAAAGATTGACATGTGGAGCTATCCTATTTAAAAATATTCTACTTTGTATATTACTAGTATGCAAACCCGTGCAATGCACGGGAAAGTAGTATTTGATTATTTTTTAATTAATATTTAATATTAAAAATTTGCAAGGTAGATATATCTTTTATTAATATATAAATTTTTAAATATATTTATTTTAATACTTATTATAAAAAAGGATTATTTTTTATAAATTTAAAAATATTGAACTGAAAATTAAGTGAATGAATGAAACAATATAAATTTAAGAATACACATTTACATGATTAGATGTTAGTACAATTTATATCATATATCACATTCATTGGTGTTAAATTTGATATGTTATAATGCATGAATAAATTATATGTGCGAGAATATTTTCTATTATTTTGAAAGACAATTTATACGTAAAATAAAGATTAAAAAAATTAACGAATTAATATTTTTCATTATAGTTAAATTAAAAGTTATTTGACAACTAACTTCTTTTCATATATTAAGGAATATAAATAAATCATCAAATAATTACCTACTTTATTTTTATAAGATCCATGTACATAAAAAACAATTAACAATCACGCCCATCAATTACCACAAATTCTCATCAACCCCATAAATTAGTAATCTATTTTATTTTTTATTCATAAAAACATTAATAATAAAAATATCAATAGTAATGATATCACCATGCAATGCACAGGAATTTTATCACCGTAATAAAAAAAGTCTTTAATAAATTAATTAGATGAGAAAATAATAAATAAAATAATAAGTAATGATTTATTTAAAAATTATTAAGTTTTTAAATATTAAATTAGCATGGAAACACAATTAGTAGGCCTACAAAGAATTACCCTCACCCCCAATGCCAAATTCTATTTTAATTTTTAATTTAGCGTATTTACTAAAGAAAATATTGTGGATCAATTAGATATTAAATTTCACAAAAATCAATGTCATTGATTAGCATGTAATTGCTTGTTGTTGATAGAAATGTTTAACGGTAGAATTAACACTTGACAATTTAAAATTCAAATTCATACTTCCAAAAAAATTTATTTAAAAATTAAGAATTATGTATCAAATGAGTAAACCTTTTTATATGCGAGTTATATGTGCAAACTTTAACCATTAAATGTAAACTCAAACAAAGAAAGATCCCTATATAAAATTAACTTCTTAATATTAACCATTTAGATATGATTTATAACTTATCTAATATGAATAAATGAATAATTATAACTATTTGATGTTAAAATTATTAAATATAATATATTAATCTTAAATAGATAATTTATATTTCATTCTATTAATTCTTTAAGATATTTAACATTATTTTAATAATATGTAATATTATCTCTTGTATGTTTATTATCATTTATCTTTAATTGACTTTTATTTTTTCAAGTACTACATGGATAAAACTATCTATTTTATTTTAAAAAAATAATTACAATACAACTAATAGCTAAATCAAATTATTAATAGATTTAAATTGAAAAAATAAATATAAAAATTTATATTTAATAATTGTAACAATGAAATAAAAAACTATTAAAAACATTAAAACAATTTGGAGCCCAAATTTAATTTATATAGAAAAGATAGAAACAAACACATGAATTGATTTTAATATGTTATCATGTAATGAATCTAAATTAATTAGGTTAAAAAAATAAAATTTCCTTAGATAAAAAAACCTTCAATGAATTTTGGTGAGAAGACATTATGTAGGAAAAATATATTCATATTGAAATTAATACAATAATAAATTAGAGAAAGGTACAAAAATTATAATTTTTATAATAGATCTTTTTTATGTACTATATCCTTATGTAATACATATTGAAGAGGAATTTATAGAAAACTTTTTTCATTACAGATGTATCCATAAAATTCATCTATTCACTTCCATTTCATGAAGCTCTTGGTTGAGACTCTAACTTTATCTTGTAGCTTCATGATATTTTGAGTTATAACTTCCTCAACAATGATTGTTTTGTTCCAATAGATTTATAAGCAATGTCCATTCAACGACGACTTACTTGAAATTTGCAATAATAGGTGATAAAAAACAATTTCATCAGCTATAATACAATAACGTATGATATATGTACATAAAGGAAAGTAAATTAGTAGAAAATTAGGAGGGTAGACTCATCATTTCACTCATCATGAAGTCATTGTTCTCTAATAATCAAATACTATCCTTTCTTAATTTATTATTAGGAGAAATAGTGTTTTCAAAATTAGAGAAAATTAGAAATTAAGAATCATATAAATATAGAACATAAATATAAATAAAATATAGAACAAATGTTGACCTTCCTTCTCAAAGAGCATGCTCTTGATACTCAAATCATGACTGCAAAAAAAATAAAATTAGTAAATTTGTACAAATTTTTAGTGCAAGAAAGAAAAACTAAGTAGTGTAAAGAAATAAGTTGGTTTCAATGGAAGAAAGATAGAAGGAAAAAATAAAAAAAAATGTACCAAATTTCAAGGAAAAAATGACTAAAAATGGTTAATAAACAATGTTTATTAAGTAGTACCTTTACTTACCTATAGGAAAGGGATTCTCAAATCACATGCTCTAGCTTTTGATTTTTCACAATATTTCTCCTTCTTTCAAAAGAGACTGTAGAGTGAAGGTTGGAGGGGGGGAGGGAACTCCACAGTGCTACAAATGTTAATGAGAGTGTAGGTCATAAAAAAAGTATGTTGAGTGAGATATGAAATGGTGCACTAAATAGTTAACCTATTGGAATTGTCAATTTGTAGTAATTGGCACTTTGGAAACATATGCGTTTGGTGCTTTTATTTTCTCATTCAAAATTTTCCTTCTAATTTATAATTATTATTGTTATTATTTGAAATTAAAATTTCATAAAAAGAGAAATTAAGCCAAAAACCATCATTTCAATTATCTTTAGAATAGAAGTCTAAAAAACGCAACAAAATCTTATCTTGTATATAATATTTTTTTTATTCCTTAAAATATTCCTATGCATTAATGTTGATTTATATAATATTTATATAATGGGTAATATGTCCTCAAGATTTATGTAATATTTATTGCTATAATGTCGATTTATATTAATTTTAAAAAATGGGCAGTTACGATTTATATTAATTTTCATCTTGATTTTATAATGTTTCCTTATGATTTATAATTTGTGTCATAATTATCCATGAATTATTTTGTATGCAAATAAACATGAAGTTGACATGTAAGCAAAAAAAATGAGAGAAACGCTCTGATGTTGCCAAATGGATGAAATTCTGTGTAGAATTACTCTAGAGATTGACACGTTAGTTTCCTTTTTGAGATTATTTTCAATTGTATATATAATAGATAATAGAGTATTATTATTATTATTATTATAGATTATATATTTAAATATAAAAAGTATAGATAATCATAATAGAATTCAAATTGAATTTTATTTAGGACAGTAATTGAAGTGTAGTTTAATGCACTAAAATTTATTTATTGAAATAACTTCTTATCACATTTATTTTGGCCCTTGAACTGCAATTAAATAATTATTTCATAAATAATTTTTTTTAACATGAATTATTACTCTAAATAAATAATTTACATAAATTTATTGTCTTGAAATTTATTTTTAGAAATAGTTTAATTTAAATGCTAATATAAATGCAAAATGAGATTTTATACATTCTTCATGGTAGTTTATATTAAAAAAATGTTAATTAATATAATTTATTTTAAAAGTGTATCGATAATTATAATAGAATTGAAATTGGATTGTATTTATGACAATAGTTTAATTGTAGTTTCATGGACCTTTATATATTTATAAGATTTCTTTCTTAAATTATAAAATTTACACTACTTACAAAAAATGGTCTTGCAAAAAAAACTAATTAATATAAAAAATACCAATTATATAATTATGGAAAATTTAAACAAATAATGTCTTAAATTAGTTTATAATAGTTATACTTACAAATTAATTTAAAATTATATGCAAATGTCTTCCCAAATTATACTTAAAATATATAATAATAATTATTTTGGTCCTTGAAACTTATGTTAAATTATTTCCATAAATAATAGAATGTATGTAAAAAATTATTGATTAAGTAAAAATTATTTATTGATTTCTATTTAGAACAAAATTAGGGTGAATGCAAGTAAAAAATTATTAATTAAGTATATCTGCTTGTTAGTTTATCCTTGATTTTGGAAATAATTAAGGAAATTATATATATATTATTTTTACGTATTAACAAATAATTAAATTAAATGACCAATAGAATTTTTAATTATAATTAAGGTAGTTATTTAAAAGTAGGTATTCGATAGAATTTTCAAATTCAAAATTCAAATATAGTTATTTAAAACTCATTAATCTAGTAATTATAATGATTATAATTATGGTTTGTAACCAAACCAAATATTTATGAAACACTACATAACGACACATGTTATTCTAACCTCTCTGTAAATAACACGTGTCATCAAGATCTTGAAAGTTATTCTTGACTCACCACGTGTAATTCGATCCTGTGAATGGATTCTCAAATTTATTTATAATGATTTTAACCAATAGAAGAGAGTGTGTTTAAAAGAGCGTGTCTGTCAAAGAATGTGTTACTGGCATCTATCTATCTATTTACATATATATATATATATATGTAAAGGATACTTAAACAAACCTCTACCATTGATTGAAACTTAAACGTCATGGTAGTCGTCAAATCTAATCAAATTTTGACTGACCTAATATGTTAATGAATAATTTAATTACTCCCATTAATACTATTTATTATATAATTTAGATAGTTTTATTTTAATAGCATATATATTTCAAAACTAAAAAACAATAAAAAGTTAAACATATAAATACTGTAATAATAACATTTTTCTTAAAACATAGCAATAACATTAAATATTATAAAATGTTTTATTTTAATTAGTAATTAAGGATATAAATTAAAAAATAAATTAATATGAATATATATAAGTCTATTTATTTTTAATTTAGTTACTTTAAAATATATTTTTGAAAAAATAATGATTTTATAGACTTGAACCTGAGCATTAATATGATATTTAATGCTATTAAATATTATTTAATGTTATACTTATATATTTACAAATTTATTATTAAATAAAAGTAATTATTTCTAAATTTAATATAGATATACATACTTTAAAATTTCTTATATATATTATATTTGAAAAATTATTTTATACAATATTATTTAAAAGAGAAAAATGTGAATTCATATTAATATATATATATATATATTGATAAATACATATAATAATTGTCTCTTAATTTCTATTCGTAACTATTATTTCAAATAAATTATTATGAATTGTTATAAATTTAATTAAATCTCTAAAAAATATTTTAATTATTATTTTTTATAAAACAAATTATAAAGTAACCAAGTTTAAAATACAATAGATTCATATATAATAATTTATTTCTTAATTTATGTCGATAATTATTGTTTAAAATAAATTATTATTAATTAATTTAAATTTAACTATGTGTGTATTAAATTTTTTTAATTATTTTTATTCATAAAACATGTTTTAGAGCAATCAATTAAAAAATAAAATAAATAGAGCATAAATATTAATATAATCTTTAACTTTATACACACACACACACACACACATAAGCCATTTCAAAGTTTTGTATTTAATTTAGTCATATTAGTCTTTCAAACTTTGTATTAAATTAAAATTATAAAAAAAACTATTTTAGTGGGTAGATTTGAAAAATTAAAGTTAAAAAATAAACTGAAACGTCATTGTTTCTCTTCTAATGGATAATTATTTTTTTTTAAAACCCATGTTTTGTTTTTAGGTGTAATTAATTCCCTTATTCAGTTTCATAAAATTGAATAAATGATTGAATTATCATTGTGTTTTTATTCTTTCTTATATATTTTTTCACTAAGGTTTAGGGTCAACTAGCAGGTGTATTCCTTCCTTTGTTGTATTTTCATTTGCTTACCTTTCTTTTCTTAGCTTTTTACTTTCTTTCCTTCATTTTTCTCTTGCTCTTTGATAGAAAGAGAATTTCTCTTAATATGTTTAAGTTAACTTGCAGTAATGACATTTTTTGTGGAGATGAGAGAAAAAAGTTCCTACAGTAATGCATCATCTAATGAATTTGCAAGGAATGAAAAATGGAGATTGAGAACCAATATTAGTTATTAGGGGTGTTCATAAACCGATCCAATCTAATGAAAACCAAAAAAACCAATCCAAAAAACCGAAAAAAAATTGAAATCGAAAAAACTGAAAATTTTTATTGGATTGGATCGGATTTCGGATTTGATTTTGAAAACCGATCCAATCCAATCCAAATCGAACTTATACATGCATATATATTTTCACTTGTAATTTTCTAATATCACTCATGTTTATGTTTTTATTTCTTATATATTTGTAAAATTATTACATAAATTATACTTATTTATAAAAAATGTATTTATTTAAAAATAGTTTTTAGTAACTGTTTGAGTAAAGATACATAAACATAATTATCAAGTTGTGTAAATTTATTTTTAATAATATATATTTAAAGAGTTATACTAGTATTAGTTATATAATGACTCATTAATGAAATATTTGATATTTTAAATTATTTTTAATATATTTATTATATATCATATTATTTATTTAATACTTTTTTTTTAAAAAATAATAGTAAGATTAACACCAAAAACTGATCCAATCCAAACCAGTTTTAAATTGGATCGGATCGGACTGGATTTAAATTTAAACAAAACCGATTGGATGATGAATTAACAAAACCTAAGTGATTGGATCGAATGATTTTTTTCTTCAAAACTGATCCAATCAATTCGCGAACACCCCTATTAGGTATATCATCTTGCTTTGTGTTTTTTATTATTTCTTTTCTTTTTGGGGTATCACCTTTATGTATTTCTTTTCTCATTTTACTGTTGTGTTATTTTATATTTTGATTATTATTGTTTAAGCTTTTCATATATGTTTTTATAATTTTCCTTTTATTATTATATTATAAATAATGTATATATATTTTTAGCCATTCTCATTTTGAGTAACAAAAAATCAATAATTTGACTTTTATTCATTAATTTTCTTCTTTGTTATATTTTTTATGTAATTTATTTAATACAATTTAATGAATTTTATAGAGTTAAATTATTTCATTAATTATTTTTATTTTTTATACTTAATTCAATTGTCTAATTAAATTTTTATACATATTATTTATATAGTGTATTATATAATTCAATGCTTATTAATTGTTTTGAATAAGTTATGATATAAAAAATTGATTATTTTCATAAAATAAATTAATTATAGACTAATCTCTCTCTCTATAAGGTTTACTTTTAATAAAGAATTAAATTGATCACATTAATGATAATTATTACTCAATTTTCATAATTAAAATAAATAATAATAATAATAATAATAATAATAATTATTATTATTATTATTATTGTTATTATAGTGGTAGTAATAGTTATAGTAGGTTCACTTAATTGTATCTCATAATTTTCCTACCTCATATATATAAAATTTGATAAATGGCAATTAAATTGATGCAAAAGCCTCATATGTATTTTTCTAGGTAAATTATGTTAAATTGTACATTGAATTGATCAATTAGATAATACATAATTTACAACACTGATTAAATTTAATATATAATTTATAATTAATATACAAATAATACAATAATGATCATAATAATTAAATATAATAATACAATTATTTCATAACGGTCAATGATAAAATATTATAATTTTTTATTCTTATAAATTCAAACTTTAGAGAATAATAAATACATATTATATATCATAAATATCAAACAGTTGTAGTGTATGTAATAGTACTACTCTTATTATTAATAATAATATTGTCTTTCTAAATTCACTTAAAATAAGAAAAAAATAGTAACATATGAAAAGTAATACGTAATAATATTAAAAAAATAGTAACACACATAAATAATAATTCTTATAGATAAATAATTTTAAAAAGTAACAAATAATGAAATTATAATTAAATAACAAATAACCACCACCACAACAACAACAAGAACAACAACAACAACAACAATAATAATAATAACAACTTTAATATTTCTAAACACAACATCTGCTCAATTAAAAATATAATTAATCATTTTCCTCAATTTTAGTATAATTATACTTAATTGACTATAAAATATTTTAAAAATTGATAATTTTGTTTATGTACATATATTTTACAAATAATAATAAATACAAATATAAAAAATACATAATTTAAACATCTCAAGCATTTAAACCAAAAAATTTCATCATCTTTTTTTTTTTTGTTTTTTTTATCATCATTAATGCACCATTTCATTGAGTTAATAATGTACTTGACCAACATAAATCTAGTGGTTAAAATTTGTAGAATCTAAATCTAACGGCTGAAATTTGTCACTTAAAGAATCTCTTCCATCTCCGTCCGTCCACAGTGTCATACACACTCCAAGTTGTTGCACGGCAGCAAATCAAAACTCGTCATTTCTGCACCCACACTGCATGAGCACTATAGCCGCATACACAGAATCAGTACAACTTAAAACTCAACAGTCACACTCACTCAGTTTCTCCCTCGCGCTTTCTTTACTCTGAATTCTCATACTCATTCTCTCTGAATTCTCAAAAGCGTTCACTCTATTCTCAACTCTTGAGCTCACGTACGTAATCCTCATTCTCTTCTTTTCTAAAATCTCTATTCAAAGAAAAATAAATAAATTCAATTAGCATAACACTTATTTTTGATTAATTTTCCGCTCAATTTTCAGTTTCTTCTTCATTGATAGTCATCGATGGAGTCCTCTGTTGATGTATTAACAGCTAAACGCCCCCGACCAACCGGTATATTCATCATTTCCTTCTCAATTTTTTCTTCTATTTTATATTTAGTTTGAAATAAATGTTGATCACTACGTACAATATTTGCATTTCCAATATCATTTTCATTTTTATTTTTTCCCCTTTTTTGGTGGATTATTTGCATGTTGTATGCCAAAGTTATTGCCCTTTTGACCTGTTTAATTCGTAATAGTCAATCTGTTTTCTTTAATTTTAGGATTTAACATGAATAGTCAGTGTTCGATTTTTTTTATTTTATTATTATTATTATTATTTATTTTTTGTCTGTGTTGCTTTATGTGTAGTTTATAAGGTTCTGTGAGACCATTTGTGCTCTGCAATTGCCTGGATGGTGTAATGTAACTTTGTAGGGTCTGTAGTTGTAATCCTTTTTATTTGGTAAAGTGTTTGCAACCCGTTTTGTTACTGCCTGGTGATGCAAGAGAGTTAGTTCTATGTCAGTCAGTCATGGCTGTTCATTGGTCGGCTTGGAAGTAGTGGTGAGTGCTTGCAAAGACAATCTGATGTTTGAGTCGGTCTTTGTGAAATGAGGGGTATTGGTGTAGGTAGAGAAGTGAAGAACTGAATGTACTCAGCAATCGCCAATCGGTATAATCCCCTTGTGTTAGGACGGGAGAGGAGCAGGATTGAGAGTTCTGTCAGTATGAGATGATGATTGGTTGGGTGGACACTATTTGGCTTGGCCAATACAGTGACCTAATAGTCCATATATCTTTCCTGCTAAAAACATATAAATTTGATTTGATTTGTTGCTGGCTGGAGTTGAAACTGTACTGGTCTATGTACTGTGTAGTATCACGCTTGAGTCTAGTTGAAGTATATAAGCCTTGAGAATATTTGTTTTTGCTATTGCACTTGTATTATGCTTCCTCAAGATGCATGCACTTAGTGGATCATGTGGCTTTGCTGAATATTCAATATATAGCACTTGAAGGAATATCTGTAGCTTCTCTGAGTATAATTTCATTTTCTGAAAACATGATTTTCCCCTAGCCCTGACGGACACAAAAGACTGAAGTTTTCAAGCGATATCCCACCGCATGATAAGACTTCAAATGTTGTTGAATTCAGCAATCCATTTGCAATATCTGCTGTTCTGTATCATTTAGAGAGTGGAAAATATGGAAGTGTCACAAAGGACATAGAGGCCCTTATAGCCCAAAAAATGCAAATACTTGGCCCTTACTTTGCAAAATATCCCATACTTGTTAATCAATTATTGAAAGTGGTAACGGACCACAATGAAGAAACTCCTAAGTTAGAAAATCAACAAGTTACTGGTTTGACACATCAAAATGTCATAGATTTGGAGGGGGCAACACACTGAAAATGATGTTCCTGCAGCAACCAATCCTGTTGTGATTATTGATTCAGATGAGGAAGATGATAGAGATCAAAAATCTATTGTTCCATTTCATGAAGTTGTGTTGCCAAGACTAGTTGCGCTGTCTCCTGCATTAAAAATGATTGTAAGTTTCAGTTTTTCCTAGTTTTTGTAATTATTTAAATATATGAACATTGAAATGATGGATACTAATATGCATGAGCTTTTATTTGGAATGTACTAGTAACATGCTCCATCTAGGGATGATTTGCTAGAATTATAGCATTTCATTGTAACATTTTGTGGCAGAAGATTCTTGTAAATTTATCATTGACTCTTCCTTCTATGTACAAAGGCTGAGATGAATTACAACATTCACAATAATGAATGTATTGAAGACTCTGAAGTGAAATTTTGAAGCATGAAGCATGTATTGTGAAAAATTCTCAATCTCTTACTTTCTTAACTCCGCATATCCCTCTTAAAAACAAGCACTTAATTCTAGTACCTTGGCTAAGTTTCATAGAAATGTGACTTTTTTGCCCTGTGGTCTTAGTTCTGTAATCTTTGAATGTCTTGCTAAACTTGAATGTTCTGATGCAATATGAAATTTCCTATACTTTTGGTCATTTACAGTATGCTCGGTAGTTGGGCAAGTGATAAGATTGAAAATGAAAAATGAAAATAATGGATGTATCTGGATTTATATTTTATCTAATGCCTGTGTTATTTCTATCTATTTTTTTTCTTTACTCCTGCTATGCTCACATTAATGTTGAAAGATAAATAGTGCGTTTGATATATGAACTTTTCCATTTAATTTTCAGAGCATATTGTGTAAATTTTTTCATTTGAATCACTACATTTGCATTTAGGTAGATTCCTTTGTAAGCTATTGTGTATTTGGATTTAAATTTGTAGCAACATTTCTTGACAAAATGCTCCTCACCAAGCAGGATAAGGCTTTTGTTTTTGGTTTGTTTTCATGAAAAGATGCTGGGTGGTTCTTCTTGTTCTTCATTTTAATGCAAGTTGTTTCACTAACATACATTACTATTATATTTGTAATAATGCGTTTTAGGGATATCATACTCCGATTCCTTACCGGGGAGAAAGTGAAGATCTAAAGGTTGAGACAAGTACTGGCCGGTAAGGGTAACAACACTAGGAGCGATAAAGGTGTTTATATTGGTGTACATGAGGAGGAAGAAGATCAGGTTGATACTGAAGATGTTGGTCTAGAAGATATTTGGAAGGAGATGTTAATGGCAATAGAATGTTCCAAAGTATCATACTTTAATTTGTTTTTATTTTTCAATAATAGTAATTCTCTGCCAAGTAGTTTATCTCTCTACTCATGTGAATGATTTTTTTGTGTCATTTAATTTGTAACACTTCCCTGATATCTGCGTGTTAGGTTGAGGGTTGTCTCAACATCACATTTTTCCTTTGTAGATAAGGAGAAAAACTATAGCAGAATAGACAAGTGTGGGGAAAATAAATTGATAGATATTTTGAGTGGGGTTGTTACTTGTTAACTAGATTATTCATTGATTTATGTAGACTACTGAAAATAATTTTGTAGATGTAGGTTGTTAATTTTTTCTTTTTTTTTGTAGATGTACACTGAAAATGGTCTTCACATATCTATCAGTCAATCTTAGTATCAGTTATTTATGTGTATTGCATATTCTAGATGTACAGTAGTTCACGAAATGCATATTGAATGTAATTTTATGTGTTGAAACCTTGTGTGTTATAGCATACAATTATCGTTATTGGCCCCCGTTATTTTGCTCTCTCACTTAATCTTTCTATTTTCTACCTGTTGTATATATATAACAAATAAGGCTCCCTTCAATTGTTAATATCACATGCTTTTCTTTTCTGCTTGGGAAAATTTACTTGTGCACATGTCATAGTAATTTAGCTTTATGTACATTCTTTCTTACTTTGAATTCTACCCACAAATAGCATTTTTTAGAGGTCCTTTGGCATTGATTTAGTTTAATTGTACCTCTACTAGGATGTTTCTATGAATCCTCTGCTGGATGAAGAAATGAAAGAAGACGATGATTGTGATCATTCTTTTGTTTTAAAAGACGATCTTGGTTATGTTTGTCGCGTTTGTGGGGTTATTGACTGAGGAATTGAAACCATATTTGAGTTTCAGTACAAGGTTAGCCTCTTGTTTCTGCCATTATGCTTTTTTGGTTATAAATCATGATTATAAAAACTTATTGTGTGAAATTATGTTTTTAAGTATGGGGCTTGAATTTAGATGCACAGGTTGAATGTTTGAGCAGGGCATAACAATATGACAAGTGAATAGTTAAATTTTTCTATACTAATTGTGTTAATGAAACTCTTGTGACAATTTACTGTTTCCCACACCTCTTTCTGGAAAATGTTTATTTTGTTTGATTCATCTGAATTTTCTTTAAGGATTCACAAACCTCTTGATTAAACCAAAATAATATAATAGCAGGTAGACCATTCATACCATGTGGGCTTAGTTGCTTTATAAAAACAATGCCTAGTTCACAAATCTCATGATATATATTCTGGACTATGATTTAAGATTATTTATGGCTGGGACAGGACGTGTTCAAATTTGATGATTTTATCATTTTAATTTTATTGAAGGTTAAATGGAGCACAAGAACTTATGCATCTGATTCATGGAATACCAAACAAAAAGCAGATGTATTTGGAATTACTGTTGCTGAAGATGATCTCATGGTAACTGAAATCTCAGTTCATCCTAGACACATGAAACAGATGAAACCCCATCAAGTTGAAGGATTCAATTTTCTTGTTAGAAATCTTGTGGGCGACTATCCTGGAGGCTGCATCTTGGCCCATGCTCCAGGATCTGGGAAAACATTCATGATAATCAGTTTCATGCAAAGTTTTCTAGGCAAGTATCCTAATGCAAGACCCTTAGTGGTGCTTCCTAAGGGAATATTATCAACCTGGAAAAAGGAGTTTCAAACCTGGCAAGTGGAGGACATACCCCTATATGACTTTTACACAGTGAAGGCAGATAGTAGAACTCAACAACTAGAGGTGTTGAAACAATGGATGGAGCATAAGAGCATCCTTTTCTTAGGATACAAACAGTTCTCCTCTATTGTCTGTGATAATGGGACCAACAGTACATCTCTATCTTGCCAAGAGATTTTGCTCAAAGTTCCTTGAATTCTTATCTTGGATGAGGGACACAATCCAAGGAATGAAAGCACAGATATGGTACAGTCCCTTGCTAAGGTTCAAACACCTAGAAAAGTGGTACTGTCAGGGACCCTTTATCAGAATCATGTGAGGGAGGTGTTTAACATTTTAAATCTTGTTCGGCCAAAGTTTTTGAAGATGGAAACATCTAGGCCTATTGTCAGGCGCATTCATAGTAGAGTGCATATTCGGGGTGTGAGAGGCTTCTATGATTTAGTTGAAAACACTTTGCAGAAGGACATGGATTTTAAAAGGAAAGTGGCCGTCATACAAGATTTGTGTGAGATGACGAGCAAGGTACTGCACTATTATAAAGGAGATTTTCTTGATGAGCTTCCTGGTCTTGTTGATTTTACTGTGGTACTCACTCTTAGCCCTAGACAGAAGCCTGAAGTTGAGAAATTAGAAAAGCTATCTAGAAAGTTCAAGATAAGTTCTGTAGGCAGTGCTGTCTATCTGCATCCTAAACTGAAACCTCTTGCAGAAAAATGTGGTGAAAATTCTATATCTGATAATGCAATGGATGACTTGATAGAGAAATTAGATGTGAGAGATGGTGTGAAGTCTAAATTCTTTCACAACATGCTAAATCTGTGTGAATCTACGGGGAGAAGCTTCTGGTTTTTAGTCAATATCTGTTGCCTTTGAAATATTTAGATAGGCTGACTATGAAATGGAAAGGCTGCAGCCTCGGAAAAGAAATTTTTGTAATCTCAGGAGAATCAAGCTCTGAGCACCGAGAATGGTCAATGGAAAGATTTAACAATTCTCCTGATGCCAAAGTCTTCTTTGGTTCAATCAAGGCATGTGGAGAGGGCATATCACTGGTTGGGGCATCCCGCATAATAATTTTGGACGTTCATCTCAATCCTTCGGTTACTCGTCAAGCTATTGGTCGTGCATTCAGACCGGGCCAGAAGAAGAAAGTCATCGTGTATCGATTGGTATCTGCTGATTCTCCAGAAGAGGAAGATCATAGTATTTGTTTCAAGAAGGAATTAATTTCAAAAATGCTGGTTTGAATGGAATGAGTATTGTGGTGATCGAGCTTTTGAAGTTGAGGCGGTTGAGGTGAAAGAGTGTGGTGATCTCTTTCTTGAAAGTCCACTGTTAGGGGAGAATGTAAAAGCATTGTATGAAAGGTTCGTGACTGTTCTTGGCCTTTTTGCTTATCATATGCCAATCCTGCAGTTCTTTCCTAATATTTGTTTTATTTGTATGTGTCAGGTAGAATGTGGCTTTCAATGGACATGGGTAAATTATTTTTTGCTTTTATGTGATTGCACAGTTTTAACATTGTATTTGGTTTCAAAACAGTGTAGAGAGTTACTGAATTGAATTAGTTGCATTTAGTCTTTACTCTTTGTGCAGTAATCCTATTAGTCATGTTTTTCCATTGCATCAGCTGATTAAGTATTATATGTGTGGTTTTGTTAAGAATGCTTTGCCTCAAGATATAAGCAAAGCATGAAAGTAAACAGATGACAGAGTTAACTGGACACACACACACACACACACCCACCACACACACAGACAGATATAAAAAATAAGTTCACACACACACACACACATATTAAAAAATAAGTTCACACACACACACACACACATATTAAAAAAATTAAAAAAATAAGTTCACACACACACACACATATTAAAAAAATACACACACACACACACCACATATTAAAAAAATAAGTTCACACACACACACACACACACACCACACACACACACACACACATATTAAAAAATAAGTTCTTGTGAATATTACACACACACACACACACACACAATAAGTTTTGTGAATATTACACACACACACACACACATACACACATATTAAAAAAATAAGTTCTTGTGAATATTACACACACACACACACACACCACACACACACATATTTAAAAAATAAGTTCTTGTGAATATTACAATATTAAACATTTTAATTCATTAAAAAAAAAAAGACATTGTAAGAATATAAACAAAAATAAGAGTTTAATTTATATGTATTGTTAGTGTAAAACTTTTTTTTTACATATATGCAAGTTAGAAATTCACCATACTGCCGCATCATATTAATGAATAGAATAATATGAAGTAATTAAATTTTATTAGACGTCTATGTAAAAAGTTTTACACTACAATTGTATATAAATTAAATTTAAAAAATTAATTTATACTCCATTAAAAATAAATTATATCAAAAGATTATATTCTTTTTCAAATGTACGCATTCCTTCTAAAATATTATTGAAATACTTGTAATTCTTATTGTTAAATGTAGGTTTTTTAAAAGTAAAATTATTCAAATTTTATTTGTTATTAACTATGTTAAAGGATGGATTAAATGAATTTTCCTTTATATATTGAAAGTGAAATATTAAAAAAAAACTTAATTATAAAATTTTGATCAATACTTTCATAATTGATACAAAAATAAAATGAGATTTGTCAAACTGTATTAAATTAAATTTTGAATATAAATTTCGCCTAAGGCCTCAAATTTTTTTTCATGGTTCTACACTTATTAAATTAAAGGATGCGGATATGGGTATATAGGAACTTAGTGAATATGGGGATGAGGATTAAAGTTGCTACCTGCGTAGATATTGCGGCGAGTATGGGGATTTTTTTCAAATGCGGATATAGAGACAGGTACTATAGTACCCTACCCAAACTCTACGCATTGCCATCCCTAGCTAGAACCCAAAGCCCCTTTATTCAACATCGAATCCTGGGTCACAGAATTGAGATTACTACGTTGTATGACTTGTATCCGTTCATACTATCGTACAATGCGATTTTAGCTTGATGGCCGAAAAGGGGGTGGGCCGAGACCCTATTTTATGTGGCCGGGGGAAGGGGGCGGGTCGGGCGAGAACCTATTTTATGCTTTTGTAATTTTGGGTTTGCTAACTTGAATTATAATATGCGCAATTTCAGAATTTCTCTATGTGGTGGCAAGTAATTTCTTCAATTATAGGGCAGCCATATCCTTTTATAATTACGTATAAATATTAAAGATAGGAGACTAGTACGTGGCACATCTATTTTTTACTGTCATATTTTAATATGAACCTTAAAGTTCCATGATATTATAAAGGTTTTAAACTTGCTCACATTGTTTAATCACATCTGATTAATTTAGATTCATTCCTTTTTACAATTTTATAAGACAACAAAAAATGTGTTGTACCAAAAATTTGTGTTTTTAGTTAAATAATAAAATAAACAATAGACGGCTTTCTTTTAT
Source organism: Spatholobus suberectus (assembly GCA_004329165.1). Classification (NCBI taxonomy): domain Eukaryota; kingdom Viridiplantae; phylum Streptophyta; class Magnoliopsida; order Fabales; family Fabaceae; genus Spatholobus; species Spatholobus suberectus. The sequence goes on along the minus strand of CM014730.1, from coordinate 710,095 downwards.
ACAAAAATAAAGTATTCTACTTAAATATTTAATATTACCTCTGGTTCTTTATATAAACAACAAATAAGGATATTTTTTGGTTTAATTATAAACATAAGATGATTTAATTGTTATTTTCTTTTTATACTCTTAATTTATTGTGATGTCTATTAATGAGATATTTATTCATTTTTCATACAAGTAGATGTATTCATTGGTATATTAACAATAGAAATTACATTTATTGGTGGGAAAATTATTTCTTAAATTACGAGTAATATCATTAAATATAATCACTACTTAAACTATTTAATTTTATGAGTATTTCTAAAATAAAATTTAAATTTATGACATTATTAATTAAATTATTTTTATTGATTTTGATAAATTAGTTATTTTGTTACTTATATAAAGGACTGGACGAAGTATTAATTAAGAAAAGATGTAGTAGTGATTGTGGTTCTCATTCTCATATTGCATTTCAAATCGAACCACAATCAGGTATTAATTTTCTCATTATCCAAATTTTGATTCTGATTGCAATTTGCACCCTGATTGATTCACTTGCATGAAACTTTGCCCTGTTCAGCATATTATTGTTTTCAAAACTATGTTAAACACTTAAACTTAAAGGTTATAAATTCACATGTTTTATCTTCTTGAAACATGTATCGTATTTGCATCTAAATTAAATAAATTTATTTTTAAATTAGTTATCCAATTAAATTAAATATTTTATTTCCTTACTTATTTGAATCAATAGTTAACTTTTTTTAATTAATGCTCTAAGGATCTATTTTGTGATCAGGATATATAGAATAATTATTTTATCTTCTTGTTCATATTTTTATATTTTAATTTATGTTTCCTACTAATATATATATATATATTTTTTGTGTATTCCACACATAGTAATAAACTGTGCAACACGCGAGATACTTGTTGATTACGTACATGTCAACTTCAAATAATAAAAGTAATCCCAAATAATTCTTAATTTTTTTTTATTTTATAAAAAATATTATTAATTATTAATTCATTTAGTACAGATGCGAAGCAATTACTTACATTTACAAGCCCACCCAAACCGATGAGGTCTTTTTTTTTTTTTAATGAGAAATTGCAATGACCGAAATTCCATTTGAGTAAATCTATGCAAGTATGCAACCCAATTGGGATAAGAAAGATCTAATTCAGTTCTCCAACCAAAATCCCAATTTTTTTTTAAATGTAAAATTAATTTAGAATTATTAAATGTGTAAAATTGATTATAAGGTATAATAAAAAAAGACACTAAATAATTTTATTCGAGAAATCCAAAACACCCTGATACCACAAGCCTTTTATGGGGACTGTTTTTTGCACCCCTATTTTGCTATTCACAACTCCCCAATTTTTCTATTTTTTTTTACAATAACACCCTTATCGGTGAGTGTGGTTTTATTATTTCATAATTTAAATTCTGAAATTGTAGAAAAACAAAATGAATTTTGGTATTTAAATTTCAAAAATATGTAAAAACACTTCCAAATTTTAAATTCTGGAAATATGTAAAAACATATTATTTGTGACATTTTGGAAGTCTAATGGTATATTCTATAATTAAACTATTAGAAGTCTATTTGTTATATATTTCAGAAATAAAATTTTGGAAGTTTGCTGTACACATCTGGAAGTTGAGACATATAGACCCATTAAGCTCTTGGTAAGTTTGAAATTGATCCAAAATAAAAATTATTTTCATTTTCACCATAGTAGCATCCCAATACCTTGACAAAATTTCTACTTTTTTTTTTTCAATACTTGACGAAATTTCTACTTTGAAGTTTTGGATTAACACCATATCATAAATTCTTCAAACCTTGCCTTGATTTTAATAAGAGCCTTTCTCAAGTGACATTACCTTGCCTTTAATGAACTTTCAAAATTAATGCAAGTTTCTCTCATGTTAGGCCTTTTTCACACGGCTCTTTATTAATACCCATTTGATATAAGGGATTTGGATCATGGTTTTGTTTTATATAATATTGGAAAAAAGGACTAGTTAGAGTTTGAATATTGATTAGTCACATGCTCCGTATTTCTAAAAAATAAAACAAATAATTTTATAACAAAAAAGAATAAAAAATATGTTAAGAAAAAAATAAAAAAACATTTTTTTTCAATTAATCTAACATATTTTTTGTATAATTTATTTTTTAAACTTTCTTCTACTTATTTAAATAATTAAATAGATATTTTTTAGTTGTTTCATTCTTATTTTTATCTATTCAAATAATACACCTTTTTATTCTTTTTTTTTTTACCTTTTTGTATTTTTTCTTTTCTTTTTTATTTATGTTTCTATTTCATTCAAATAAAATTGTCTCTTAAAAAAAAATAGTTATGGTAAAAGTTGATTAATTTTTTTCTGTTAAATTAATGAGTAGGTTCTTAAACTATTTAAAAATTTTTAATTAGGTATTTAAACTAAAAGATTTATAATTAAGTTCTTGATCTTATAAAATTTTTATAATCCACCCTATATACTAAATGAGAATAATTATCTTAAATAAGAACATTTTTAGCTGCTATTTTTCAATGAGAGCATTTTTAGGTGTCATTTTTCAATGAAAGCATTTTTAGAAATTTTTTAACCTTTTATTTCTTTCAATCTATTATTTTCAATATCTTTAATTCTAAATTTAATTTTAATATATTTTTAAAAAAATATCAACAATAAAAAAATTAACATTGTATTATAATAATTGTTTATATATTTAATATATCTATATTCAAAAATATTTATTATTTACAAATTTTAATTATAATATAATTTATATATTTAAAAATATTTATTTATTATAAATTTAAGTTATATAAAATGAATATTTATTTTGTGCAATATACAATTAAAATACTAGCTAAATATAAAACTTAACTACAAATTTTTTAGTTTGATAATCTAATTAAAAGTTTCAGATAAGAATACAAATTAATTTAACCTTTTCTTTCTAAACAGAATTAGGGGTTTCATAAAACCCTGGATTACATTACCTAGAGCGTCAAAACAGTGGAGAATTGGTACGCGACAGTGGCGACGCGGTGCAAATCCTAACACGTCGTTGGAACAGAGAAAGGCAGCGCAACTCTGCACTCCTCTCCCTGCTCGGCGCTCTCATCGCTGCTCCTCCGTGCACGGTTGCTCGCCGTTGAGCCGTCGGCTTCTGCTCCCTGCCTTCCTAATCGGTCTGACATCTGAAGACCGAAGAGGTTTGATTCCAATTTTCCAAATCCCTGATCCCTGCTAGTGTTGAGTCTGATTCACTGATTTTATTTTTTATTTGTTTCATTCCTTGCTACTGTTGGTACAAAATCAAAGTTGAAGCTATATAATGTGTTGTGTCTGCTACTCTGCGTTTGGGTTCATTTTTTATTTTAATTTGTCATTTTTCAAGTGGGGGTGATGTTGCAGATTATTGATTTATTGGTAAAAATCTGGCAATTAAATATTTATAAGGCATGTATGATGAGTGGTCTTTGGTGTGGATTTGCTAAGGTACCCACACAATTGTTTTTAGTTAGAGAGAAAGCTAGCAAGTTATAACTATAATGGAAAATACACTATGGTGTGACTTGCTAACATTATGTTTGTCGGATTTACTAACATACATGCACTTCTTATTTTTTAGTTGGAGTACGTTAGTAAGCTATAACTATAATATATCTTAAAATATCCAATGGTGTAGCTTGCAAACGTACTTCAACTAAAAAACAAGTGGGTATATGTTAGCAAACACTTATATATATATATATATACATATATATTTGCTAACATACATCCACTTGTTTAGTAAGCTATACCATTGGTGTATTTTAAAATAATCTTTAGTTATAATTTACTAACATACTTCAACTAAAAAACAAGCTAAAAAATAAGTTGGTGTACTTTAGCAAACCCTACAAGTATTTGCTAAACTACACCTACTTATTTTTAGTTGGAGTAGATTAGTAAGTTACGTTGGTGTATTTTAAGATGATTTTTAGTTATAACTTGCTAATGTACTCCAACTAAAAATCAAGTTAGTTTATGTTAACAAATTCCATATATATATAATTGGTGGTTGAATTTGGATATGTAAGATGAACCATGCTAATTATTCTGATACCTTTCTCTTTTAGTCGTAATTATTCAGCTGCATGCTAATTGCAAGATGAACCATGCTGCTACTGTAGGATATCTAAATGTAAGATGCAAACAGCAAACAAAATATGGGGATCAATTTCTGTTTTAGTATTGTCCAAAGATATCTAATTGTAAGATGCAAACAACAAACTAGGATGATATGTAACATGGTACCAAGCTAATAACATGGTACTAGTTTCAGTTTCTGCTCATTTGTTTGCAAGCATGCCTGAGGTGGCCGCAATGTATATTTTTATTTTTATTTTTTTTGCTTTGTTTTTGGGTTTTTGAATGAATGAATAAGCAGTGTTCTAACACTGAATCGAAACTCCTCCTTCACAGATAGAAGAATTTTTGGTTGAGAAACGAAGAAGAAGAAGGTGTGAAGAGAGATGGGAAAGAAGAACAAAGTGAAGGAAAATGGAGGCAAAGATCATTGCTCCTCAACACTTTTTGTCTCCAACTTGCCCTATTCCTTTTCCAATTCTCAGGTATTCATTATTCCACTTACTTGTTCTCTTATCCCATTTTTTGGTTCTAGTTTTTCTTTTCCCAATATATGTATATATATATTTATTTATTGTTTTGAAAAAAATCAGCTGGAGGAGACATTTAGTGAGGTTGGACCTGTCAGGCGTTGTTTCATGGTCACACAGAAAGGTAAGGGTTAAGGGGAAGACAAAATTTAGACCCAATTTTTATTTTTTATTTTATATTTGTGATGAGTTTATTTGTGTGCAATATCTTTTTTTTTGGTCCCTTTTAAATGATAAAGGTTATGTTTGGATTAAAGTTGGGAAAGTACTTTTGTGAATACCAATGCACAAAATGAAAAAGGAAGAATTTGTTGCTTTGAGAGTAGAAGTACTTGAGTTTTCCAACTGAAATCCAAATATGTGCAAAATCATTTTGTATGCACGTAACTTCTGGACTATTTTGATAAAAAGTTATGAAATTTTATTAGGAGGATAAATGGGTTTGTTTCTGCTCTCTACCCTTTTGAACAAACATGGGTGGCTGTTTTTGTTTTGATGGACAGATTTAGTTGTAAGTGAGAATGAAATTATTCTGTTTCATCATTCTTCATTGCCCAACCGCAAAGCATGTAATATGAGTTGAGTAGTATTGTTATTATATTATATGTAACAGAGTGCCAATTGATACTGGCTGGTGCAGCTGTGCTACCATGATTCAATTCATCTTTATGTTAGGTTCACTCAGGTGTTCCTTTGTGTCGTATGTCACTATAAGCATTTTTAGTGCTGTTTCTGTAGAAATAACAATAATGCAATTGTAGCTAGTAACTGATTAATTAGATGACATGTATAAAGTAATAAAAATATGCTGAGACTGAAGACATAAGTGAAGTATATATTTTGCTCTTTATGTTTTTAACATCTTTGTTTTTGCTTAATGATCTGCAGGGTCAGCCCAGCATCGTGGTTTCGGTTATGTCCAATAGTGAGTTCATTTTTTCCTTCCAAATGTTTAATTTGTCGTCATTTTTGGTTGTTTGGTTGTCTTACCTGTTGTTAGCATACTACGTCACTATTTCTCCTGCTTTCATGTCTACCAGATATTGAATTTCTAGCTTTAGCTTATGTTATTGTTTTCTCACCAGTTCTTTTGATCTGGTTTCTTGCCTATGCCTTGGCTGTGGACTCGTTCAACTGAAGCTACCATTAAGTATGAATACTCAGTAACCAAGTGAAAGTTTCTCCTTTTGGAAAATGCACTCTGGTTGTATGGATGTTGAAATATCCTCAAACATAATATGGATTGTGATATGCTCTTCAGCTATTCTATCTCTGTAAACCTCCATGATCTTGCCACAAAGTTGCTAATAAAACTTGAAGCACTATGGTTTACAAAAATCACTTAAGAGGATATCAATGGAGAAACTCTGTTCAAACTTTATTCTAGACATACCGGTTGCATAGTGCTTCAATAATCAATAATATAAGACCTGTCTTCTTTCGAGGGTGGCTCTTCTGTATAACTGTGTTTTTGTGGTAATTGGTAAATTAATCCATAATTATAATTTGTTGGTTGACTCTGTTATTTTGTAAAGATATAACTCTTTTCTTTCGTGTTTATTAGAATTAGAATTTGTGATTTAGCTTTTTCTAGTTTGGTATTAATTGTTGCCATCTTCAGTGCTGTTGAGGAAGACGCTAACCGTGCCATTGAGCTGAAGAATGGTTCATCTGTTGAAGGCCGGAAAATTGTAGTGAAGCATGCAATGCCTCGTTCTCCCCGTGAAGAACGACAATCAAAACCACATAAAGGTTGATGCTACTCTCTAATTCTGGTTCAGCATACTGTGATATTTTTCATATTACATGCTGCTGAAAGATGTGTTAATGGTTTTAACGTTGGCATTATTCTTCTTCCATTGTTTTCTCTTCTCCCTTTCTTTTGTGATGTAATAGCTGGCAAGACAGATGATCTCATGATGCCAAAAGACGATGATGAAGACGGCAGATCATCAGGAGCAAAGAAGCATGTTTCAGTTTTGAAGGAAGAAGGTTGAGAATTTGTTTATACAATTATTTTATAAGCTTCTTTTTTGTGTAATTTTTTTTTATGTATTTTTTTCTTCTTGTCTAGAAGTACAAGTCACAAGTCAACAAAAAAACTCAAGGAAGCCCACAGAAACAAAAAAAGCAGCTCTTTGTAATGATGTGGCAGATGAGGGTGGTTGCTCAGAAAAGCAGAGGTTTTTACTCTTCTCTCCTTTTCTGCAATTGTATTTTGATCTAATAGTTACCGAAGAAAGATAAAATAATCCCTGGAAGCTAATTTTAACATAGCCGTGATTAAGTGGAAATGACTAAAGAGATGATCTGATTCCAAGTTATGGGTGTTTCTTTTCTTCTGTTTGAATGTTTGTCTAGTTCCTAAAATGCTGTTCCTTGTATTTTTTTGTTTTGACAGGGTTGCTAGAACTGTTATATTTGGTGGTCTCATAAATTCTGATATGGCTGAAGAAGTTCACCGTCAAGCCAGAGAGATTGGCACTGTGTGTTCTATTAAGTACCCTCTTTCAAGGAAAGATCTTGAGCAACATGGTAACTGTAGGTTTTATCTTTTCAGCCCATGATATATAATGCAAATGAAATAGGTTTTATGTTTATTTAATCATGTGATATGTCAGTTATATTCAAAAAGATATAAAAAGATCTATTTTTTTCTTTGTTGTGTAATTATAATAGGCTGTATTCATGTTCTTTTGGGTCAGATTATACCACTGTTTTGTACTTGGTATAAAGTCATCTTGTGGTTAGTGTGAGAAGCTGATTCTAATGTAGATTTGCTCCTGTCCTGTACAGTTATATGTTCTTGGGTAGTTGTCATTATTATTGTTTTCATGCTAAACCCTTTTCATTTTTTAAACAAACATTTAGTTGTATTTTATCCCATGTAATCATATAGAGTACTGATAATTTGTTCTTCCACTGAAATTGTCAAAGAGCTGACTTTCCAGCTAGAATGTTGTTCAACAAGATTAAATCCATTGTATTACTTGGTTAAAGATTCTTTATACTGCTTGGGATGGTAGAGGTCATTATCAATTTTTTCCAGGTCTCCTGCAAGATGGCTGTACTTTGGATGCTTCAGCTGTACTTTATACAAGTGTAAAATCAGCTCGAGCTTCTGTTGCAACGTTACATAAGAAAGGGATAGGAGGGGGAAATGTTTGGGCACGCCAACTGGGTGGAGAGGTAAAGTGCTTGTCATAGAACTCACCAGAGTATAATGTCATCATGGTCCAAAAAAGCACTTGTATATGAATAACTGCCAGCTGTTAGAAGAAGCTTTATCGTTTTGTATTCATGAAATCTAACCTTTTGCTTTATGTCATAAAATTTGTATTCCATGGTATCGTATTGAATGTGTTATTCATTTTCTAAAATCTAAGTATGAAGAAACCCATTCTCTTCATTTTTTTTTTCCTTATGAAAAAGCCATTAGTAGCTGTAAGTTTCTTTCTGCCATACAATATGACATGCATTGTCTTAATAAAAAGGAAGCAATATATCCAAAAAAAAAAGAAAAAGAAAGTAACATAACGTGAATTTGTGATATGTGATGCTTCTTGAGGCTTTATAGGTTTTTCATTTGGGTTTAGTTTTAGTCTCTGTTTCCCATGTTTGTGTAGAAAAGTTTTTTTTTTTAATTTTTTAATGTTGTCCCAATTCGGAGTGTCTAACTCTGACATGTGACTTCTGTTCTTTGAAGTAGGAAGGAGTTATGTAAAATGTATGCACCCAGACCAACATTTGGGCTGAAAGGTTATATATTATATAGACTTGGAAGACAGTTTTCAGCCTGGTTGGAATGCATTTAGTGACTGTAGGCTATACTTTGTTAGAATCATCTAATAGTCTATGAAGATAGACTTCATTGTGTTTATGCTTTATTATGTGCTTTTCTTCTATTGATTTTCAATTGTTTGTAGGTGAAATTAACTTCCCTGTTTACTGTGCTTGATTATGAATGAGATATTAGTTTCTTAACAAGTTTCTGCTGTATGTGGGTCAGGGCTCCAAGACTCAGAAATGGAAGCTTATTGTCAGAAACCTTCCTTTTAAGGTTTGATGCATAGAGTTAAAAAACATGAAGTAATTTTTGTTTGGAGGCTTTGACTTCTGACTAGTTTACTAAACATGTATGCAGGTCAAAGACAATGAAATAAGAGAGATGTTTTCATCTGCAGGGTATGTGTGGGATGTATTTATTCCACACAAGTTAGACACAGGGTATGTTCTTTTTTCTTTTCCTTGACTTAAAAGAGTTTCAATATAGTATTATATGTAATGCTTTCTTAACTGTTTTTCTTTTCCCCTCTTTTGCTGTGTGCAGTCTGTCTAAGGGTTTTGCATTTGTAAAATTCACCTGTAAGCTAGATGCAGAAAAGGTATGAACTGTTGTTACCCAGGTCTTACTTTACCTGCTGTTTGTGTTCTGAAATAACCTGCATATAAGCCTCCCTTTTCTGTTTCAGGCCATTCAAAAGCTCAATGGATCAAAGTTTGCAAAACGACTCATAGCTGTTGATTGGGCTGTTCCAAAAAGATATTTAGCAGTGATACAAATAATGCTCTTGCCTCAGAGAAAGGTAATTTTTTATCTTCAGTAACATTGATGCTGCCATCAGCCACTCTTATCTATATTTGACTTGAGCGAAATTATGTAGGTTGGATATTTTAGAACTTATTCATCTTAATTTAAAAATTTAGTAGTTTTGATATCGTTGTTTCCCCTGCTTTGCATAATACTTGAGGTGGATTGCATAGTACTTTGAAGGCAATGAAGTGCTTTTGGCTTTTAAATGCTGAAATGTATACTTATTTCCAAAATCTAATGCTCTCCTTTATTACCAATTATTCCATAGTACTGTTTTTATGAGATATAAATATTTTTTGGAAAACTTTTTGTGAGCAAGGTTACATATCTATATTTTAATCAAGTATCATGTGCTAAAACATGGTGCTTGTAAGTGCTTTACCATTGAAATAGAAATTGGGGTGAGTCTCACCATCACTGTTCAACTATTTGGGTAGATTTGGGGTTTAACCTCATTTTCACCATTATGCTGGTCAGCTGATGGGTAGATTTGTGGAATAGAAAGTTAGCTCCTGTTTATGTAGCTCGCTCTGTACTACCCTTTGGAGAGTAGCTGAATATATGTTTCTTATAGCATTCTTTTATGGTGTTCTAAACTTCAATGAATTATAAAGTGGCTAATCAATTGGAGTCAGGTCGCTGAGTTGTTACTTGTTACAAACTTAACTATAGTCATAGAATTTGTTGGAGAGCATAGGATGGCGATTTTTTTCTGAAATTTCAAAATTTAAGTCCGATAAATTTGGATTTGGTAGCTATGTCTATGTTGAGTTCAAAGTTCATTGCTCCTTTTTATAGCCTGAGATTTCCCAGGTAGATTGTGTATGTCTGTCTTAATGCTTTAGCTGTGTATTTTATTAAAGCTGTTGTTAGAAAAGTTTGAGCTTGTTTCTTGATGGACAACTGATTTATAACATTTGAAATATTGGGTTATTGTGAGTTATGCTATACATGTTATTTGTTGAGAAACTTTTAATTATTGTTCTAGACTTCAAATACACTATCGGGGCTTTACATAAGTCTCGTTCTTTATCTTTGTCCAATTTATTTTAGTATGCCAATAAACCTTCATTTTAAATCTGAACTATTTAAACAAAGACATCCTTTATGATATCTTTAGGACGACAAAAGATGAGCAATGATGATAGCAGTGCCACTGAGGAAGATGTTGAGCTTGTTGACAAACGATCTGGTCGTGAAGATGATAGTGATACAGACTACTCTAGTACCATGGAGGAAGAAGGTGCTGCTCCTGAAGATAATTTTGATAAGGAAGCAGACATTGCAAGAAAGGTTCTTAACAACTTGCTTACATCCTCCTGCAAAGGAACATCTGTAAACAGTGATTCTATGTTGTCCATGGAAAACAACGATCCGAAATCCAATGAAGTTGTTGAAGATGCAGATGGAAAAGTATCTAATGAGTCTGAAAAGGTTTCAGGTGTTTCGAAGCTGGAAAATTCCAGCAGAAGCAACTCATCAAATCCTAAGGGAACAGAAGAAGTTGATTTGCAGAGAACAGTTTTTATAAATAATCTTCCCTTTGAATGTGATAATGAAGAAGTAAAGCAACGATTTTCTGGATTTGGGGAAATAGAATACTTTGTTCCTGTTCTCCACCAAGTTACCAAGTATGTCCTAGAGTGTTATTTTCTGCGTGTATGTTTTTCCTGGTCATTATTCATAGTCTCCCCTGTTACTCAATGCAGGCGACCGAGAGGGACAGGTTTTCTAAAATTTAAGACTGTGGAAGCAGCTAATATTGCAATTTCAACTGCCAGTGCTGCTTCTGGGACAGGTATTTTACTGAAAGGTAGACCATTAAAAGTTTTAAAGGCTTTGGATAAGAAATCAGCACATGACAAGGAACTGGAGAAAGCAAAAAATGAGGTTCATGACCATCGCAATCTTTACTTGTCAAAGGTTTGTTTTCTCCTTTGTAACTCTTGTGGAGCTGGCTGTTGAAGCTTTTATATGCAATAGGACTGACATTTGTATTCTACTACTAAATTGTAATAGGAGGGACTTATTCTTGAGGGAACTACAGCTGCTGAAGGGGTTTCAGCTGGTGATATGTTAAAACGCCAAGAGTGAGTATTTTGTGGTTTGGAGTGCTAGTGGTATTATAATTTTAACTGACATCTATCGTGTTGGTTATAATTATTATGGGTTGCATTTGAGTAACTGTTTTTTAATCCGCAACTGTCATATTGTTATAGACTACGGTATGCTGCAGTTGAGGAACAAGCCAATTGGTTCATGTGAAGTTGTTGTGGACAATTATGGTTTTCTTTTTAATTCTCCTAATATTGTGATAATCCTTTGTTGGTTTGTGCTTCATTGACCCTCATTTGAACTCTAGGAGGGAAAAAAAAAAGTACTTGTATTGTGTTCTCCACCTTGTTTTACTCTTTCTTTACATGCTTTGTTATTGTTGAGAGAAATAACAAGAGGAAAAGAAAAAGCTGTCTCTTGAAAATCTAAGATATAAGTTCTAACACGTGAAAATTCTTGCACAATCCATTTTGTGCATAAATCAACAAACAAAATATGAGCCATAGATCCACAATCATTTTCAAATATCATTACTGTCCCTAATATTCCATCCTGATTGTCCTATTTTATGTTGCATTTGATCTTCCATATGTGGTGGTATAAATATTATCTTCCTGCTCAAGTGTAATTCCTCAGTTGGTGTTAGTGCTCTAACATTATTTGTGGAAATTTCATAGGTTGGAAAGGAAAAAGAAGACAAAGCTTCAATCTCCAAATTTTCATGTTTCAAGAACTAGACTTATTATCTACAACTTACCCAAGTCAATGAATGAGAAAGAACTCAAGAAGCTTTGCATAGATGCAGTCATCTCTAGAGCTACGAAGCAAAAACCGGTTATTCGGCAGGTCGGTTAAGTAGATCATGACTTGAAGTTGTCAATTATTGTTACTCTACAGCTTTAGGAACATCATTTTGTATTTTAACGTTACACATATACTCTGCAGATAAAGTTTTTGAAAGATGAAAGGAAAGGAAAGGTTGCTCAAGAACGCCATTCACGAGGAGTTGCCTTTGTTGAGTTTTCGGAGCATCAGCATGCCCTTGTGGCTCTGAGAGTTCTTAACAATAATCCTGGTGATGACCATTTCTTTTCTCTGTGGGGCTAGGAGTATTTTGTACTCATTTCTGTTTAATTTATTGCTGTTTTTCATCGATACAGAAACATTTGGCCCCGAACATCGGCCAATCGTGGAGTTTGCTCTTGATAATGTTCAAACACTTAAACTTCGGAAGGCAAAGCTACAATCTCAGCAGCAGGCTCCTCAAGTTGACAACAATGCCATGGAAAATGGCAAGCCTGACACAGTAGAAGTTCGCACAAGTGTAAAGGACAGAAAACGAAAATCTCAAGAGCATGACCAACCAGCAAGGGACTCAGTACTGAATACAAATGGTGAATCAGGGGGTACGTTGGCAAATGGAAAATCCCCTCAAGGACATAAATCCAAAAGACAGAAAGGCAACAATAAGAGCAAAAAGGCACCGAGAGAAAATCCAGAAGCCTTGTCCATGAAGTCAAAGAATAACCAAGATGACCAGAACAATGGTGATGCATCACTTGATGGTCAAAACACTGCCACCGACACTAAAAGAAGAAAATCAGGAAACAAAGATGATGTGGGGTTTAGAAAAAGGAAGATGCAAAACCAAGATCAAGCAGGCCAAAAGGTTTCTAAGAAACGGCCTAAGAAGAATAAAGATTCAGTAGGGAAGGACGTAGTAGACAAGCTTGACATGCTTATAGAACAATACAGATCCAAGTTCTCACACAAGGGTTCCCAAGAGAGTGATGGAGGGAAAAAACCTTCAAAACAGCTTAGAAAATGGTTCCAATCATAGTTTACTTTTTGCTTGATATGAATATTGTTAGTTATATTATTTTTTGACTGCCTCAGAAAGTTGAAGCAATGTAACTTTAGTTGTACCGTATCGTGTGCTGTTTGTCTTTTTTCTCCCTTAAAATATTTTAACATTTTCTGGTATTTTTATTGTTGTGTTTGAGGAATGTGCGGACATAATGTGTACAAAATATCCAAATCATTGTATGGCTAGATCATTTCGAACGAGTTTACATTAGTCAATTATTCATCACAATTTACTTGACCTAGCTGTTTATTTGGTTAAACCAACAAAGCATTATTTAGAAGTTATTGTCCAAGATATACGTCACTATGCTAGCCGGGATAGGCAACAAGTAGACCGACTTAAGATTGAATGTTTGAGTAACTTCTAGAATAGTTGTCTCCAAATTGGTGATACTTGGAAAAAGCATCGTTGGCTTTAGAGTTTGGATCAGTCTCAGAACAAAACTTTATAAAAAATTTGTATATTTGATTTGTTCACTAAAATTCTTTAATTTAATGGTTGGATCATTGAAATTTAATATATATTAAGAGTTATTGAGTAAAATAATTCTATTTAGAGTTACTTTTGAAATAATTTGATCTTCACCCTATATATATATATATATATATATATATATATCACTTTACTTTTCTATTTCATTTATGTCTTTTCTTATTATTCTCATTATGCCTTATAACTACTACATTTTATTTTTGTTTCTTTTTTTTAGGAGTTTCATTTTTATGCACAGTTAGTATAAAAAATTTACATAGTAAATCAACTAGAAATTATCATTAGAATGACTTTTAAGATAGTTATTAGACATGACGGTTTGTGATTGAATGACTGTGTAATTTTTTTTTTTACAATGTTAGGGCATATATTATTTGCTCTTATTTTAGTCAAATAATGAAGTAAATTATCAAATTCAAATGAAAGAAATAATTTGAATCTAATATCTTCCTAAATTAAACTCAATACACATAAGTCATTACAATTTATTTAGTTAATTAAAAAAAATTATTTAGTTACTATTTATAATGTGCGAATTTATATGTATTAGGAAACATTATATTAGTTGTTGAAAATCAGAATCATATATTTTGTATTTATTGTATAGCGGTTTATAGACAACTCATATGATTTATAAGAAACTCATATCTAATTTAGAGGAACAAAAATCTCCTTTAATTATGTGCATTTATTGTAATAAGCATATATAAACCTAGTTTTGTGGTGTCACTCAACACACAAATTCAGTCAATGTTCTCTCATTTTCTCTCTTTCAACATGGTATCTAGAGCTTGAGAGGCCTGCGCTGTTAGTTTGCTACCTGTCGCCTGACTTTTTGGTGAGTGACAATGACTCTTTCATTGACTTTTTCATTAGATGCTGTCGACTTTTTCAGTCACACCTTGTGCATGCCTCCTTTTAGCCCAATGATCAACCCCAGGGCAACTCTCGCTACTTATGAATATTTCCTCTCTTTCAATTTTAAATATTTTGGGAAATTTTTTTTTAGTTCATTTATAATGCCTCCATTCACCACCTCAACATGGTTGTTTGGCTCTCTTGGTATATCTTTGCGAGATGCATTGACCTTGTCTTTGTCTCAGATGCACTAGTCCTGTCTTTATCCGAGATGCACTGATTTGTCTTTTTCCCAGATGCTGTAACACCTATTCATATTAATGTAGTTATTAAGTTTAACTGAATAAAAATGTGTGTAAATTTTTTCTATTTTTTAATAGAAAAATTTCCAACATAACAAAATTTGGAAATGATAGTAAAAGATGAAAGATAATACTGTATGTATATATGTATATATATATATATGTCGTAAAATTGTACATCATGGTTTGATAATATATGATAGTCATAAAATATAGAAAACTAAAAATACATCAAAAGATAAACACTATCTAACCTAATATATACATAAAAAAGATCCTACACAGAGCAATGTCAATCTACCCTATCCCTCATACAAAAAGAAAAATAATATAATATAGGTCATTAGATCCTTGCCCGTTGAAGTGTCCTTTGACTCCTACTCAGCATCACGGGGTGTTAGTGTTGTCTTTAGTAATCATGATTAATCATGCATAGAAGAAAATAATGGAGTGAGGTGTTTTGTTTTAAAATCACTTTTATATGTATGATAGGAAGTCTACCATAAAACAAAGATAAAACAAAGCTGACAATAAAAGGGAACCTAGGGCTCATTCTAAGTTATATCAAACTACTCTTGACCAGGTATGGATCCATACTCTTCATTAGTGGGTAATACTCAACATAACCTGGGAAGTGACTGAGAGTACATATCTCTTTCTCAACATTATCACATGGTACAGTTCTCATTATCGTTGAGGAAAATAATAGTCAGGATATCCATTTATAGAGGTATTGTAACGTTGTGTTTTCTTAATGTATGATTTAGTGGTTTAATAACTAAAAAGTGGAAATTAATATGTGATCATGGCGTTTAAAACAAATAAATAAATTATTATTGTTGATCGTTGTTGTTGTGTGGTTATGGTTTTGTTGCTATTGTCTTGAAATTTTCAATTTTGAATTTAGGAAACTTGAGAAAAGTGTGCTTAAGCTAAATTGAGGGTGTTGTTAGTATTTGTTTAAGTTATTGAGGGAAAAATAGTAGAGTGGAGCTAGTCATGAGTTTTGGAGAATGAATGGACTGACCCTGAGCTTTAGTGCCCCGAAGCCTTTGTAAGGCCCAGGGAGAGTTTTTAGGATCCTTTCTCCCTCCTATTTCTCTGATTCTCTCACTCTTTCTCGGACTCTCTCGTTCTCTTTCTCTCATCTTTCACGTCCCTCTCTCAAATTCTCCCAAACCCATTAAGTTAGACACAAGATTCGTAATCCCTTTCCATCCCTTTGGTGAGGAGTGGTGGTTGCACTGAGGATTTGGCTCAAGACTTTACATTTCTCACGTTTTCTCTTTCCCAAATTCATATTTTTGGAAGCTTTGAAAGGTAAGGGAAGCTTACACTTGCTAGATTTGTGATGTATGAACATGATTGTGTGTAAATATTACCTTGGGTTAGTCCAAATCGGACTATGTGTGAGTTGTGGTAAGATTTTGGGTGAAAATGGGTTTTGAGGAAAAATCTAAAATTTTGATGAGAAATTGATGAATTGTGTGATGAAATGTTGAATTGATTGTATAATTTGTTGTGTATGAGCTTGGTTGAGGTAGATTGATGATATTGGAACCCCATTCATTCGAAAATCTAAGTTTGGGTGGTGAAAGTTTGATTTTTGCCGTAGAAAATCACGTTTCTTCGCAGTTCTGTCGTAGATAATCGATTATGGGAGCTTCATAATTGATTATCTAGAGTTCCAGAAACTGTTTTCGTGATTTTGTTTAGGGAATAATCGATTATGGACTCTGATAATCGATTATCTGGGCATTAGTAAAATTTTTCCTAAAATTGGTTTTGGAATAATTGATTATGAGAATCCATAATTGATTATCCCTGCTAGAAAACAAAAGCTGGTGCATTTTTCTAAACTGATATAATCTGTTACAATAGTACTTAATATGTTATTTCAGAATTAAATGTACCATTTTAGATTTTAAAGTTTTCGTTTCAAAATGTGAACTATTATGTATATACACATAAAAAGTATATTAAACGTTTTCAAAAGTTCTATTTGGGAATGATGGACAGTTGTCCAGTTTAAATATGATTTCTCTAAATTAAAGAAATTGAATTATTTTGAAGGGTTTTTGTGAATTTCAAGATTTAACAATCTTTCCAATGGTTTTCAAATTTTGGTTGATTGTTGGATTTGTTGTGAAGTGGAAGTTGCTTAGATAGGGCCTGCACTAGTCATGACTGAGTTGTTGTGTGAGATTTCTCTTGAGGTATGAGCTGTAACACTCATTTAATTTGAAATATAATTCATATTAATTTAAGTTGATGAAAATGTGAGCAATTTTTTTTTTATAATAGAAAAATTCTAAATTTAACAGAATTTGAAAATAGAAGTGAAATGAGAAAAACTGGTTATGTATATATATATCAAATTGTACATCATGGTTTGATAATATAGAAAACTAAAAAAATACATCAAAAGATAGACACTATCTAACTCAATATATACATCAAAAAGATCCTATACAAAGCAGTGTTCATCTACCCTATCCCTCATACAAAAAGAAAAATACTATAGGTCTTCAGGTCCTCCCCTGTTGAGATGTCCTCCAACTCGTACTCAACATCATAGGACGTTAATATCGTCTTTGATAACCACGATCAATCATACATAGAAGAAAATAATGGAGTAAGGTGTTTTGTTCTAAAATCACTTTTACATGTATGATAGGAAATCTACCATAAAACAAAGATAAAACACAACTGACAACAAAATGGATCTTATGGTTTATTCTAAGTTGTATCGAACTACCCTTGACTAGGTATGGATCCATACTTCCTATTAGTGGGTAATAGTTCTTAACAGAACCTGGAAAGTGACTGAGAGTATATATACCTCATCAACATCATCACATGGTACAATCCTTATCATTATTGAGGAAAATAACAGTCAGGATATCCATTTATAAAGGTATACTTTCAACCAATCCTGGAATGCTGAGCAGTTGTTGGAGTTATTGAGCTTGATTAGGCAAATATCCCAGCTCAAGGGTGTAACGCTGTGATTTTCTTAATGTATGATTTGGTGGTTTAATAACTAAAAGTGGAAATTAATATGTGATTATGAAGTTTAAAACAAATAAATAAATAGATTGTTGTTGTTGATTGTTGTTATTGTGTGGTTTTAGTTTTATGTTGTTGACTTGGAATTCTTGTTTGAGTTTAGGGAATTGAGACAAATGTGCTTGAGCCAAATTGAGAGTGTTGTTGATATTGGTTTGGGTTGTTGAGAGAAAAATAGTTAAGTTAGAACCGTTGTGAGTTTTGAAAAGTGAATAGATAGACCTTGAGCTTTAGTGAGCCCAAAGCCGGTATGAGGACCCTAGAGAGTTTTAAGACATAAAAAAGGGTGCTAAGCCTTTCCCCATTTCATTCTCTTATTCTCTCATCTCTCGGACTCTTTCATTCTCTCATCTTTTACGTCTCTTACGTCTCTTTTCTCTCACTTTCTTCTTCCATTCTCTCAATTTCTCCTTAACTCTTGCTGAGATTCTTGAAGTGTGAGACCCAAATCTAGTGAGGAATCTCGTTTCTAGGCATTGGAGGGCTGTTATTGCCTTGCTTTCATGAAGTTTGGCTCAAGGTTCTGCATATCTCACGTTTTCTCTTACCCAAGCTCGGATTCGGAAGCTCCAAGAGGTAAAGGAAGCTTACTTTTGCTAGATTTGTGATGTATGAACATGATTGTGTGTGAATATCACTTTGGGTTGGTCCAAATTTAGATTATATGATGGTTGTGGTGAGATTTTGAATGAAAATGGGTTTTTGGGGGAAAAATATGAATTTTGATGAGAAATCCATGAGTTGTGTAATGAAATGTTGAATTTGTGGTGTAATCTATTGTATATAAGCTTGGTTGGGGTGGATTGATGATATTGGAACCCCATTGATTCGAAAATTTGAGTTTGGGGATGAAAGTTTGAGTTTTTGCTGCAGAAAATCATGTTTTTTCGTAATCTTGTCGCAGATAATCGATTATGGAAGTTGATAATCGATTATCTGGAGCTCCAGGATCAATTTTCGTGAATTTGGCTCGGCAATAATCGATTATGGACTCTAATAATCGATTATTTGGGTTTCAGAAAATTTTCTTCTAGTTTTGGTTCAGAAATAATCGATTTTGGAAACCCATAATCGATTATCCCTGTTGAAAAATGAAATCTGATGCATTTTTACTACAGTACATAATATGTTACTGCAGTACATAATCTGTTATTTCAAAACTGAATGTACCATTTAAGATTTCACAGTTTTCATTTCAAAACGTGAAGTATTTTGTATATACACATATAAAAAGGGTATTATACATTTTCAAAGGTTCTATTCGAGAATAATGGAGAGTTGTCCAGTTGAGATATGATTTTCTTTGAATTAAAGAAATGAAATGTTTCGAAGGTTTTGTGAATTTCAAGATTTGCCAATCTTCCAAATGGTTTTCAAAGAAAGTCTTGGTTTTCAAATTATAGTTGATTGTTGGATTGGATCTGAAATGGAAGGTTGCTTAGATGGGACCTTTGCTTGTTATGTATGATATTGTTCCTCACAAGGTGGGCTGCTTAGATAGGGCCTTACCTGTTGATTTTGATTGAGGTCGGATTGGGGCTTGTATAGTGTTGATGGATGTGAGTGGTCATGGGAGGTAGTTGACGATAGACCTCTTTGCCACTGGTTGTATTGATATATATATATATATATGTTGTATGTTTATTGGTTGTGGTTGAGTGGTTGATGGTGTGTAGTACATGCATTCATGCATAGTTGGCAGTTGAGGTAGCTGACGATGGACCTCATGTCGTGGTGTGAGTAGGCACGTAAGTTGGATGGTCTAGAGTTGAAACTTAGATAGGCCTCTATCCTAGTGCTGGATGAGACGTGGGGCAGCTGATGATGGGCCTTCAGGGATGAGTGGATGGCCGACTTCGCAGGAGGCCAAGGCGATGCAGGCCTTGTGACGTGGTAAGCCACCACCCACATACACTTATCCTGACAAACCACTAAGCTTATCCGCAGATCAGGGTTTGGCAATCCCTGAATGGTGCTTAGACAAGCCATAGTAGGGGGTGAGACCTAGCTGATTGCCCGATATGTTGTAAATCTCTCGAAAGTCGTGTCATCATGCATTTACATAGTTGTGGTGTAACGTGGAGTCTTGAATTGAGAATTCTTCTCTGTATGAATGTATCTTATATATGTATATAGATGTTAAGGACTTTGGATACATGATGGTGTGCCATATACTCGTAATTGAATGTTGTGAATTGTTGATGATCTCCATAATTATATGTTATGCCATTCTTTTAGTAAGCTTACCCTTGCCATGTTTTGTTGTTGTTGGTTGTCCTGTTGTTGCTGTGCTGATGTGCTTGTAATGATCACGTCTTATGGCGTGGGAGTAGATGGCAAGGCTTTCGTGGGTTTAGTGACTCAAAGCTGAGGATGGAGTCGAGAGCTGGAGATGTTTGGCTTGGGAAAGCCAAGTTTTGTTGTATTAGTTATGGTTCAGTTTCATTATATTCTTTTGATGAGATTATATAGATTGACCAACTATAGGGAGTGAGTTTTGTATTCTGCTTCCCTAATGATGTATATTTTGATATGTTTGATATGGGCTGGTGTTATCCCATTGTTGTGTATGACATGATGATGACAGATATATAGATATACATGTATGGCACCAGGAGAGATAGGTGGATCTCTCAGTTGATGTGTATGACCTATATATAGATATGATAGGATTGATTTTATTCACCTAATAAGTGGATGAGGTGCATGTTTAGTAGGATTGTTTAGTAGCAACAATTGGGTCGTTACAAAGGGCGCTACCCTGGCCATTGGGACCTTCACCACTTGATGCCTACCCCCAAGACCTCCTCAAGTGGGTCCCTGTAACATCCCGGGCGCTGACGAGGGCGGGGAGTGATCGCCGGTGCAAAAGAGATGAGGCATGGACAATGAGCGGCTCCTGGCAGGCTTCCAACGGGAGGGGTACATGAATGAATCGAATACACACTCGAACGAGAGGGATCCAGAGGCTGTGTAGGTATGGGACTGTACAGTTGAGAATAGCTTAAAGGAATTAATAAGTGCTACCTATACCATCAAGATGCATCTACTTTTCGGTAGCCCATCACTTAAGAACTCCATAGTTAAGCGAGCTTGACTTGGAGCAATTTAGGGATGGGTGACCTACTGGGAAGTTTCCCGGGAAGCGTGTGAGTGAGGACAAAGCACGCTAAAAAGTCTTGTGTTGGTTTGTGGGGACACTCACAGATCTTGTAAGCGACCGGGCGTTACAAAGTGGTATCAGAGCAGGGCCTCTCTCCCAGTACGGTGTGGTTCGAGGAAGAACCAAGCAGAAGCTGGTGGGCATGTAACATCCCGAGTGCTGACGAGGGCAGGGAGTGATCGCCAGTGCAAAAGAGATGAGGCACGAATAATGAGCGGCTCCTGGCAGGCTTCTAGCAGGAGGGGTACATGAATGAATCGAATACACACCCGAACGAAAGGGATCCAGAGGCTGTGAAGGTATGGGACTGTACAGTTGAGGATAGCTTAAAGGAATTAATAAGTGCTACCTATACCATCAAGATGCATCTACTTTTCGGTAGCCCATCACTTAAGAACTCCATAGTTAAGCGTGCTTGACTTGGAGCAATTTAGGGATGGGTGACCTACTGGGAAGTTTCCTAGGAAGCGTGTGAGTGAGGACAAAGCACGCTGAAAAGTTTTGTGTTGGTTTGTAGGGACAGTCACAGATCTTACAAGAGGCTGGGCGTTACAGTCCCTGCCTTTCATTCTTCAGCGTACCAAACTATTGCTTCTCTAGCAGGGTGCCTTGCCACCGCATGTCACTTGCTTTACATTACTCACTAAACTATCAATTCCTAACTTCTCAAGCAGAGGTTTCCTTGGTCTCAATTAATTTGAGCACCAGTATAATCAACATTTTTGCCTTATTTTGCAGAAATTACACAATACCAAAAATTTCTTTAGCAGAATAATAATATAGTAATTATAATTTAATTACTAAAATTCTAGCAGAAAAACAACTAAATACATACATTTTAATTTTCTAAATTTGAGCAGAGTAATAGCTTAGCAAGTTCATTTTAATTTTCAAAAATTAAGTAGAGTAACAACTTAATAAAAATTAAAGTTTAACATCAAACATAATATAATGATAATAATAACTAAAACTATGCCTAAACGGGTTTAGGGGAAAACCCTTCTTACCGATATGCAAAGTGACAATAATTTAGAACCAACCCCACTTCCTCCATTACCTCTAAGATAGTTGATGAAGAGGATGGAATTGCTGATGCAAAGCTCTTAGGAAGAGAACTTTACTAGTTGTTGGAAAACTAGTAAAATTTTAGCATAAAAACAAAGTAAAATAAAATTTTTTCTAGAGAGAGAAGCTCTCTAAGAATTTGGCTAGCTTGAGAGAGAGGAGGATGTGTGAAAAATGAGCAATAAGCATGGGTATTTATAGAAGAGAAGGGTGTAACACCCCCACTTTAATTTACTCTTTTGTTTTTCTAATTATTCTATGATTAACTGTGAAAAATCAAATAGGAATCTCAAGGGTATAATTCTCACAGTTATATTCATCTTAGTAAATTCTATCTAGTTTAGATTTTTTTTATATTAGGGTCCAGGAGCAATAAAACAATTGATTTATCCTTGAAAACTTGCTTAATAGGATAAAATAGTAAAATTAGCTAGAGTGGTTTAAAAATTATTTTTAAATCATATTTATGTTCAAAATATTTAATAATAATTTTATAAATTTTTTTGGGATTTTTAGAGACAATTTTTGTGAAATGACTGATATACCCTCAGCCGATTGTAGAAACCACTAGGAAACTTTTTAACCTCAAAAAAATTTGAAAAATTTATATTGAGTATATTTTAATTATACCAATATTATTTTGATATAAAAATGGTGAAAAAACGAAAAATATAATTATTTGATAAAAACTTGATTTATTAGCTTAATAAATGTCCTTTTTAGTGAAAATTTTATTATAAATAATATATATATGAGAAAAATAAGAAAATTTTTTCTTAGACTCATAAAAATATATGTGAATGCATGGTGTGGTCAGAATCAATTAAAACTGACTCAATAATTTAATTCAATTATTTACCATAAACTAATATTTTATTACTTTTACCATTACTAACACATGGGTAATTTGCAAGTCAACAAAAACAGCTATTATTTTCTTCCTTTTGGCTCCATTTTCACGTTGGTGCAGAGCTGTTAGTTGGGGTAGCTCAGTTTCAATTAATTTTAATGGGATTAGTGGAAAAAAATTAAACCAAAACTATACTAATTTTCTCCTATAAATACCCTTCCGTCCACACTTCAATTTTCTCACTTTCTTCTTCAAGTTTCAGACTCTTTTCTCTGCTGTGGTGCTGGAATCCCTCTCGTCTCCATTCTCCAAGCCATAAAATTTTATTATTATCCACCATTAAAGCACCTCCAACCATAGGTTTAGTTCTAACACCTTAATACCTCATTTTCTCTTCCATATTCCACCAAGAAGCTACTTAATTGAGGTAAGGGGGAGTGAGGTTTAAGCTTCTAATTTTTGTTTTCTTAATGGGTGTGTGTGTTGGGTTATCCCTTAAACCCATATTATTATACTAATCCTACTACTATCTATACATAAGTAATTATTTACTTGTTCATTTTGAGTTCTTGCTTTATTTAATTTAATGTTATTTATTTTCTTGCTTGTTATTATTTTTATGTAGATGGTTTTGGAGTGGATTTCCCCAAAACTATTAGTTTTTTACTTTCCATTTAATTATTTTTATGTAGATGGTTTTGGAGTGGAATTCCCCCAAAACTACTAGCTTTTCACTTTCCATTTAATTGCTTTTATGTAGATAGTTTTGGAGTGGTTTTCCCCCAAGGCCCTTAGCTTTTTACATTCCAATGTCATTTATATTTATGTTATTCATCTTGTTGTCCATTTTTAATTCTTGTCATCTATATTTTTACCATTTAAGTTATTACTTCTCTTTTTTCATTTAACTCTTGTTATTTATTTCATTGTTATTTATTTTTCCTTTATTTTGCTAGCACTTCATTAGAAAGAGGAAACAAACAAAAAAATCAATTTGAAATGAAAATAGTAGAAGAATGATTAAATCTCTACCAAAATTGAAAATTTGATTTTTATGAAATGCCCAAATTCCAAAGTGAGAACATGAAAAAGTTTACAGTTGTTTTACATAAAAGGCTTGCAGTCCTTTTTAAATAGATTAAGAAAAATGAATTCTTTTATTAATTAAAGTATTTTGACAATTACTTAATTTGGTTCAACTTATAAAAAAAAAAAAAAGTTTTGAGCCAATTGAATTAAATGGGCCTCTAGCTTAACTAGTGAAAGTTTTTTTTTTAAATAAAAATAAAATAATTTCCTGTATAAATTAAATAATTTTAATATCCAATCTTTTGTCAACTTATGTCTAAGAAATGGAAATTTTGTTCAAGTAAGCCTTTCTATAAATGTTTTTGTCAATAAAATAAAATGCCTACACTTGTACATAAAACACATTTTAAATTGCAATTCTCTCAAACTTTAATTTTTAAATTTTCTCCGCAATTATGGATTAAGTACATTTCCTTTAAAATAGTCTAAATTAAATTATTAGAAAAGGATAAGGACAAATCAAAGAAACTAAAATGAAAATTTATTTTAAAAGTATGTATGTGTGAAAATGAATTGTTTCTAAGTTATTATGAATGATGGATGAATATCTCTATGAAGAGTGATTTTGAAACTCTGCTGGATTACCCAGAGAGTGTGTCTGGAAAATTAGAAACAAAGTTATAGGAAAAGCCCAGTTGAGTTAGGACTATGCTGAGAAGCATGAGTTCCAATGTTTGGGAAGTAACAGTTGATACACTGCGGGATGAAAGACAAGGATCATTGTTGGGGTCTTGAGAGTAAAGGTACTGAGTTGTGAACGTCCCAATGGTCAGGTAGCACCCTGAGTCGGGAGAAATCACGTAAACCGACTTGGTAACCTTGACGCCTGCTCAGCATCACCATGATTGGTGTA
The DNA here is from genome assembly GCA_004329165.1 of Spatholobus suberectus. Lineage (NCBI taxonomy): Eukaryota > Viridiplantae > Streptophyta > Magnoliopsida > Fabales > Fabaceae > Spatholobus > Spatholobus suberectus. Next base: position 685,158 of record CM014730.1, on the reverse strand, counting down.
GTGTATATCCCTGATGGGCGTGTGGCCCTTTCCTCGAGGATGATGATTACGACATGGATGTCTGTACCTTGTGAGGGATTATACAAACTCCTCATCGCTTCCTAGTGATTCCTGATGGTTAAAGTAAATAATCAGAGATAGGTATGGATCCATACGTCTGGTAAAGGTTGAGATTGAGTCGTAATAACGTAGGTTAGACCTTAGGAATTCCCCAATTGGTTGTTTTATTTATTGTTTGTAGCCTATTAAGAAAACGAATGAGGCTTTTATAAAAACCTCACTCCTTTCTTGTTTCTTTTCATATACGATCATGGTATGAGTAGATGGACCTATTTCATGGCATGATGAACATCCACATAGCATACAGTCCCTATGACCATTAGGTTTATAACCCATTCGCTTAGTACTCTACGTACCAGGGACATGTTACCTTTACATTCATGTCCCCTATCCCTGACGTGTTCCTTCTGATGGAGCAGCTTACGTTACCTATGACTTTATCTACTACTGCCCCCGACGGCTTTGTTAGAGGACCTCATCCCCCTCCACCATCACTTGCAGATATTGATATGGATGACGTCGCATTTCCTCAAAGGGACGACGATCTTGATGATGGCATGATGGTGATCCTTGCACCCTACCTTCAGTATTATGAGCCACCACCTGTGATCCCTCCTTACCCTGATACTACTGAGTCTTCATCCAGACCCTCTTACCACCTGGGTAAGAACTATGGATGGATTGCTTCCTCTTTCGAAGTTAGTAGTGTTGGTAGCTTTGATGGCCTTGGGCAATCACCCAACAGTCATAAATATTCAGATGACAAGGACGAAGACATGATGGACTCGGAGGATGTTGATGGATTCTGAGGACTCACAATGATGGAGACTCTACATGTGACTTTTGTAGAATCTATAGGATGGGGTGACCTAACATAGACTTATACTGCTTTGACATAGGTCATTTTGTTATACAGTTATGGGTGGGTATCTAGGATGTACTTTTGATGTATTTTCTTTTGTATTCCTTATGTATGTACTCTAACTTTGTATGTAAGACTTGATGGTTATTTCATGATCATGGTTCTTTATATAATGTCTCTTTGAAATACCAAACATTTGCGAATAAGTACGTATAAGTTTTAAATCAAGCTGATGTTTCTAACAAACGGATAAAAAAAATGCATGTTTTATTATAGTGGGTGTCACAAAGGGTGGGTTAGGTGTCCACTTGATGACATCATCCATTATGTCATAATTTCCTTTTTATTTTTATTTTTAATTAATTTTAGGGCCACATGACCCAAATAGGTGGTGAATCACCTAATTTAGAGTTGGGGATGTGCTCCACCAACTGTCCCAAGCTCCCACGTGCCAATTTTTATTTGTCGGTGAATTAACAGATACCGATAAAAACGCCTTAACTTGAAAATTTAGCTTTTAATATCAAAATAATGCATTTTAATGTAAAACTGGACATATACATTATTTTTCATCAAAAATAATTTTCTAATAATAAATTTTAATTTTTATTAATTTATTTCAAATTATATGTATTTATTTTGTATTTTTAAGCTAGAAAATTCATAAAAAATCCATTTTAATTCAACAAATACCAAAATTTTTATGAAAATTATAAAACTAAATATTTTACCCATAAATAAACTAAAATTACCATTTTCACCCTTTTTGAATGTCAAACCAATATTGGCTAGACTTAACAAACACCTAATGGCATTTTTGTCATTTTACACAAGAATTCCAACAAATTTCCAAAATTATATTTTAATATATATGACATGATTCCAAGCTCAAATTGACATTTTAATGTCAATTGAATCTTTTTCTCATGCCAACCCTTAATGTTGAGAAATATGGAAAAAATTGTCATTTTCTAATTTCTCCGGGCCTCGATTCACAAAAATTATTAAAAATCACAATTAAATAGATCTTGAAATTCTGAGCATAATGGTGGAGATCAGAATTTTGAAATTCCTTCCCGATTAAATATAGAATAATTTAATATATAAAAGTAGGGGTGTTACATGAGTTGCTTGGATAGGGCCTTGCCTGCTGACTATGCTTGAGGCTGGAATGGGCCTGCATGGTGTTGATAATAGTTGGACCACAGGTGGTGCTGAGTAGGCCACGTGGTGTGTGTCTGTCACCTTATATATATATATATATATATATATATATATATATATATATATATATATATATATATGCATATGTTGACTTGTTGTTAGGCTGATGTTGTGGTATGTTGTATGCATTCATGCATATGTTGTCGGCTGAGGTTGTATGGGCCTCATGTCGTGGTGTGGGCAGGCACATAAGTCGGACGATGACTAGAGTTAGAACTCAGTTGGGCCTCCAACCTAGTGCTTGGATAAGATGTGGGGTCTTAAAGTTGGGCCTTTGGGGATGAGTGGATAGGCAATTCTGTAAAAGTCCAAGGTAGTGCAGGCCTTATGTTGTGGTAAACCACTACTCACATACACTTATCTCGGCGAACCATTAAACTTATCTACAGATCAGAGTTTTGGCAATCCTTGAATGGTGCTTGATAAACCATAGTAAAGGGTGAGACCTGGCTGATCGCCCAAGATGTTGTGAAATCTCTCGAGAGTCGTGTCATCATGCATTGACATAGTTGTTATAGATTGGTTGTGATATGGAGTTCTGGATTGAAAACTCTTTGTCGTGTGAATGAATACTATATATGTATATGTGCGTATGAGTATGAATGTTGAGAATATGTTGATGGTTTTAGACTTTATATGCTATGTTGTGATTTTCGTAAGTTTACCATTGCCTTGTTTTGTTGTTGTTGGTTGTCCTGTTGTTGCTGTTGTGCTGATGTGCCTGTGATGATCATGTCTTATGGGGTGGGAGCAGATGGCGAGGCTTTCGTGGATCTGACGACTTATAGCTGAGGATGGAGCCGAGAGCTGGAGATGTTTGGCTTGAAAAGTCAAGCTTTTGTTGCTTTAGTTATGATTCAGTTTTATTATTTTTGCTTTTGATGGAGTTGTATAATGTGACTAGCTATAGGGAGTATGTTTTGGTATTCCTTTCCCTCGATGATGTACATTTGACTCTTGTTTTGTTATGGCCGAGTGTTATCCCCATATATATATGTATACATGATGAATATTCGTTTTAAATATAGAATTGATGTATGGCACCAGGAGAGATAGGTGGATTTATCAATTGATGTGTATGACTTATATACAGATACGTTATGATTTTATTCATTTGATATGTGGATAAGATGTAAGTTTAGTAGGGTTGTTTAATAGCGACAGTTGGGTCATTACAGGTATACTCTCAAACCAATCCTGGAATGCTGAGCAGTTGTCGGGGTTATCAAGCTTGATCAGGAAAATATCCCAACTTGAGGGCACTACCCTAGCCATTGGAACCTTCACCACTTGATGTCTATCCCCAAGACCTCTGCAAGTGGGTCCCTGCCTTTCATTCCTCAACATACCAAATTGTAACTTCCTTAGTAAGGTGCCTTGCCATGACATGTCACTTGCTTTACATTACTCACTAATTTATCATTTCCTAACTTCTCAAATAGAGGTTTCTCTGGTTTTATTTAATTTAGGCACCAATACAATCAACATTTCTACCTTAAATAGCAAAAATTGCACAATACCAAAATTTTAACAGAATAACAACTTAGTAATCACATAAAATTTTAGTAAAATAATATCTTAGTAATTACTAAAATTTTAGGAAAATAATGATGTAGTAATTATAATTTAATTACTAAAATTTTGGCAGAAAAACAACTAAATAAACACATTTTAATTTTCTAAATTTGAGCAGAGTAACAAATTAGTAGGTATAATTTAATAATTTAAATTGAGCAAAGTAACAGCTTAGTAATTATGATTTAATAATTTAAATTTGAGCAGAGTAACAACTTAATAATTATGATTTAATAATTTAAATTTAAGCACAGTAATAAGTTAATAATTTAAATTTAAGCAGAGTAATAAACTAGCAATTATAATTTAATAATATAAATTTGGGCAAAGTAACAACTTAGCAAAAATCAAAGTTTAACATCAAACAATATAACAACAACAATAATAATAAAACTTAAGCCTAAACAGGTTTAGAGGAAAACCTTTCCTACCAACATGCAAAGTGACAATAATTTAGAACCAACCCCACTTCTCCCATTACCTTTAAGGTGGTTGATGAAGAGGATGAAATTGTTGGTGCAAAGCTTCTAGGAAGAGAAACTTTACTGGTTGAAAACTAGCAAATTTTAACATAAAAACAAAAGTAAGAAAAAAAATTCTAGGGAGAGAAACTCTCTAAGTGGATTTTAGCTAGCTTTAGGGAGTGGAGGATGTGTGAAAATCTGTCTGAGAATGGGGGTATTTATAGAGAATGGAGGTGGGTTAGGTATCCCCAAAGTGAAGTATTCATTATGTCATAAACCAATTTTTTTTTATTTTTTTAATTAATTTAGGGACACATATCAAAATTAGACTGATGGACTAGCTATTCATAGGGCTTGAATGTGCCCCCCTTATCTGTCCAAATTTATTTGTGTCAATTTTATCTGTAGGTAAATAAGTCGATATTGATAAAATAGCCTAAACTTAAAAAAATTGACTTTTAATATTAAAAAATTCAATTAAATGAAAAAATGTACAAATATATTATTTTTTATCGAAAATAAATTTCTAATAATTAATTTTTATTTTTATTAATTTATTTCAAATTTTATATATTTATTTTGTATTTTTAAGTTAGAAAGTTTATATTAATTCTATTTTAATTCAATAAATACCAAAATTTTTATAAAAATTATAAATTAAATATTTTACCTATAAATGAATTGGGATTACTATTTTCACAATTTCTAGATGTCAAACCAATATTGGTTGACTTATTAGACACTTAGGGACATTTTAGTCATTTTATACAAAAATTTTAGAAAATTTCCAAAATTATATTTTAATATACATGACATGATTCCAAGCTCAAATTGACATTTTTATGTCAATTGATTCCTTTTTTATGTCATTCCTTAATGTTGAGAAATAAGGACAAAATCGTCATTTTTTAATTTTTCTAGGCTTTGGGTCGAAAAAATTATTAAAAATCATGATTAAATAGCTCTTGAAATTCTGAGCATAATGGTGTGAATCAAAAATTTGAAATTTCTTCCCCATTTTTCGGAATTAAATCATCAATTATTAGAAAAACGGTTAAAAAAATTGAAATAGGGTTGTTATATTTTTCACTATTTTTCTTTCAAAATAAATTTTTTATAATGGAGTATACTTAATCTAAAATTTTTAAAATATTTTGAGGTCAAAAAGTTTGATTGGTTCCTATAGTTAACCTGGGGTATTTTTGTTATTTCAAAAATTATCTCAATAAATTTTTGAAAATTTTCTAAAATTATTAATAATCATTATAATTATGATGACTTAAAAATAAATGTTAACACTTCTATCTATTTCTGTCTATTAATTATATTATTTGACTTTTTAGGGATGAAATAGTCATTTTATCTATTTTTGAGCTCCGTTCCCCAAAATGATTAAAAGTCTAAATTAAGTACTGCTCGCTAGTACGAACGTAATCATAGGGATCAAATTTTGAGATTCCCATTCGGTTCTCCAGAAATAAATAATTAAAAAAAATAGTTTAATAGGAAAAAGTAAAAGTATTACAAATGCACTAGCATTAGCACTTTGTCTCAAATGCACTAACCTGCCTCATCTTTATCCCTAAACTAGTTACCAGCCCTGGGGCTCAATATAATCAAGAATTTTTTTATTTGACAACTATTTTTTGATCTAACAACTGCTTTTATGGATATCAATTTTTATGTTTTTATTTATACATATATTTTATTTAAGGGAGAATGTATTTTTTTGTGTAATAAGCTAAAAGCTTAGTAAGTTTCAACTTGAGGGGAGTGTTGAAAATCAGAATCATATATTTTGTATTTATTGTATAACAATTCCCAAGCAACTCATATCTGATTTAGAGGAACAAAAATCTCCTTTAATTATGTGCATTTATTGTAATAAGCCTATATGTTAAGACAAAGGACAAATTTATAGCCCTCAAATATTTTGATAATAACAAACAGTTAAAATTATATATGTCCTTACATAATCGTCTGATCATTTGTTCGCATGCAATCGTCTGATGTTTTTAAAATGAATATTGTCTTATCTTTTGATTAGATAAACTTCGTAACTAACAAATCTTACAGACGATGACAACGTCCTAAAATGATCTGCACATCAATCAAAGCGTAAGCTACTTGAAACGTATAAAGCCTATATACCTACTCTCGAGGAAAGTCAGTGAAAAGAAGAAATATGTGTGCGAATGTCAGAATAGGAAAGCGGACATGACAACTGCTACAAGATTGAGTACAAGAATAGAAAAGATAAGCAGACTGTTTTATCTTATCATATGACAAGTTGGTAAAAAGCATTAAATACTGCATTTAATGCTTCAACGACTCTCTTCATCAGACGAAGGCCGTCTTCTGCAAAACATTCAATGGTTGTTGTTATCATAGTTGTTGTTAATTCTGAAAAATCATAATTGCTTTAAGAAAAGAAAAAGCTCTTGTAAACTCTGTTTGTAAAATTCTTTTTGTACTTGATTTTATATTCGTCTGATAAGACGTTAAACCCAGTGAGGTAAACTCACACGTAAACCTTCTTTTTTAACAAGATTGGTGGAAGCTTGAAGAGACTTTGATTCAAAGAATACTTGGGTGTTTGCTTGGAGAGGTAAGTGAAAGACTACTTGGGTTGAGCCTGAAGAGGCTTGTGGAAAGAATACTTGTAACTTGAAAAAGTTAGTGGAACTTGGTTGTTGCCAAGAACTGGACGTAGTCTCTGGGGTGAGACGAACTAATATAAATTTTGTGTGCTTTTCGTTTTGTCTTTTAGCTTTCGTTTGTCTTATAAAACACTTTTGAAAATCTTTTTGATCTTATTTCAGACAATCCGTAGTTAACAAAAGAATTGTGAAAATTTGTTATAACACAATTCAACCCCCCCTTCTTGTGTTATCTTTGTGTTCTACACTATATAAACCTAATTTCGTGTTGTCATTCAAAAACTCAAATTTACTCAATGTTCTCTTATTTTCTCTCTTTCAACATTAGTTACTATTTTTAGTGAGCTAATTTATATGTATTAGGAAACATTATATTGGACATTTCATAAAGGTACACATTTTGAATTTTCCTTTTTAAATAAAATATTAACTAAATTTTTATTTTTTAGCTACAAACATTTGATTGAGAGGATGTTATAATTTTTATGTTTTGTATTTCTTTTATTATATTATTTTTATATTTTCATATGAAAAAATAAGTTTGAACGAAAAAATATAGAAGAATAAATAAAATAAATTTATTAATCAAAGTTGTTTAAAAATAAAATATAAGAATTGAATCATTTAATCTAATTTAAACTATTTTTAATCAGATTAAATTAAATTAAATATTATACTCAAATCAATCTAAACCAAATTACAATATATTTTTATGATTAAAGTAAATTATTAGATATATAAAAATCAATTCAAACTAAATTAATATAAACAACAAATCTCCTTGTTCAACATCACAAAAGGAGGCTTTAAAAATATTACATTCACATCGTACTTTATGAAAAATATTATAAGAATTGAAAAGTAATGAAAATTTAATTAAAATGTACTTATAATATAAATGGTTTTTACAGTGTTATGAAATCACAAAATATATATAATAAATTTGTCAACTTTTATATAACTATTTTAAAAACTATATTTAAAATAATTTCTGATTCATTAATAGTTAAAAAAACTTTAAAGTGATGATATATATAATTTAAACTAAAATAATAATTAAAATGATTAATAATCTACAATAGTCAATAAAATATATTATTTTTTTTCTGACGTGTATCTTTCTTTAGAGACAATCTTGTTGAAGTACAGTCGAATACTAAACATGGACACCTCTCCCAATAAAGATTCAAACCTTAGTTTGTCATGTTGTAAGAAACTAACTCCTAATAAAATATACTCGTGTATGGTACACAATTTTTTTTATTTGTGTACTCATCATTTAAGTGTCTTTTATGAAAAATTTTCATCATGCATGCACCATTTTGGGGAGCTGAAATATACTTGACCCACGTACATCAAATAGTGAAAGTTTGTATGATCTAAATGTAATGGCTAAAATAATTTTTTTGGTTGAGGTTAAAACAATGAAGCATGTTTGTACGATCTAAATGTAATGGCTAAAAATTTTTTTTGGTTGAGGTTAAAACAATGAAGCATGTAAAGTACAATAACAAACATGACTATTACTAATGAATGATGGGTCTTGGGGGTAGGCATCGAGTGGTGAAAATCCCAATGGCCAGGATAGCACCTTTGAGCTGGGATATTTGCCTGACCAAACTCGATAACCCCAACAACTGCTCAGCATTCCAAGATTGGTTTGAGAGTATGCCTCTATAAATGGATATCCTAAATTGTTATTTTATTCGTCAATGATGGCGAGGACTGTACCATGTGATGGTGTTGAGAGAGGTATATGTACTCCTAGTCACTTCCTAGGTTTTGTTGAGACCTATTACCCACTAATGGGAAGTATGGATCCATACCTAGTCAAGGGTAGTCGAATACAACTTAGAATGAACCTTAGGATCTCTTGTGTTGTTAGTTGTGTTTTATCTTTGTTTTATGGTAGATTTCCTACTGTACATGTAAAAGTGATTTTAGAACAAAACACCTCACTCCATTATTTTCTTTTGTGTATGATTGGTCGTGATTATTGAAGACGACATTAATGCTCCGTGATGCTGAGTACAAGATAGAGAACATCTCAACGGGGGAGGACTTGAAGACCTATAGTATTTTCTTCTTGTATAAGGGATAGGGTAGATAAATACTGTTCTGTATAGGATCTTTTGATGTATATAGTGGGCTAGGTAGTATATCTCTTTCGATGTACTTTTGTTTTCTAACTGTTATGTATTACTCAAACCATGATATACAGTTTTATGATATATATGTATATATCTTTCATCTTTTACTACCATTTCCAAATTCTGTTAAGTTTGGAATTTCTTTTAAAAATGAAAAAAATAAATAAATTTACATGCATTTTCATTTACTTAAACTTAATAACTAAATTAATATGAATGGGTGTTACAGGTAGATTGGTACTATATAGGCTCTTTTGATGTATACATCAGGTTAGGTAGTATCTATCTTTTGATGTACTTTTTACCTCTTTATATTTAGTTGTTTTTGACATGTACTACAAAATCAAGATATATATACAGACTCTATCTTCTAACTTTTACTCTCATTCCTAAATTCTCTTAAGTTTAGAAAATTTCTATTATAAAAATTGAAAAAAATTTACTAGCATATTCACTAACTCAAACTTAATAACTAGTAAAATTACTAAATTAGTATAGGGTACTATTAATGTGAATGGGTGTCACACCAACACAGGTAAACAAGCAAAGAAACTGCTTGTCACATTATAACATAACTTCAGTGGCTTTGAATTGAACCATACCACGTGCAACACATCACAATACAAGCATATCCTCTACTTGGGGTTGGAAGAGCATTTTGCTATTCTAGAGGGCCTCTCTCAATGAGAACCCTCGATGCCTAGCACCATTCGTGGACACATCTAGATTACTCCTCTAGAGGCGTTTTCGCTTAAGGAACTTGAGGCTTCACTTAGCATGTCTACATTTAACTCTCTGGAGCATTTATTGCTTAATAAGGAAGACTCTCACTTAACAGGATACCATAGAGTGCAACCTCATCTCCATTCATGGGTCATAATAGAAAGCAAAGAAACATGCAAAGTAAACACATAGAGAAACTTACTACACAACCAGAGAAATAAGAAGCATTTCAACTCTAGGGTATTCTAACACACAAAAGGGTCGGGCAAGGAACACATACCTATGGTAGGTCCATCATCCTTGTTTGTCCTTCTCACACATAAGGTAAGGCTAGATTGTGGCTAAAGGTGTGCGGTCAGCTGGTTCTCTTATATTTGAGCTAGGGCAATCCCTCAGCTTTGGGTTTTCTTGAAGGTTGAGCTCCCTTACCCTTTTATTTTTCTTTAGTCTTTTAGGTTGGTAGGATCCTGAACTCTCTCCCTTCTTTTGTCTCTCCTTTATTGGGTATTCTAAACTTCTTCTTGGGGTCCCTCATTGCCTATGATGTATTTCTTCGAAAATACTATCTCAAAATTCTCCCACTCTAAGGGTATCCTAGAAAAGGCCATTTTATCTTTCATACTTCTCCACCAACGCTTAGCCTTATCCTTTAACATGAATGAGGCATAGGGCACCCATTGCTTAGATGAGCAAGATAATCTCTAGAGGATCCTTTTTATTTCTCTTAGCTATAACCCTGCCTTAGTGGGATCATTGCCCCTAAAGTTTGGTGGTCCCTTTCTTTAGAATTCAACAAATCCCAAACTCTAATTTCCTAGAACTAGACTACTTTAGCTACTATCTACCCTTCCTAAGGTTTCCCACCTCTGGTTGTTTTGGTTTGGTGGGGTTGATTGTAAGGGATTCAAGGACAATTATCCATTGTTTCGAGTTTCCCTCTCCATACTTCTTACCTTCAGGGCACAAAGGATTGAGGTGATTTGTCTCAACATTCAACAATAAAGTAATTAAGATTGATGGCATAATAAACAACCCAAAACACTTATCCTAAGGCAATTAAACTAATCCATAATCTTATTTGAATCAAACTGCTCTCATACTAAAAAGTAACACCCTTAGGGTGCATTACCTTTTACTATACCTAGATTTCTAGGACATGGAAACTTTGAATATAAAAACATTAGAGATCAAGTAGAAACTTAAACATAATTCTAATATATAAAACTTGGCATAAAGTGTCGTACATCACATAAAAGAAAGGTACATAAAACTAAACGAAAATCCTATGCATTGGGAGGTACATAACTCAAACATTTTTCCCACTATCTACAAGTGGCTCCTAACTCCTCCTTAAGGATATCCATATGCTAAACCTAAAAAAAGACATAAACTAAAGGGAGTGACACAAAATGTCTTAGTGAGTGCCACAGGGACTCTAGTGATAGAATGGCTCTTTTATCCCAAAAAATCCTTTTCTTACACTTTCATGATCTAACCTCTTACTAAAAGCCCTTAATCTCTATCTTTTGTACTCATGCCTAAGGTTTAATACTCTTTCATAGGCCTAAGCCTTGTGTTTTTTAACTCGTACTATTCTCACACCTTGGACAACTGTCTTTTCATCACTAAGATGAGAACTTAACTCTTTTTATTCTTTTCTTAGACATTTCACTTCCCAGATACTAAGTGAGAGCTGGCTTTTCTTTTGTTTATCTTTTTCTTTGCATGCCTTTTTGAGACTTATACATGAACTTTTCTTAGGGTAAACCCCTCACATACCCATTGGGTAGTAGTTTTCATAAACTACATCCTCGCTAAGCATATAGGTTCCCTTAATTTGGCTTAAATCACCTATAACTAAGCATACTCATCCACATGCACCGAATAGGATCATCAAATATTCCTCACATAGGCATTTACTTTATACATCCTATAGTTTCATCTTATAGGTTCCCTCATAATCTTGTACCTATATCCTGCTCTGATTCGAGCATTCTATGATCTTGTACTTATATCCCACTTCGATTCGAGCGGCCTATGATCTTAAACTTATATCCTGCTTCGATTTGAGCGGTTAGACTCCCTTCCATTATTGAAGTGGGTGCCTTTAACACTCTTCTTTTTTAAAGAATGTTACCTCTATCCCTTGGTTGAAAGGTGACGGTCCCTCCCTATTTGGCCAATAGGGTCTCCTAGCCTTTTACTTTCAACTCCTTAAAAGTTGCCTAAACTTTTCTTTTTAATACTTTTTCATGAATATTTTGAAATCTCTTTCCCCCTTGGTAACCTAGGAGATCCTCTCCACATAGGGATGTTAATGGGGTAGGGCGGGCAAGGGTAGTAGCTACCCGTTACCCCGCCCCATTACCCGTGCTGGTACCCATTGAGTGGATACCCGCAGATATTTTTAATATCCATCGATATCCATGATATTTAACTTTTATTTTAAAAGATACATCATTAAGTTTTTAGTACAAAAGATAGTATTTTTATGAAGTTATACAAAAGTTATTAAAACTTATGTCTAAAATAGATTCTAGTAGCTTTCAGAATTCAGCCTTTGCTTTGAAAATCACTTTGGGACAATAAACGATTTTGGCTTAATATGATCCATATATGGTTGGAAATGAAATTTTATCTATTTTCTAAAACAATAAAGATCACCTCAAGAAAAAAATCTACAAATAAAGATACAAAAATAAAAAGATAGTGAGGTTAAGGTGACCTGTTGGAGGACTAGCAAACATGTCTTGCCATTTTCATATCCAAGCAAAACTTTTTAGAGACCAAACTTTTTATTTTCTGAAACTTAAAAAAACTTTTCAAAATGACCAAGAACATCAAAAACCATGATCCACACAATTTTATTTGATTTTTGAAAGTTCATAGTTCTCAAAACCCCTTTTAGTTAGAAAACAAGTACAACTTTTAGTGTCCAAAAATCATTAAAATAGAAAATTGAACCAAACATAAGCAAACCATAATGCTTGCAAATCTTTTTGTGTGTACCTTTTGGTAGTTTAAAGAGTTTCTACAAGTACACAACCGAATCTTCCAAAATCATGTTTTATTACACATTGTTAGGTCAACATTTTCTGATAGCATGTATAACTTGCAAAAGGCTTAATCTTTTCGTTACTTAAGGTTTTAATGCATTTATTTGAGTCCATTAGAAAATCTTGTCTACTTTACAACAAAACAAGCACTCAAAAATATTAACCACAACTCCAAATATTGCAAAAATTGTGCATATGCTTAGACAGGAAAATGAAAGAGCATCAAGAACATATTGTACTCAAGCACAAAAATGTTTTCTTTCATCAAGTTTACCACTTTTAAAAATACCAAAAGCATTTTTAAACAACAATCCACATAAAAAACACATCAACCAAAGTCCAAACACATAGAAAAAGGTTAGTTTTCTTCACTTATTGATAAGATCCTACAAGCTTGCAAGAGGGTTTTGGGACAAAAAGGGGTATCTCCTTCAATCTTTGGCAAGGTGAACCATCAACCAACACCAAGAATGGTTGATATAGGACATAAACACAAGAAAGAACAAAGTTTAGAACCAAGGAGGTAAAGGAAAGATTTAGACAACTTAGGTTTTGATAAAGAAGAAAAGATGAAGAACGAAGAAGATGAAAAGGATGAAGCTTTACCTAGCACCACCTCTTGGACACTCTAACTTCCAACTCCTCTTCCAAAAAATTTAGAACAAGACTCGCTCTTTCTCTCAAAATCATAGTTTTTAGAGGAGAAAAGTGAAGGGAGTTTTTGCTTTGAAGCTTATTTTCAAGACAACTCAAGAAAGGTATAAGGGTAAATGACAAAATGGAGGGACTTTGGGTGGTTAAATAAAATATCACTTAACTTCTCCTAGAAGAAGAAGTTTGGACGTCGAGGGGGGGACACAGGGTAGAAGTGGTTTTGGTACATTACGGTACACTTTGGGTACAATTTACAAGACATGTTGTCATATTTAGATACTAACTAGGATTTGATGTATAGTTAGGATGAAACTAGGCTAGTTTATTTACAAGACACAAATTAGTCACCTAGTTTTGTTGGGCTAAGACAAGTGATCATAGATTTGAGTAGTAGAAATTTCAATTTCTCACACTAACAGAGAAAATGCAATTAAATACTTGAATTTAGTGAATTAGCTTTAGGGTTGTTGACATTCAAACTAATTAAGATAATTAAATTGGAATTAAAATATCAATGAGTTTATGATCACTAATATATCTCAGGACATATTTGATCTGCCTTTGCAACAGTCAGACCGTTGGTTCTCTTTATCTAATAGGTTTATCGATAAATGATCCTAAATGGCAATAGAGAAAAACCAAGTGTTCTAACCCTTTGTGTAAGACCGATCTTTTATAATCTGTGCATAAGTGTTTGATAATCTAACAAGAGAAATTAAATTTAAATTCAGTTTCAAGAAAAAAATTAATAATAATAATTGTTGTGTATATTTCAGTAGAGTTTTCTACATAAATTGAGCTTGCTTGGATTTCAGCAGTGTAGAGATATACTGCGAAGATTGATAGTGTAAGATCTATAGCATGTTGATCCCTAATCAAGTGATTGAATAACTAGCAAAAGGAATTAAATTTATTTTCTAATGAAAAATAGAGAATAAAAAGTTACAAGTTGTTCTTGTTGAGATTCTGTGAGGATTTCTACGAGAATCTAGTTCTGATGATATCTGCCGGATTGGTATTGATCTATACAGCTAATGAGCAGTACAAGACCACAGAATTCAATTATAATTGATTTTAAATTAATTATGATTAGATTCTATTTAGTTTGATACCTTTCCTTACCTAAAGGGTTGAGATATTGAGTTTTTCTCTATTTCCACTTTGGACCTTTTATCGAGAAGCCTGTCTAGAATCTTGTCAGATAAAGTAAATTCAATTGCCTGACTGGATAGAGTCAATTTAGTCATAACCAAAGAAATTCTAAAGAGTCATAAACTCATTTAGATTCTAATGTCAATTAAATTGTTTTAATTGGTTCAAGAGTTAGAAAATTGAAAACCTAATCTTACAGGACTCGGTATTTGACTGTTTTTTCTTTACAGTATGAGAACATACAGTATTTTCTTTCTAGAACCAATTACACATTTTCCTAAGCCTAACCAAACTAAAAGTAACCAATTGTCCGAAGCAAACTAAACTAGCTGTAACCTAACTACACATCTTTTCATGTATTCTAGCTTTGGTCATTTCAAGTGTACTTAAGACACTTGAAAAGCCATGTGCTCCCTTGGTTCTCCCTCCTCTTGGCCGTCCACCACCTAGGGATTAGGGGAAATAATTTTTGTTTTCATTTAAATTCAAATTACCTTCTCTTTTTGCTAGTTACCATCCTAAATAAGCTCCATATTAAGCTTCCAAGTGCAAACATTCCTTCAATTTTGCTCCCCTTTGGCTGTGGACATAGAGAGAGAGTAGGGAGAGTTGGTTCAAGTTCTTGAGTGTGGAGAGAAGAGGAGGAAGCTAGGGTTTCTCAAAGGAAAGGTTCTAGGTAAGTTCCATCCTTTTCATCTTCTTCTTCTTCTTCCATTTTTTTCTTTTCTATCGAGACCTAAGTGGTCTAGACCTTCCTCTATGTTCTATAACCCTAAATCTTGTTCTTTCCTTGTGTTCATTTCATATATTGACCATTCATGGTGATGGATGGTGCAAAGGTCAAAGTTTTGTGAAGGAAGTGAACTCAAAACCCAAGTTTTCTACTTGTTTGTGACCTTGGCTGTTTTGGTGGTAAGGAAAGCTAACCCTTTTCTTGTGTGTTTGAATCTGTGATTTGTTTATTTGGATGTGTTTTGTTGTTAAGAATAATGTTGGTATTTTTAAAAGTGTAAAGCTTGATGAAAGATCACATTTTCGTGCAAGTTGGTGATTTGTTTTTGGTACTGTTTGATTTTCGGATTGAACATGCTACACTGTTTTTATGATAACGAGAGCTGTGGTGAATATTTTCATGTGTTTGTTGTTTTGTTGTATACTAGACAAGATTTACTCCAGAATGGACACAAGAAACGTACCAAAAGTTAAGAAACGAAAAATTCAACCTTTTTGAAAGTTGAGCATGTTGTCTGAAAACGCTGACCCAACAGTGGGCAGTAAAACGTGATTCTGAAAAACTTGGTTTTGTATTTCGGGAAAATTCTTGAACGAATGAAAATTAGACACAAAAATATTTCTAAGCATATATGGTTTGCCTATTTTTGTTTCGTTTTTCTATTTTTAATAATTTTTGGAAACTGAAACTTGTACTTACATCCTATTTGAAGGAAGTTTTGAAAACTGTGAATTTTCAAAAGCATATAAAATTGTGTACACCTTGGTTTTTGGTGCTCTTGGACTTTTTGAAAATTTTTTTAAGTTTAATTTTATAAAAAAACAAACTTGATCTTTGAAAAGTTTTCTTTGGAAGTGAAAAATAGCAAGACTTGTTCATTGGCTCTCTAGTAGACCACACTGACCTTACTGTCTTGTTATTTTTGTATCTTTTTTTGTATGTTTTTTATTTTAGTCAATATCTATCATTTTAGAAAATAGACAAAATTATATTTTCAACCATATAAAGATCATGTTTAACAAAAACCGTTTACTATTTAAAAATAATTTTTAAAACTGAGACTAAATTTTGGCAGATTTCTAGAAATATGTCTTAAGGAGAAATTTTATATCTTTTTGTATAACTTTAAGAAAACACAATCTTTTGTACTTAAAATTCAAATGATGGAACTTTTAAGAAAAAATTAAATATGATCTTTAAGGATATACTTCCTTTATATTTTACTTATATATGTATATTTATATAAAACACAAAAAAATAAAAAATAAAGAGAGAGAGAAGTATTGTAATGATTTAATTACAAAGGTATAGTACCCTAACTTGTGCAACTAAGTTACAAATAATTTTTTTATGGCCCAAGTTTTGAAGGTATAATTTTAAGAAAATTCAACTCTTATCTAAACGTTATATTTTAATATTTTAGAAAAGAGTTTTATAATTTTATATGTTTTATAAGACTAGACCAAAATTGTTAAATAGTGGATTGTAAGAATATCTTATATGACATAATGACGTAATAAAAAGCTTTAGGATGGTGATTCTCACCTGACTTAGATAATGTCTCACTAGATATCCTCGTGGATGGGCTCAGCCCAGTGGGTGGCAGACATACCAAGTGTATGTCTATATCCATAGAAGGGAATCTAGTGATGATTTATTTAGTTCCTAAGAGGGGGCCCGGCTCGGTGGGTGGCAGGCATATACCTAAATATGTTGATCCTCAATAAAGGAACTAAACGGTAAAATTATTATTTTGTTAAATGTTATCGTTATTATTGATATGCATAAGTTTGAGGGACGCTTTAATAAGCGTTTGGAAGGCCAGTGGAGGCATTTTGAATTGCCTTGGGGATATGCGGATGTGCAATTCCACAGAAGGCCGGGGCTATTGCGCACCTCGAGTCGTGGTGGCGACTACCCACATACGTATATCCCGACGAAGCCACGGTTGCTCTGAGATCAAGACCAGTATCCCCCAATGGTTTTGGCACGTGCTGCTTTCACCTATGTTTAGGTGTTAACCATTACCATGTTTAAGGGATATGTCTGACTGGTCGCTCAATAGTTATTCTCCATGGAGAGGATCTAGCCATGTTAGCATCTGCATAGTGTTGCTTTGATTGATGAGGTTATGAAATGTAAATTGGAAAATGAGATGACTTGATAGAGTGCTTGTGTGCTTTAAATGATAATGTATTCAATTATTCTATTGATTTCAACTTCTTGTTCTATTTTGCTATGGTTGTTCTCTTTTGGGTAGCTTATCCTTGCTTGTGTGCTTTGTGTGTGTGTAACTGTGATGATCGCGATGAATTGTCGTTGGAGGAGTAGATTGGATGGAGTGTCGTCTGGTTCTTTAGCATTTGCCACTTGTCGGTCTTGGATATGCTAGAGAAGCTTGGAGGTGTTGAGAGTCAAGCTTCTAGAGGAGCTTATAGTATGTGGATTGGCATCATCATACATGTTGAAAAGTCGGAGATCTTTCTACATGAAGACTTTTAAGGCAACTCGCACGATACATCTTGCTACATATCTCAAGTCCTAGATTAGGGAGGAGTTCCACAGTGGATTCTTCCTCTTAGTTATGTGAGTCAATGTTCATGACTAGCTTAGGGAATGCATGATGTTGTATTATCCCCCTCCCCTTTTGTTTTGTATTTGTAGTTGAGTCTCTTGCACTGACACACAGCTCACCTTAGAGTATTATGATCTTTGCATGCGAGTTGGTACACAAGGCATCGTGTGTTGCTTATACAAGTCTGTGTAGATATTTATATGAGTACATGATTTCTCTTTCTCATATGTTTGGTGATATGAACTTTATTTTTCTATTAGATGTTAGCTGGTGGATAAAATATGCCTGTGAGAAGCGCAAAAAAAATTCTTACCCATTTTCATATATAAACTAATTAAAGAGTTTTATAATTTAATTAAAAATAGAATCTTAGTCATGTTGGTTGTGTTTTCCTGTGACGAAGCTGGGACGTTACACTTTGGGTAAGGAAGGCTATCAAAATAAATAGAATCTAATCATAATTAATTTAAAGTTAATTATAATTAAATTCCATGGTCTTGTATTGCTCATTAATTGTACAGATAAATACTGGCTTAGTAGATATCATCATAGACTAGATTCTCGCAAAATCTTTGCGGAATGTTAAACAAGTAACAACATGTAATAATTTTTCTATAGTTTTTATTAGAAAATAAATTTGATTCCTCTTGTTAGTTATTCAATCGCTTAATCAGGGAACAACATGCTATAGATCTTACACTGTCAGTCTTCATAATGTATCTCTACACTGTTGGAATCCGCGCAAGCTCAATTTCTGTAACAATTTTTACTAAAATTTACATAGAAAATATTATTAATTATTCGCTTATACTGAATTTGAATTAATTTATCCTTTTAGATTATCAACCATTTATGCACAAATTATAAAAGATAGGTGTAATAGAACACTCCTACTTTTAGTTATTGAATTGTTTTTCTAATTATTCTGTATTTACTTCTCTAGAACCAGATGAGAATCTCAAAAATCTGATTCTCGTGGTTACATTTGTATTAGTGAGTACTACTTAGTTTAAATTTTTAATAATTTTTTATGGATCGAAGTCTGGAAAATAGAAAAATAATTGTTTTATCCCTAAAAGGCCAAATAATAAGATAAATAGATAAAAATAGTTAGGATTGCTTAAAATTCATTTCAAAGACATTAATATGCTTAAAATGATTAATAATAATTTTAGAAAATTTTCAGAAATTTATTTAGACACATTTTGTGAAATGACCAAATTACTGCTAGTTGACTATGGGGAACTAACGAGAGACTTTTTGACTTCATAATATATTTTGAAGAAAAAATAGTGAAAAACTTAAAAATAATACTTATTTTGAAAAAATTTGATTTATTAGTCAAATAATTACTTTTTTAGTAAAATAATTACTATAATAATATATAAATAGGAAAATTCTAAATATTTTTGGAAGACATATAAAAATGTCTGTGAGGACGTGGTGTGGTTAGATTTGCTTTAAACTAACCCAAAAATCCAATCCAATCTTATTACAATAAATCAATATTTAATTAATTTTACCATCTAATAATTATATAAAATAAAATTTTCAAATTTTTCATCCCTTTGCCGTTGATTCATGTTGGATTAGGCAACACATGGGAGAAAAACATTGAAAAA
Source organism: Spatholobus suberectus (assembly GCA_004329165.1). Lineage (NCBI taxonomy): Eukaryota > Viridiplantae > Streptophyta > Magnoliopsida > Fabales > Fabaceae > Spatholobus > Spatholobus suberectus. The sequence continues at coordinate 665,648 of CM014730.1, read as the reverse complement.
TCTTGGTTTTGTAAGTTTAAGTACACAAAATAATTCTAAAACAAATTTAGTTTCCTTTTTAAAAACACCATAAACCATTCCCTTTACCCTCCTAAAAAAAAAAATAAAAATTCTGCTACCCTCATGCTAGTTTGAAAAACTGAGAGACTTCACCACCACTATCAAGCACTTCAATTTTTTTTGTAACGTCTTGTTTTTCCTAATGCATGATTAAGTGTTTCAATAACCAACAAGTAGAAACTAGATAGGTAAACTAGGTGATCAAAAGAAATAAATGAATTGTTATTTTGTATGGTTTGTTGTATATGATTATAAGACCTGTCTTTTATAATCTCTGCATAAGTGGTTGATAATTTGAAAAGAGGAATTAAATTTAAATTCAGCATAAGTGAATAATTAATAATAATTGATTGTGTCAATTTCAGTAGAGCTTTCTACAGAAATTTGGCCTGCATGGATTTTAGCAGTGTAGAGGTACACTGTGAAGACTGACAGTGTAAGATCTATAGCATGTTGATCCCTTAATCAAGTGATTGATTAACTAACAAGAGGGATTAAATTTATTTTCAAGTGGGAAATAGATGATAAAAAGTTGCATGTTGTTCTTGTTTGAGATGCTGCAAGGATTTCTACAAGAATCTAGTTATGATGATATCTACTGAACTGGTACTGATCTGTACAGTTGGTGAGTAGTACGAGACCATAGAATTTAATTATAATTAATTTAAAATTTATTATGATTAGATTTTAATGAATGGTAGCTTTCCTTACTCAAAAAGGGTCAAGATGTTGGGTTTTTCTCTGTTACCATTCTAGACCGTTTATCGAGGAGCCATCTAGAATCCTGCCAGATAAAGTAAATCCAACTACCTGATTGAATAAAGCTAGTTTAGTCATGATCAAAGAAATTCTCAAGAGTCATAGACTCATTTAAACTCCAATGTCAATTAAATTGTTTCAATTGATTCAAATGTTAGAAAGTTGAAAACCTAATCTTATAGGATTCGGTATTTGACTGTGTTCTTCATTTATAGTATGAGAAATATATAGTATTTTCTCTCTAAGAACCAGTTGCACATTTTCCTAAGCCTAACCAAACTAAAAGTAACCTATTGTCCTAAACAAACTAAACTAGTTGAAACCTTACTAGACATCATTTCATGAAAACTTACACCTAGTCATGTCAAGTGTGCCAAAACCACTCCCACCCATGGTTTTCTCCTCCATGGCCATCCACTACCCCCTTGGAGAGAGTGAAAAGAGTTTTTTTTCATTTAAATTCAAAGACACCTCCAAAATTTACAAGTTACTAAAATGCCCTTCTTGAAAGTGTCTTATATTAAGTCATAAAAGCACAACAACATCTCCTTATTTCTCCTCTTAGAAAGCGTGAGACTTAGAGAGAAAGGAGAGCTTGCCCAAAGTTTCCTAAGTGTTGGAAGGAGAAGGTAGAGGTTAGAGAGCCCAAAAGGTGGTTCTAGGTAAGTCCCATCCTTTTCATCTTCTTCTTCTTCTACCTCTTTCTTTTCTGCAAAGACCTTAGTGGTCTAGACCTTGCTCCATATTTCTATAACCCTAAATCTTGTTCTTTTCTTATGTTCATGTCATATATTGACCATTCATGGTGATGGATGGTGAAAAGGTCAAAGCTTTGTGAAGAAAATAAACTCCAAAACTCAAGTTCCTACTTGTTGTAACCTTGGCTCTTTTGGTGGTAAGGAAAGCTAACCCTTTTCTTTTGTGTTTGAATCTGTGATCTACTTATTTGGATGTGTTTTGTTGTTGTGAATCATGTTGGTATTTTTAAAAGTGCAAAACTTGATGAAAGATGTCATTTTATGCAAGTTGGTGATGTGTTTGTTGGTGCTGTATGATTTTTCGGACTGAGCATAATGCACTGTTTTTACTATAATTGGAGCTGTGGTAATTATTTTCGTGTGCTTGTTGTTTTTTTGGAAACTAGGCACGATTTCCTCCAAAATGGACACAATAAATGTATCAAAATGTTAAGAAACAAAAAATATATTCTTTTTAAAAATTGAACATGCTATCTGAAAATGTTGACCCGACAGTGGGCAGTGAAATGTGATTCTGGAAAAATATGTTTTGTATTTAGGGAAACCACTTGAACGAATGAATAGTAGACAAAAATATATTTCCAAGAATATATGGTTTTCCTAGATTTGGTTAGATTTCCTATTTTAAAGGATTTTTGGAAGCCAGAACTTGCACTTCCATTCTTACTGAAAGAAGTTTTGGAAACAGTGAAATTTCAAAAATTATATAAAATTTTGTAAACCTTGGATTTTGGATTTTTTGGACTTGTTGAAAAGTTTTTTAAGTTTTCTTTTATAAAAAAATAAACTTGGTTTTTAAAAGGATTTTTCTGGAAGTGAAAAATGGCAGGTTAGGTCCGTGGGTCCTCCAGGAGGCAGCCTTGACCTCTCTGCCTTGTCATTTTTATATCTTTTTGGGAAGATTTTTTATTTGGCTGATCTATATCAATTTAGAAAATATATAAAATTATGTTTTCAACCATGTATAGATTATAAAAATAAAAATCGTTTGCTATTTTAAAATGATTTTAGAAAACTGAGGCTGAGATCTGGAAGTCTCTGGAAAACTGTTTTAAAAAGAAAATGAATATAATAACTTATGTATAATCATAACTGATTTTTATCATTAATAACATAGTTTAATGTTGAATTTATTTATAATAAATAAATTTAATATGGATATTTTATTAAAATATAAAATTTAAAATTTTGCAAATTTATAAATATATATTTGGTTAAATAGTAAAGAGACATTTCTACAATACTACAAAGTGATGTTTTTCCAAAGGAGCTAAGACCTAAGCTTGGATTTGATAATTTCACAAAAAGTGTTTTCTTATTAATTTTCATACATTGTTATTCTAATGGTGGAGATATTTATAAGTATGTGGCTTGAGAAGTGTTTGATTTGAATGAATTGCTTGGCAAATTGTGTTAATGGCATGACTTGTTGTATGTTGGTGACTTAATGGCATGATGTATATGTTATGAGACTGTTGATAAATGACTTATCTAGGTGTGAAAGATAAGCGCTGGACCCTAGTTTATCCTCATTGAGATCGCATTGGATAGGATTCTATAGGTGAACTAATGATGGACAAGGCTCTCTGTTGTGTCACATGATCATGGGCTAACGATGGATTGGGCCCAGTGTTATGAGAAATTGGGATCCTATAGGAAAGCTAACGATGGATAGGGCTCTTAGTTGTGTCAGATGACTATGGGCTAACGATGGATCAGGCCTAGTGTTGTGAGAATTAAGGATGTAATCTTTTTGAGGATAAACAGGATGAATCCATGATGTGGTGAAAAACCGAGACTTGATGGCAATGTTGACAAAAGCTTATCTGGGTGTGAAAGATAAGTAATAAAATTCCTATCTGGGTGTGAAAGATAGGTCATACATAATAAAATGCCTATCCGGGTGTGAACGATAGGTGGATGTTGATACATATTGCCATTAATGTCTGTTTATGATGAATTGGTTGTTATGCATACATGCATTGGTGTATGAGCATGCGATACCGAAGGTGTCGGTATTCACAGGATCATGGTGCTAGTTGGGTGAGAAAGCTTGACGATTATGGATGGCGCGATTCCATAAGAGGCTGGGGCCTTGCAAACCTTGTGTCGTGGTGGTGATACCCCCTAGATGTAAGTCCTGACAAAGAGCACTGGTTCCCATGGTCAGTTCTGGTATTCTCGAAATGGTTTAGGTACGTGTCACGTTGATAACCCTGGTGAGGGTATCTATGTCTATTTTGCCATTGTTAAGGAATATCCGCCCTGGTTGCTCGAGTCTTTAGAATTCCATGGAGAGTCATAGGATCATGGTCTGCGTCTGCATCTGCATCCTTGGTTGTCATATGCTTTGGATTGATGGGTGAATATAGATATCATGCGCTATGTTCACATGTTGCGAATATGTATTAATTACTCAGTGAGAAAGGTACCTTGTACTGTGTGTACGTGTTGTGATTTTGTATTAGTTATTTTCGTGCTTAATATATGATGTCTATCTTATTATGTTTGCTTTTCGATAGCTTATCCTTGCTTGTATGTTTTGTGTGTGCATGACTGTGATGATCACGATGCTTCGTTGTCGTGTGAGCAGATGTATGGTGATTATCCTAGACCTCAGATATTCTTTCGTCTCATAGGAGTACATATTTGCATTGATGGGCGACGTCTTTTGGATCTCACTACGGTCAACGGACGTCAAGAAGGAGGTATCATCTTCATGTACATGTTAGTCCCTAACACCCCCGCAGAGCTTGGAGGAGTCATTGTCCGATCGTATCGGCAACCCTATAGCTTTTTCGGTTTGGCTTCACCGGATGCCCTTAGAGGTGAGAGGCCCACGTACATGGAAGTGGTAGAGGCAACTCGAACTCTACCATTAACCATGTTGCTAGAGTTTTAGTTTCTGGAAAGGATATCTGTTTGGGTCGTCCTTGTTTTTGTTGGGCCAGTTAGTTGTTATGACCAGCTTAGGAGTGTCCATATGTATAAACCCTCTCCTCTTTTTGGTTGCAGTCGTACGATGGTCACCTGTATGGCACACACTTCACCCTTATAGCTTGGTTTCTTCTATGCATGTAGTTTCGAACTTTACATGATTTTGAAATTTATCTATTTCATGACTATTGGTGCAGATTGGGTCTTTATCATGTGTCACCTGTAATATTTGGAAAGTATGTTTTAAATAAATGAAAAAAATAAATTCCTGCTCTTTTTATAAAATGGATTAACAAGGATAGATTTTCATAATCTTAATCATTAATTGAACTAATATAGAGATGTAATAGAGTTTTCCTGTGACGAAGTTGGGTGGTTACAATGTTGATGGTTGTGTGTTATTTGTTTGAAATTTGGGTTTGAATTTAGGAAACTTGAGATATGTGCTTGAGCCAATGTGGATGTGTTGGGAGTGTGATTTTGAATTTTTGAGAGAAAATAATTGAGTTAAATTAGTTTTGAGATAAGGGGAGTGGTTTGGTGAGATTTGGGCCTCAGTTGGCCAAAAATCCATGTGAGTGCTTTGAGAAGTCAAGGATATAAAGGATGGGAAGGGATGATTTCCCTCATTCTCTCATTCTCTTTCTCACTCATCTCTTCATTCACTCTCTATCTCTCTAGGATTTCTCAAGCTTGTGAGTTTGTAAAAGAGTTTTAAATTCAGTTGAGTGGTTGTGACGAGAAAAGGAACGGTCCTTGGAAGATTTGGCTCAAGACAGTAAATTCTCAAGGAAGCTAAAAATTCAAATTCAGAGACTTTTAGAGGTAAGGGAGGCTTACTCTTGGTTGATTTTGTGTTTGTGGATAATGATATGTCAATTTAATGCTTTGGAATCAGTTGATTTTGGTGAAAATCTTGTGTGTGTGAGTTTTGACACAAAATGAGTTTTAGAATGGCGATTTGAGATTTGTGGATAAAATTGTTATGTAATTAGTTAAATTGTTTTGTGATGCTTGTAGTTGATTGATTTTGTCAAAAATGGGTGTTGGTATTTGATTTGCGAAGAAAACGATCAAAAAATTGCACCCAACGATTTATAGCTCGCTTACGGATGAAAATGTTCGCTTAGTGACGTATTTTGAGGTTGTAGGAAGCTGTCGCTTGCTCAACGACGGAAATGCCGTTGAGTGAGAGAAAAACAAAATTTTCTCTACTTTCTTATTATTTTTGTTGGTTGTTGATGACTCTATTGGCTCCTATGAATGTTAAATGTACATTTTAAAAAAATTAGATGTTCAAATGGTTTTCTAAACTAGTTTTGGGGTTTTTCTTTATTATTATTATTGAGGATTTGTTTGATAAGTTGTAAATGTCTCGCTAAGCAAAACATATGTTCGCTGAAATAGAATTCTACTTAAGACTTGGTTGCTTTTTGGAATTGAGTTTGCTGAGTGAGACTTATACTTGCTGAACGAGAACCTTTGAAAGGGAGACTGTGCTCCTTGTATGAAGGTACTCAGTGAGTGAGCATATGGGTTGCTAAGCGAGTGTGTAATTCTGTTTGATTGTGTGAGAATTTTTAAAAGGTATGTGTTGGAACACCCTAAGGGGAATTACCGTAACTAGGTCTATATTTCTAAGAATGAAAAGAAAAACAAACTTGAAAGGTAGACACAACATGCAAATACTACTCATAAATGTAATTAAATATTATATACGAACCATACAGTAATTAAAATACATGCCTAATACAACTCATATATCACCTAAAGGTGTCATATAAAATATAAAGAATACAAAAAATAAATAACGTAAACTAGGTTACGACTTCATGCACGCGAGTCCAAGCTTCATCTGCACATGTCTTCACTTGTATCCTGAAAAAGGAAAAACTTAAAGGAGTGAGACATAATGTCTCAGTGAGTGCTCTAAGGGTTCTATGGCTAGGTCAAACTCTTCTACTCGGACAACCTTCCTTACTTATCTCTCATGGCTTTAGCCTCATTGGGTCTCTCATAATTATCTATACCTATGGTCGAGTCTACATCTTTCAACAGTCAATACTCCCTGTTAATTGCTCTCTCATTCTCACAACTATTATATTGGTTTACTATATTATTCTTAACCTAAGAACTCATCCCCATTATTTATACTTTCTTACCCAAAACCCTCTTTAGAATTTACTCTTCTTCCTTTTAATATTCAAAGTTGTCCCCTAGGGTCAAGTCTAAGGTTACAGACATCCTAAAATACTCTTATTTCATTCTCTCTCTTACTTGTCTTATACCTTTCTATTACGTCATGAAGGAATTCACCCTTTCTCTATCTTATTCACAACTATTATTATCCAATTAGAACCTTCATAACACTATCCTAAGGTCTAGCCTCTCACTTATCCTTAAGGTAGCAAACACAATTCCAATTACAAGCATATAATTGTTTCACATTCTTTGTCTAGTAACTAGACATATACCTTGTTTTGTTTTATCAAACAGGAACGACACTCGTGCAAGATATGATCACATGTCCACAACTTTAACATTTCATCACAAGACACAATTACATTCTTACATAGAATTCACATAAATAGGGTCACATAGAATTCACATAATTACAACATAGCACACTTTAACATATCACACTATAACAAGATACATATGCGTGCTATGTTCCTAAACCACTACTCATGCACATGTGGTACCAACCTAAACTTTTCGGAAAGTAGACTAGGAGTAAATTCGTAACACTCTTTTAATTTTAAATATAATTCATATTAATTTAGTTATTAAGTTTAAGTAAATAAAAATGCGTGTAAAATTTTTCCAGTTTTAAAAGAAATTCCAAACTTAACAGAATTTGGAAATGGTAATAAAATATAAAAGATATATACATATATTTCATAAATTGTACATCATGGTTTGAGTAATACATAACAGTCAGAAAACAAAAGTACATCAAAATACATATACTACCTAGCCCACTATATACATCAAAAAGATCCTATACAGAGCAGTATTTATCTACCCTACCCTTTATACAAAAAGAAAATACTATAGGTCTTCAGGACCTCCCTCGTTGAGACGTTTTCTATCTCGTACTCAGCATCACGGAGCGTTAATGTCGTCTTCAATAATCATGATCAATCATACATAGAAGAAAACAATGGACTGAGGTGTTTTGTTCTAAAATTACTTTTACATGTACGGTAGGAAATCTACCATAAAACAAAGATAAAACACAACTGACAACACAAAGGATCCTAAGGTTTGTTCTAAGTTGTATCTAACTACCCTTGACTAGGTATGGATCCATACTTCCCATTAGTGGGTAATAGTTCTCAAAAGAACCAGGGAAGTGACTGGGAGTACATATACCTCTCTCAACACCATCACATGGTACAATCCTCGTCATCATTGAGGAACAAAATAACAATTTAGGATATCCATTTATAGAGGTATACTCTCAAACCAATCTTGGAATGCTGAGTAGTTGTTGGGGATATCGAGTTTGGTCAGGCGAATATCCCGGCTCAAGGGCACTACCCTGGCCATTGGGACTTTCACCACCCAATGCCTACCCCTAAGACCTCCGCAAGTGGGTCTCTGCCTTTCATTCCTCAGCGTACCAAACTGTGGCTTCCCTAATAGGGTGCTATGCCACTACATGTCACTTGCTTTACATTACTCACTAAACTATCAATTCCTAACTTCTCAAGTAGAGGTTTCCCTGGTCTCATTTAATTTGAGCACCAGTACAATCAACATTTCTGCCTTATTTTGCAGAAATTGCACAATACCAGAATTTTAACAGAATAACGACATAGCAATTATAGTATAATTACTAAAATTTTGGCAGAATAACAACTAAATAAATACATTTTAATTTTCTAAAATTGAGCAGAGTAACAGCTTAGTAAATGTATTTTTATTTTCTAAAATTGAACAGAGTAACAGCTTAGCAAGTAAAATTTAATAATTTAAATTTGAGCAGAGTAACAATTTAATAATCATGATTTAATAATTTAAATTTGGGCAGAGTAACAACTTAGCAAAAATTAAAGTTTAACATTAAACAATAATAAAACTTAAACCTAAACGGGTTTAGGGGAAAACCCTTCCTACCAACATGCAAAGTAACAATAATTTAGAACCAACCCCACTCCCCCCATTACCTCTAAGATAATTGATAGAGAGGATGAAATTGTTGATGCAAAGCTTCTAGAAAGAGAACTTTACTAGTTGTTGGAAAACTAGTAAAATTTTAACATAAAAACAAAATAAGAGAAAATTTTTTCTAGAGAGAGAAGCTCTCTAAGAATTTGGTAGTTTGAGAGAGAGAGGGGTGCTAAATATGGTCCAAGACCATGGGTATTTCTAGAGGGGAAGAAGGGGGTTAGGTGTCCCTTGGATGATGTAAGCAATGATGCAATAAAACTTATTTTTAATTTCTTTTTAATGAATTTTAGGGACACTTGCCCCAAATAGGTGGTGAATCACCTATTTTAGGGTTGGGGACGTGCTCCACCAGCTGTCCCAAGCCTCTATGTGTCAAATTTTATTTGTATGTGAATTAACCAGTATCGATAAAAACGCCTAAACTTGAAAAATTAGCTTTTAATATCAAAATAATGCATTTTAATGAAAAACTGGACAAATAATTTATTTATTTTCAAAAATAAATTTCTGATAATAAATTTTGATTTTTATTAATTTATTTCAAATTATATGTATTTATTTTGTATTTTTAAGCTAGAAAATTCATAGAAAATCCATTTTAATTCATGAAATACCAAAATTTTTATAAAAATTATAAAATTAAATATTTTACCCATAATTAAATTAAATTACCATTTTCACCATTTTTGAATGTCAAACCAGTACTGGCTAGCTTACTAGACACACAGGGGCATTTTGGTCATTTTACACAGAAATTCCAGCAAAATTCCCAAAAATTCCCAAAATTATATTTTAATATATATGACATAATTCCAAGCTCAAATTTACATTTTAATGTCAATTGAATCTTTTCCTCATGTCAGTTCTTAATGTTGAGAAATAGGGACAAAAATATTATTTTCTAATTTCTCTGGGCTCCGACTCGAAAAATTATTAAAAATCATCATTAAATAAATCTTGACATTTTGAGAAAAATGGTGGGAGTCAGAATTTCAAAATTCCTTTCCGATTTTTCAGAATTGTATTGCCAATTATTATAAAAAAGCAGTGGAAGAATTGAAATAGGATTATTATATTTTTCACTACTTTTATCTCAAAATAAAGTTTTTATAATGAGAGATACTTAATATAAAATTTCCAAAATATTTTGAGGTCAAAAAGTCTCCGGTTGGTTCCCACAGTCAACCAGGGGTATTTTTGTCATTTTACAAAAATTGTCTCAATAAATTCTAGAAAAATTTCTAAAATTATTATTAATTTTTATAAATACATTGATGACTTAAAAACAATTTTTAAACATACAAAATAATTTAATATATAAAAGTAGGGGTGTTACAAAATGCAGGCCATAAGAAGCGTCATAGGTACCGATGCCTTCGGCTTTCGCACCCTCAACTAGCATGATATCCCCTGGTGACTAGTCAGGGTTACCCAGTTTTGCCAGTACGCCCCGGCTCCATGGGATCAGCATGGACCATTGGAGTTTTCCCAACCGGATAACCCCCAAGGCTAAGGTTAGACAACCCATCACGGCCTCTACCAGCCAGATTCTTACATACTTTCCTCATCACATAACTCAAATGTTATGATGCATGGTCACAAATAATGCTTACAACTTTTTATAGACTTTTATCATGAAACATTGACACAATTTATATCACACTCAGTTTCTTTCAAGGTAATATAAACTCAACAAGGCATAAGAAAACAAACAACAATGAGTTAAAAACTGCAAAAAGGAGTTCAAAAACACAAAGAATGGAATAGTAAAAGTCGTATCCGCCCAGCAGGACAGAAGTCTCGCTCGGCAGTCCAGCGAACCCGCCCAACAGTTCCGCGTCGAAACCCAACCCACCCAGCAGGTCTGCGTGCCTAGCGTAAACGCGGAATCTAGTTTTTGAAGAAAAGGCGCCCAGCGGCTATCTAATCCCGCCGGGCAGATCCGAGGGACTAATTTTAATTTATTTTTCCTATTGTCTTTGGGTTCTAAATGCTTCAAGATAAATGATTAGATTCTTAATCACTCTTCTACATTGATAATTGGTCAATCTAATCTATAATTTCCTTACTCCCTCACAATCCCCTCACAACCCATCAAATCCCTAAATTTAGGTATAAGGAGGGAAAAGATATATAGATGAACAAGAACAAGGAAGGACACGGGGGAGAGCACTCACCTTTATGGACATACAAAGCTGAGTTCTAAGGCTTGAATTCTTTGGTTCCTATTCCTCCTCTTTCTTTTCCTCTTCTTCTTCTTTCTTTTCTCCTCATTCTCTCTACCTTCTTTCTTCTTCTATTGTGATGGCTAAACCTAATTCTCCTTCTCTATTCCCTTCTTATAACATGTGGATGGGTATGTGGCTTAGTGGGCTTTAATCTTCTATTGGGCCCTAGATGCTCTTTTGGGTTGTATGATAATATTTCTACTAATTTATAATACTAAGGTATTAATAAGAATAATAAGAATAAGAATAATAATAACAACAACAATAATAATAATAACAATAAATATAATAACAACAACACAACACAATAATAATAATAATAGGAATATAATAACAATAATTCTTAAGACATCTTTTGTCTAATAACATATGAGAAGGGTTCTACTAAGAGCTACCTTGTGGTTTATTTCTAGTACTTGAAATTTGGGGTGTTACATGTGTTACTTGGACAGTGTCTTACTTGTTGACCATGTAAGAGGTCGGTTTAGGCATGCATGGGGTTGATGGTTATTGTTGGACCACAGGTAGTTTTGAGTAAACCACGTGGTGATGTGTTGATACATATATGCATGATGATATGATGATTGACTTTGGTTGAGTTGAATATTGTGATGATTCATGCATTGCATGCATATGTTGTTGGCTGAGGTTATGTGGGCCTTATACTATTGTGGTGTGATGGTGTGGTGTATATATATATATATATATATATATATGAATATTTATGAATGATTGTGGTTGAGTTGATTATTGTGGTGATACATGCATTGACATTGCATATGTTGTTGATTGAGGTTGTGTGGGCCTCATGCCATGTGTGGATAGGCATATAAGGTGGATGGTGACTAGAGTTGGTACTCAGATGAGCCTCTAACCTAGTGCCTGGATAAGAAGTGGAGTTTGAAAGTTGGGTCTAGGGGATGAGTGGATGGGTAATTCCATAGGGAACCAAGGTAGTGCAGGCCTTGTGTTACGGTATACCACCACCCATATATACTTATCTTGATAATCATAAGCTTATCCAACTGATTAGAGTTTTGGCAATCCTTGAATGGTGCTTAGAAGGCCATGATAGGGGATAAGACTTGGCTAATTGCCTAAAATGTAGAAATCTCTCAAGAGTCATGTCATTCATACATTGACATATAGGGTTTACAGCATAGTGTGTTATGTTGTGTGTGCTATACTGTAATGTATGTAAACCCATTTCTGGGCAGATTTGGTTTCTATGTTAGTGTGGTTGATGATTTTGATTATGTTGGATTTCATACCATACATTGGTTTTATTACGTAAGCTTACCCATGCCTTACTATTTTGTTTTGGTATGGTTGTTGTGGTTGTTGTTGTTGTTGTAGGGTGCTATGACTGTGATGATCACGTCGTTTGGTGTGGGAGCAGAGGGAGAGGCATTCGTAGATCCAACTTTTTAGAGCTGATGGAAGAGGTATCAAATGGAGACTTTTGGAGGCCTTTTTTGGGTAGAGCTTTTCTGGAAGCTCTTTTCATTTCTTTTTGGATTTGATGTATACGTTATATAGTTGACCAGCAATAGGAAATTTTGATTATGTATCTCCCATGGAATTGTATATAAACTGACTTATATGTTGAATTGTTCTATATCATATATGTATGTTTTACATATAGAACAATGATGAGATGATATTTAATATAAATGACTAAATATCATAATAGAGTATGAGAATGTAGGTAGTAATGTAGCAACAGAGGGTTGTTACATTTTTCTCTCCATTAACCCACCTCTAAAATATTACCAAGCAAAACAAAATAGTTCTAGGATTCCTTAAGCCTTCTTCCCCACTTATAGCATCTTCACAACACACTAATAACACCACTTATTAGAGGTAAAAAGGGAGTGGGGTTTAGCTTCAATTTGTTTTCTTAATGGGTTTTATGTCACTAGGTTATCCCTTCAACCCATATTATTAGTTTTAATCCTACTATTATTACTATATGTATATATAATCTTTATTTACTTTTATTGCTCTAATAATCATCTACTATTATTGCTATTATTATCATTATTGCCCTCTTTAAATTGTTGTTTAGTTTTATTGCACCTTTTATGTTGTTATTTACTTCTTGTTCCATTTTACTTTCTTATCTTATTTAACTTCCATTTATTTATTTTGTTGCTATTTATCTCCTTATGTTGTTATTTACTTTCCTTGCTTAATTTTAGTTTATTGCTTTATCTAAAGTGCCATTTACTTCATTGCTTATTTGTCTTTAAGTTGTTACTATGTTAATTTTTATTTTACATTCCATTGCTATTTATATTTTTTTAAGCTTGTATATTTATTTTATTGTCATATTAATTATATTATGATTCTTATGTTGTGATGTTAAAGCTAAGTTTAAACTTTTTTCATTTATTAATTAATTATTGAGTTTAGTATGTTAATATTAATTAAAATTTTATTTTTGGCAAGATTGTTGGGTTCGGCACATCATAACCAAGAAGAAAGGGAAGAAAATTACTTCTTAATTTAAATAGTGAATAGATAACAAATTTAATAGTGGTTGATTGAATATAGAAATTTAAACTATGAGAAACAAAAAATTTAGGCTCTCGGCTACCCATTTGTTTTGGTTTTAAGAGTTTTTTTTTTTTTTTACTAAAGTATGATTACTAGGATACTTAGTAACTATAATTAACTTTTTTAGTATATAAATAGACTTAAAGAGGAAAATAAATAAATATGGGCCTTTTATTTTGAACAAAGGGCATTTGGCCCTTAGCAAATAAAGTAGGCTACAAGGATTTTTTTTCTTTTATACTAAATGAATACAATTAAAAGAATTTTTCTTTAAGATAGGTTCTTAGTATTAATGAGTAAGTTAAAAAAAAATTGAATAAAGGAAACAAATCTAAGTTGTTTTTTTAAGAGGACTTTTAGCCTTAATTAGAAAAAAGTAGGACATAAATTTTATTTTTATGGATTTTTACTCTACGCATTAATTATTCTAATCTAAATTGGTAAAAAGATCCAAAGCGAATTTCCTATACAATTGTTATTTTGATAACTTATAATTAGTGAGAAAGGACTGAGTTTAGAAGGAAATAAGATTTAAAAGGATGATGATAATTGTTTCATCAAATAATAAATGTCTTCAATGCATATATCTTAAGTAAAAGTGTGCTCACATCTTTTTTAGGAATTATAGATATCTAAAGTTTTCTTTAATAGAGACATTCAAATTTGGTAAAAGAAATAATAAAGAGAATTGCCAAGTATGCTCTGTGGTTACAACATAGCCTAACCATCCATATTAGAAAGGATTTTCCCTCAACTGAAATCTATTACTCCATTGTAGTTGTGTTTATGGTTTGGAAGCTTTACTTTTAAGTTAGTCTAATTTGAAAATTAAGAAAAAGAGAAGGATAAATCAAATAAATTAAATTGATAAACTACATTTAAAAGTATGTATGTATAAGGGTAAATTAGGTATGCAAATTTTAATTGTTAATACTTTTGCTATCTAGTGAATTCCTTTTAAAGTTATTATAAATATGATGGATGAATGCATATCTGCAAAGAGTGATTTCGAGCTCTGTTGGATTATCCAAGGAGGGTGTCTTGAAACTTAGAAAACAAAATCATGGGAAGCCCCTAATTGAGTTAGGATCATGCTGAGAAGCATAAGTGCTTGTATCTGGGAAGTTTTAGTTTGGTATACTACAAAATGAAGGCCAGTGACCATTGTTTAGGTCTTAATGTAACAATCTTAACTATCAACCTTTCTATAACTCAAATTTGAGATCTAATAGCTCAACAGTAGAAATTATGGTATTTTTTTAAAGCTTTTGAAATGAAAGTGTAACATAATATAAAACATAAAACCTTTTCCTATGTAAAATGAAGCAAGGGTTTTTATTACTGAACCATTAGTAAAATACTATGATAATAAAAGCTAATGAAAATGAGATACATTTAAAACTCTGAGGAAATACAAATATGTAGCTACATATTATTGACACAAAAAAGGTTCACATTGCATTCTACTAGCACTAAAGCATGGCCTATTACACAATAGGATAATCCTCTAGTTTAGAGTATTACCATTTTAATTTTAGAGGGATACTAGTCATGACATCACACTAGACTTTTTTGGCATCTTGTTTGGCAGGACAAAATTCCAAATCCTCGTTCCTAAGGAATAAGCCTTCTACATCTTTATACATACTTCTCCCAACTTGATACCATCCTAGTCGGTTCTAAACCAAAGTACTTCCTTTGCTAATACCATGCACTTCTAAGCCATGTGATTGTTCATGTACAAACCAAAAGGCAATCTGCCCCTTTATGTTTGTTGCACACATTTATAGATGAAGGAGGGGACAGGTTAATTAGGGACAAGAACTAGACAATCTGAAACCAAGAAATCAAATAAACCCATAAACTTGCCCAAACTATAGTTCATATCACACACTAATAGGACGAACATTAACATAGTTGTAGCATACAATAAACTATAAAATCATGTATCAAACATCATAACATTCAATAGAAATCACATTCACAACTTGTAACACATTATCACAACATAGATAATTATCACAGTCATCTCGTACATGTAACAACCTAAGGGGTATTTCTATAATTAAGTCTAGATTTCTAAGACAAAAAATAAAATAAAATACAGGTAGAAACAACATGCAAATGCTACTCAAAAATATAATTAGATACATACGAACAATACAATAAAAAAAAATACGAGCCTAATACAACTCATTTATCACTCCAAAGTGTCGTACAAAATATAATGAATACAAAAATACAACATAAACTAGGCTATGTTTTCTTGTACATGACTCCAGGCTCTATCTGGACATGTCTTCACATGTATCCTGAAAAAGAAGAAACTTAAAGGAGCAAGACATAATGTCTTAGTGAGTGCTTTAAGGGTTCTATGGTTTGGTTAGACTCTTCCACTCTGACAACCTTCATCACTTATCTTTCATGGCTTTAGCCTTACTAGGTCTCTCATAATTCTTCATACCTATGGTCGAGTGTACACCTTTCAAAGTCAATACTCCCTGTTAACTACTCTCTCATTCTCACAACTATTATATTGGTTTACTATCTCATTCTTAACCTAAGAACTCATCCTCATTACTTATATTTTCTTACCCAAAACCCTCTTTAGAATTTAAACCCTTCATGTTTAGAATTTACTCTTCTTTCTTTTGATATTCAAAGTTATCCTTTAAGAGTCAAGTCTAAGGTCACAAACATTCTAAAATCCTCTTGACACTCCCTTATCGCTCACCTTAATACTCTTATTTTATTCTCTCTTACTTGTCTTATACCTTTCTATTACACCGTGAGGGAATTCACTTATTCTTTATCTTATTCACAACTATTATTATCCAACTAAAACTCTCATAACACTATCCTAGGGCCTAGCTTCTCACTTATCCTTAAGGTAGCAAACACAATTCTAATTACAAGCATACATTTATTTCATATCTTTTTCCTAGTAACTAGACACACATCATTTTGTTTCATCAAACAAGCATAATGTACATTCATAAAATGAGCATATATGCATAATCTCGACACTTCATCACAAGACATAATTACATTTTCACATGTGTTCACATTACATCAATCGCTTATGAAGGTCACATAGACTTCACATAATTACAATTATAGCACACTTCAACATATGACACGATAACAAGATGCATATCATGCTATGTTCCTAAACCACTACTCATACATATGTGGTACCAACCTAAACTTTTCAAAAAGTAGACTAGCAGTAAATGCAGGCAATAAGAAGTGTCATTAGTACCCATGCCTTCAGCTTTCGTACCCTCAACTAGCATGATAACCCCCAGTGACTAGTCAGGGTTACCTAGTTTTGCCAGTATGCCTCGGCTCTATGGGATCAGCATGGACCATTGGAGTTTTCCCAACCAGGTAACCCCCGAGGCTAGGGTCAAACAAACCATCATGGCCTCCACCAACCAGATTCCTACATATTTTCCTCATCACATTACTCAAATGTTATGATGCATGGTCACATACAATGCTTATAGCTTTTCATAGACTTTATCATGAAACATAGGCACAATTTCATATCACACTCAGTTTTTTTTAAGGTAAATAACAATCGTACAATATAAACTTAACAAGGCTTAAAAAAACAAACAACAGTGAGTTAAAAATTGCAAAAAGGAGTTCATAAGCAGAAGAACAAAATAGCAAAGGTCATATCTACTTGATGGGACATGAGGTCTGCCTAGCGGGTTTGTGTCGGAACTCAACCCACCCAGCGTGTCCACCTCAGGACCCATCTTGCTCGACGGGTTGTGCATCCCGCCCAGTGGGTCTACGCGCCCAACGTAGCTGTAGAGTCTAGTTTTTCAAAAAAGTCGCCTAGCAGTTATCTAACCTCGCTGGGCGGAAGCGAGGTACGAATTTTCATTTATTTTTCCCATTGTCTTTGGCTTCTAAATACTTCAAAATAAATAATTAAATTCTTAATCACTTCTTCTATCTTGATAGTTAGTCAATCTAATCTATAAATTCCTCACTCACTCACAATTCCTTCAAATACATCAAATCCCTAAACTTAGGCATAAGGAAGGGGAAGGTAAATAGGTAAACAATGCAATATAAAGGACAAGGAAGGACATGGGAGAGAGCACTCACCTTTAGGCACATGCAAAGTTGAGTTGTAGGGCTTGGATTCTCTAGTTTCTATTCCTTCTCTTTCTCTTTCTCCTCTTCTTCTTCCTTTTCTCCTCATTCTGTCTTCCTTCCTTCTTCTTCTATTTTGTGACGGCTAAACCTAATTCTCCTTCTCTATTCCCTTCTTATAACATGTGGGTGGGTATGTAGCTTAGTGGGCTTTAGTCCCCTATTAGGCCTTAGACCGCTCTTCTGGGTTTTATGATAACATTTTTTTCTAATTTCTAATACTAAGGTATTAATAACAACAACAACAACAATAACAATAATAAATATAATAACAACAACACAACACAAAAATAACAACAACAACAACAATAATAATAATAATAGCAACAACAATAACAATGAATATAATAACAATGATAGAACAACAACAACAATAATAAAAAGTGATCTAATAATAATAACTCTTAAGGCCTTTTTTTATCTAATAACACATGGGAAGGGTCCTAATGAGAACTACCTTATGGTTTGTTTTTAGTACTTGAAATTTGGGATGTTACAGTACATATAATGCATTCTATTCCCATGTTGCACACAAACAAAGATTTAATGCATGGCCTATCATTTTTCTTTTTAATCTATCGATCATTTATATCAAGTTACTCCATAAACCCAAATGGTAGCACTATAAGTCCGTCTGTGCTACAAACATCCGAAATTGATATGTTCTGTACCACACCAATTCTGGGGTTTTATTGAGACCCTTGTTAATGCAATGCATGAGGGCACATAGTCCATATAGTATTCATCAATATGCATGGGAAGTGATTGTGAATGAGATGTTTTAGCTTAGGACATTCATATTCCAAACAAAGGTGTACCCTCACACTAATCCTGGAATGTTGAGTAGTTGTTGGGGTTATCAAGCTTGGTCAAGCAAATATCTAGGCTCAAGAGCCTTACCTTAGCCATTGGGACCTCACCTCTTGATACCTTAGCCCCAAGACCTCAGCAAGTGGATCCTTGCCTTTCATTCTTCAACATACCAAACTATGGCTTTCCCATCTAGAACACATGCTATCAATGCATGGTTCACAACATCAATGCATATGTATATGATGTATAAACGTCCATAAGAACAATATATTCAATTATAAATATTCACACTTTTCTAGAAAATTTAGCAAAACCTCCTCTATTTTTGTACATTCCATCATACCTCTCAACAGGTAAGGAAAACAATTCAATCATTCAATCAACTCAGTTCACCAGTATACATTACATTATTCATATTTTCCTCCATTTTTCATAACCAAAGTCATTATCATTCGTTATTTAATCCACATCCATCATTATATAAATCAATCAAGAATAACACATAACAAGAGTTAATGGCCAAATAGCCTACTAGCCCAAAACCATTAAATTAAATCATTTTCTTTATTACTTTTTTCTTTAGTTTAAAACTAAAGAAATACATACATTGTTACAGCATTTAAGGATCATGTTCATAATTCTCAATCAAAACCATAGGCTAGATTAATATTTGCCACTTGTTTTTCAAAAGAATTACTATATTAGAACTCAAATCCATTGATCATTAACCATTCATGCTACTGCTTTCCAATTAACAAAAGGATTTCATTTCTTGGTTCCAGAACTCACATCTCATTAGATTTCCTAATTTCAAATCAAAATATCCCATTAGATACCACTTATGTAATGCCTGTTTCTTGATAATCAGTGAATCAACGATGAATAATTTAAAAGAGAAAATTTAATTTAATTTCCCTTGCAAAGAATTAATTAAGAATTTTGCTTTGCGTTTGTATAAGTTTCTACAACAATTGGATCTGCATTACTATTAGATAAGTAAAGATATATTTATGAAGTTTTGATGGCTAGTGTAGGGTTAAGAAATTTAATTATAATTAAATTTAAGTATGATTGAATTATATTCATGTTGGTGGCTTTACTTACTCTCAGGCTAAATCCTTTTTTCGAATGAATCAGTTTATTGAAAAATCTATTAGAATCTTGTCAGATAAAGTGACTTCAGTTGTCTGATTGGACAAAGTCAGTTCAATCATGACCAAAGAAATTCTAAAAGGGCATAAACTCATTTAGACTTTAACATCAATTAAATTGTTTTAAATGATCCAAGCATTGGAAACCCAAAACCTAATTTCACAAAACTCGGTATTTGACCGCATTCTTCATTGATAATGTGAAAAATATAAAAATTTCCCTTGTCTAAAACCAAGTGCACGTCCCTAATCCTAACCTAACTAATGTGACCATTAGTCCAAAGCTAACTAATTTAGTTGCTACTTAACTAAATAACCTTTCACAAAATCCTACACCTTATCATGTCAAATGTCCTTATGTGCCCTAAAATTACTCACCACCTATGGTTTCTCCTCCCTTTGGTAGTTCACTTCATTGGAGAAAGTGAGGATATTTGCTTTTCATTTAAATTCAAATTTTCTAGTTACCAAAATGCCCTTCTAGAAGTGTCTTATATTAGGTCTCAAAACACAACAATTCTTCTTATTTTTCCTCCTTATAGTTGTGAGGTATAGAGAGAAAAGAGAGACATTAGTTCAAGTTTCTTAAGTGTTGGGAGTGAAGGGAGGAACTAGGGTATCCAAATAAGAGGTGCTAGGTAAGAAACTCCATCCTATTCATCTTTTTCTTCCTTCATCTTCTCTTTTTCTACCAAGACCAAAGTGGTCTTAATTTTAGTTACCTCCTTGATTCTAAACTTTGTTCCTTCTCATGTTCATGTCCTACATCAACCATTTTGGGTGTTGGTTGTTTGTTCACCCACTCAAAGTTGGAAGGAGATCCTTTATTTACTCTTAAGCCTTTTTAAGCTTGAAGAAGTCTTAGCATATTGTAAGGAAAGCTAACCTTTTTTCCTTTGTGTTTGGACTATAGTTGACAAGTTTGGATGTGGTTTGTTGTAAAAATGTTGTTGATATTTTTAAAAGTGGTAAACTTGATGAAAGATCACATTTTTCATGCAAGTATATAACATGTTCCTGATGCTGTTTGGTTTATTTTTATGATATATGGAGCTGTGTTTAATATTTTTGAGTCCTTGTTGTTGTAAACTAGATGAAATTTTCTCCAAAATGGACTCAAGAAAAGCATTAAAAGGTTAAGAAATGAAAAAGTTAAGCTCTTTGAATGTTGTGCATACTCTTTGAAAATGCTGACCCGACAATGGGTTAGGAAAACATAATTTTGGAAGAATTGATTGTCTATTTGGGGAAAATATTTAAATGGCCAAAAACTAGACACAAAAACATTTCTAGAAATATATGGTTTGCCTATTTGGTTCAGTTTTCTATTTTTAATGATTTTCGAAAATTGAAGGTTGTACTTATTTTTTGACTGGAAGAAGTTTTGAGAACTGTGAATTTACAAAAATCATATAAGCCTTAGTTTTTTCTGTTCATAGACTTTTTGAAAAAAATTTTAGGTGTACTTTCAGAAAATAAAAGATTTCGTCTCTAAAAAGTTGTCCTTGTATGTGAAAATGGCAAGACATACTCATTGCTCCTCTAGCGGGTCACTCTAACCTAGTTGTCTTGTTATTTTTGTATCTTTTTTGTAGATTTTTGCTTGAGGTAATATTTATTATTTTAGAAATCAAACAAATTCCCTTTCCAACCATGTATATATCATGTTAAGAAAAATCATTTACTATTCCAAAATGATTTTCAAATAGAGGCTATAATTTGAAAGCTGCTGGAAACTGTTTTAGAAAATAAGCTTTTCTTTATAACTTATGTATAACCTTATAAAACTCTATCTTTTGTAATAAAAATTAAGTGGTGGATCCTTTGAAATGAAAGTTAAATGTGGAATTTAATCAAATATAATTTTTACAATTTTACATAATTTAAAATAGATTTGGTGGTTTAATAAAAAGATATTTTAGTAAGACTTATAAAAACTATATTTTATGAAAAACCTAAGACCTAAATTTTGACTTGATGACTCCATAAATGTAATTTTCTTATTTAATTCCCGGACTTTGTTATTCTAACGACATAATTTGCATTAACCATATAAGGCTTGGTAAGTGTTTAATTGAATGAGTTTCTTGGCAAAAAATTGTTAACGGCATGACTTGGTGAATGTTTGTAACTCGATGGCATGTTGACTATATTCGAAATTATTGTTAAAAAGCTTATCCGAATGTGAATGATAAGTGATTAATAATAAAAAGCTTACTGGGGTGTGAACAATAAGTGATTATTGACAAAAAGCCTATCGGGTGTGAATGATAGGTGATTATTAATACATATTGCCATTGTTGTCTATTTGTGATGAGTTGGTTATCATGCATACATGTATTGGTGTATGAGCATACAGCACCAAGGTGTCGATATTCGTGGGATCGTGGTGTTATCTGGGTGTGAAACCTTGAAGACTACGAATGGCATGATTCTAAAGGAGATAGGGGCCTTGTGAACCCTGTGTCATGATGGTAGTTTCCCTATACTAAAATCCTGGCAAAGAGCACTAGTTCCCATGATCAGTGGCTAGTATTCCCCAAAAGGTTTAGGCATGTGCCGCTAACCTTGGTGAGGATATCTATGTTTATTATACCATAGTTAAAGAATATTTGGGCTAGTCGCTCAAGTTTTTAGATTTCTATGGGGAATTTAGGACTCATGGTCTACATTGCATTCTTGGCCACGCTTTAAAAAGAATAATAAATGAATGAATTCGTGTGTGTTCATCTTGACTGACTATGTACTTGTTTTATGGCTGTATGATGCATGTTTCAAATTATTGTCCTTACATGTGTGTTTGTATGTGTATGACTATGATGATTGCAATTGCCTTTACTGTGGAAGCAGATGACATTGACTGTCCCTACAAACCAACACAAGAGTTTTCAGCTGCTTTGTCCTCACTCACACGCTTCCTGGGAAACTTCCCAGGAGGTCACCCATCCCAAAATTGTTCCAAGTCAAGCACGCTTAACTGTGGAGTTCTTAAGTGATAGGCTACCAAAAAGTAAATGCATCTTGTTGGTATAGGTAGTACTTATTAATTCCTTTAGGCTATCCTTAACTGTATAGTCCCATACCTGCACAGCCTCTAGATCCCTCTCATTCCGGTGTGTATTCGATTCATTCATCTACCCCTCCTGTTGGAAGCCTGCCAGGAGCCGCTCATTGTCCGTGCCTCATCTCTTTTGCACCGGCGATCACTCCCCGTCCTCGTCAGCAGTTGGGATGTTACATTGAAGGCCTACTCCTTACCTGTTACATGCCACCTAACACTTTGATCTCCATGATTCCAGTCACAATCTAGGTGAACTTCTTTGAGTATGCTCTGGAGGTATTGTATCCCCCATCTGCTTTTCCTATTGATACTCGTACCCTTCATCTAGTAGGAAATGCATGTGAGCACTAAAGGTTGTTTAGCACATGAGCTTCTTATGGGCATGGATGTGGACGAGGTTCAGGTCGAGTTTCTTTTGCAGGAGGAGACAATGATGACAATGACACACCCTTTACCTCTCCTCATTGTCTCTAGGAGGGAATGTTGTTTATGCTATATCTTTTGAGTAGAGGTGACCAATTTAAGGAATAAGTTATACATCCCCTCCCTTTTTAAGTTGTATGCTGGGTTCATTATCACACACCTCTCCCCTTATCTTGTTTGGTATTTTTAGTTTTACGTTGGATTTTGTTGGTTATCTATCCTATACTGTGCATGCTAGACACATTGTTTAATGTACGATCATGTTTTCTGTTTTATATTTCTTTGTGGATGCCTTTCACTTGCTACACATTAACTTGATAAGCTAATTTATTTATAAAAACAAAAATTTTACCTACATTTTCATAAACAAGTAAATAAAGAGTTTTCCGAATTGAACTTAAAATCAAACTAGGTGACTAGCTAGTGCGTTTCTTTTCATCATTTCCTTGTGATGATTCATGGTGGTTGATGTCGTGGGTCATAATAATTTGTCATATTAGAGCAAGGTTGGTCACCTTGGGTTTAGGTTTGTTGTGTTTTTGCTTTGTTATGTGTAACTATCTTCCTTGGAAGATAATTTCTGTTTGTTTGAATCAATAGACTTGGATGTATATCTTGATAAAAAGCTGTTGCTTCCTGTTGCTCATGGTTGGTGTTGTTTGTTCATGCAGGGTAAGATGGTAAGGCCTGACCATCCATCGGAAGTGGATTTCTCTCTTTTAAAACATATATTGGAAGCTATGGTTGTGACGATGATGCAATAACATGCCATTATTACACAGTAGCATCGAGAGACTATGGCTTGTTTTGATGTGGTGACTCGTCATGTCGGTGTGAGGCAAGAGATAGTATCCCCTAAATTTCAAGGATAAGCAGAATTCAAGAAGAATGACCCCTTCATTCTGATCCAAATTCAGCTGATCTTTGGGTTTGGTAGCAAGTGAAGACATTTAGAGTAATGAATTGCATAGATAAGCATAAGCTAACATGTGCCACATACATGTTGATCAGTGAGGTTGAGTATCGGTGGCAAGGAGCTTGTGGGTTGATGGAGATACAAGGTGAGGTCGTCACTTGGGCTAGTTTTCAACGATAGTTATTAGAGAAGTACTTTCTAAGTAGTGCATGATATCTGAAGGAGTTAGTGTTCCTGAGGCTGTGTTAGGGGACTTTGAGTGCGGCAAAGTACTCGAGTAGGTTTGAGTATTTGGGTGATCAGGCCAGTAATAAGGAGTGGAGATGTAGGCAATATGAGGAAGGTCTAAGGCATGAGTTAAGGGTGTAACACCACATAATACCAAAGTTCATATCATAGTAGTGCCATTGAGAGTTGACATCTTGGCGACTCACACTTTATGACACTTCACTCGGTGACACTTAACTCAACTTTCTCGTTGGTTAGAACACTTCACCGGTTAAAACCTCTATACATAGCCCTTTCCGAGACACCGACAACTAGCTTTGATGCCACTAATGTAACACCTTAAGGAGTATTATCCTAACTAGGTCTAGATTTCTAAGAGTAGAAAAATAAACTTAAAAGGATAGAAACAAAATATAAATGCTACTCATAAATATAATTAGATATTATATACGAACAATACAATAAAAAAAATACAAGCCTAATACAACTCATCTATCACTCGAAGATGTCGTACAAAATATAAAGAAGAATACAAAACACAATATAAACTAGGTTACGTTTTCTTGCACGAGATTCCAAGCTCCATCTGCACATATGTTCACCTATATCCTGAAAAAGGGGAAACTTAAAGAAGTGAAACATAATGTCTCAGTGAGTGCTCTAAGGGTTCTACATTAGGTCAAACTCTTCTACTTGGACAACCTTCATCATTTATCTCTCATGGCCTTAGCCTCACTAGGTCTCTAATAATTCTCCATACCTATGGTTGAGTCTACACCTTTCAACAGTCAATACTTCCTGTTAACTCCTCTTTCATTGTCACAACTTTTATACAAGCTTACTGTCTCATTCTTAACCTAAGAACTAATCCTCATTACTTATATTTTCTTACCTAAAACTTTCTCTAGTATTTAAATCCTTCATGTTTAGAATTTACTCTTTCCTTTTGATATTCAAAGTTGTCTCAAGGGGTCAAGTCTAAGGTTATAGACATTCTAAAATGCTCTTAACATTCCCTTAACACTTACTTTGATACTCTCATTTTTTTTATTACTAGTCTCATACCTTTCTATTACGCCGTAGGGGAATTCACCCTTTTTCTATCTCTCTCATAACTATTATTATCCAATTATAACCCTCATAACACCATCCTAAGGTCTAGCCTCTCACATATCTCTAAGGTAGTAAGATAATCCTAATTACGAGCATACATTTATTTCACATCCTTTGCCAAATAACTAGACATACACCATCTAATACCCCAAATTTCAAGTACTAGAAATAAACTACGAGGTAACTCTTAGTAGGACTCTTCCCTTGTGCTATTAGATAAAAGATGCCTTAAGAGTTATTGTTATTATATTTCTTATTATTATTGTTTCTATTATTATTAATATTATATTTATTATTGTTTTTGTTGCAGCACTTATTATTATTATTATTATTATTTTGTGTTGTGTTGTTGTTATTATATTATTGTTATTATTATTATTATTGTTGTTGTTATTATTATTAGTGCTATTCTTAATATCGTTGTTGTATTATTATTATTGTTATTATTACCTTAGTATTAAAAATTAGTAGGAATATTATCATAGAACTCAAAAGAAACATCTAGGGTTCAATAGCGGACTAAAGCCCACTAAGCTGTATACCCACCCACATGTTATAAGAAGAGAATAAAGAAGGAGAATTAGGTTTAACTGTAAAAAAAAAATAGAAGAAGAAAGAAGGTAGAGAGAATGAGGAGAAAAAGAATAAGAAGAGGAAAAGGAAAAGAAAGATGATGAACAAAAACCAAAGAACCCAAACCTTAAAACTCATTTTTGCATGTCCATAAAGGTGAGTGCTCTTCCCCTTGTTCTTCCTTGTCCTTTATGTTATGCTTGTTTATCTATTTATCGTTTTCCCTCTCCTTATGCCTAAGTTAGGGTTTTGAGGGGATTGTGAGTAAGTGAAGAGTGATTAGAGTGACTGATTATCAAGGTAGAAAGAGTGATTAAGAATTCAATTAATTATTTTAGAGCATTTAGAAACCAAAGATAATAGGAAAAATAAATTAAACTTCATATCGCAGATTAGCTAGGTGGGGTGTAGAACCCGCTAGGATACAGGAAACCAAAGAAAATAGGAAAAATAAATTAAACTTCGTATCTCAGATCTGTTAGGTGGGGTGCAGAACCTGTTGGGTGGGTTGGGTTTGGCCCAGACTTGCCAGGCGGGATACATAACCATTGGGCGGGTTCGTTCTTAGTGTGACCGCGGAGCAGCCCCTTACCACGCTGGGTGGACACAACCTTGATTATTTTGTTCTTTGTACCTATGAATTCCTTTTTACAGTTTTTAAATCTTGTTTTTTTTTAATGCCTCGTTAAATTTATATTGTATGATTGTTATTTACCTTAAAAAAACTGAGTGTAATATGAAATTGTGTCAATGTTTCATGATAAAGGTTTATGGAATGTCGTAAGCATTATATATGACTATGTGTAACGACCCAACCGTCGCTACTAAACAACCATACTAAACATACACCACACACACCTTATTAGGTGAATAAAAGCATAGCATATCAGTATATAAATCATACACATCGATTGAAAGATCCATCTATCCCTCCTGTCATCATCAAACACCACTATATAACATATCATATATATAGCATATCATGCATACACAACTATGAGATAACACCAGCCCATATCAAAGATATCAAAATATATAACATCGGGGCAACGGGATACAAAACTCACTCCCTATAGCTGGTCAATCTATACAATCCCATCAAAATAATAGCTATACAAAACAACACTTCCAAAACAAAAGGGGTTGCCTCACAAGCAACTCCACCATCATCGTTGAGCAGCTGGGTCCACTGAAGCCTCGTCGTTTGCTCCCACGCCATAGGACGTGATCATCACAGGCACATCAGCACAAGTAGCAACAACAGGGCAACCAACAACAACAAAACACGGCAAGGGTAAGCTTACTACAACAATGGCGTAACATATAATCATGGAGATCATCAATAATTTAAGGCATTCAATCATGAGTAATCACCAACAATTCATAACATTCAATTACGAGTATATAGCACCTCATCATACATCTAGAGTCCTCAACGTCTACATACAAAATGTTCATACAGAAGGGTTCCCAACTCAAGACTCCAAATTTCATCACAATCACCATAACTATGTCAATGCATGATGACACGACTCTCGAGAGATTTACAACATATCAGGCGATCAGCCAAGTCTTATCCCCTACTATAGCCTATCTAAGCACCATTTAGGGATTGCCAAACTTTGATTTACAAATAAGCTTAGTGGTTTGTCAAGATGAGTGTATGTGGGTGGTAGCTTACCGCGGCACAAGGCCTGCATCACCTTGGCCTCCTGCTGAGTTGCCCATCCACTCATCCCTAAAGGTCCATCGTCAGCTGCCCCACGTCTTATCTAGCACTAGGTTGGAGGCACATCTGAGTTCCAACTTTGGTCACCATCTAACTTACGTGCCTACCCGTACCACGACATGAGGTCCATCGTCAGCTACCTCAACCGCCAATTATGCATGAATGCATGTACTACACACCACCAACTACTTAACCACAGCCAACAAACATATGACATATATAGATGTATATCAACACAACTAGTGGCAAAGAGGTCCATTGTCAGCTACCTCACATTACCACTCAACATCCATCAACACCATATTGGCCCCAAACCGGCCACAATCATAACCAACAAGTAAGGCCCTATCTAAGCAACCTACCACATGAGGGACAATATCATGCCTCAATCAAAATCAACAGGTAAGGCCCTATCTAAGCAGCCCACCTTATGAGGAACGATATCATACATCATGAGTGAAGGTCCTATTTAAGCATCCCTCCACTCAACTGCCACTTTCCAACAAATCTATCACACAACTCCACAACAATAATAAAGAAAACCAAGAATCCAGTTTAGAATTATAACAACATGTGGAGTTTTAACATTTTTCCAAAGTTCCCAATTATCATACCAAGCATCAAACCCATAACATTCAACCCCATCTTTATGTTTCTTAAATTTCAACTTTAATGGTCCATATATGGCATCACAAAATTGACACCAAACATCTCAAAAATAGGGAAGAATTAGGGGTTTTATCGCCTAGCGCCATTGGACTGTCGCCCGGTGCTAACATCACAGAGAAGATTTGCAATTTTGTCGCCCGACACCACACTCTTGTCGCCCAGCGTCAACATCACAAAGAGCATCAGCAAAAATCGGAGAAAATGTCGCCTGGCATCACTTTTAGTTGCCCGGCAACAAAATCCATCGCTATAGGCAAAATTTTTGTCACTAAATTAAAATTTCATTGCTAATTAACAGCATTTCAGACAGCACTCTGTCAACTGTTGCTCGGCACCAAATTGCGATTTTCTACAATCACAGGGAAGACGACCCACTGCAGTTCTAGACCATATCAATCTATCCCAAGCACCACAAAGCAGTTCTAGACACTTTTAATACATTTTTAACCAATTATACAATAATAAATCACCAATATTTTGTTCCAAATCCATTCTCTTTTCAGATTTTCCAAAATTTTCTCCAAAACCCATTTCATCAAAACCACAACCCAACTCATGCACAACCAGATTTGGAATGAACCCAAGGTAAGATTCACACAAAATCATGCTCATACATCACAAATATACAAGTGTAAGCTTCCTTTACCTCTTGGAGCTTCTGAATCTGAGCTTGGGGAAGAGAAAACGAGATATATGTAGGACCTTGAGCCAAACTCTGTGAAAGCGAAGATATAACAGCCCTCCCACACTTGGAAACGTGATTCCTCATTGGGTTTGGGTCTCACACTTCAAGAGTCTCAGCAAGGTTTGGAGAAAAATGAGAGAATAAGAGAAGAGAGTGAGTGAAAGAGAGAAAGAGATTGAAGAATGAGAGAAGGAGGGGGACGGGAGAATGAGAGAAATGAGAAGGGGAGGGGGCTTTATATTTTGAAACCCTCCCTGGGCCTTACAAGGCTTCAGGCCCACTAAAGGTCAGGGTTTGTCTATTCACTCTCCAGAACTCACAACGGTTCTCACTTAATTGTTTTTCTCTCAACAACCCAAACCAATATCAACAACACTCTCAATTTGGTTTAAGCACATTTGTCTCAATTCCCTGAACTCAGATAGAAATTCCAAGTTTACAACATACAACTAACACCATCCAACAACAATCAACAACAATTCTATTTATTTGTTTTAAACACTAGTCACATATTAATTTTTTTCACTTTTAGTTATCAAACCATTACATCATACATTAAGAAAACCACAACGTTACACTATGAATCATAACATCTGAGTTATGTCACAAGGAAGGTATGTAGGAATCTGGCTGGTGGAGGCTGTGATAGGTTTTTAACCCTAGCCTTGGGTTTTTATTCGATTGGAAAAACTCCAATGGTCCATGCTAATCCCATGGAGCCGGGGCATATTGGTAAAACTGAGTAACCTTAACTAGTCACTGGGCGATATCATGCTAGTTGAGGGTGCGAAAGCCGAAGGCATCGATATCGATGACACTTATGGCCTGCATTTACTCCTAGTCTACTTTTGAAAAGTTTAGGTTGGTACCCCATGTGCATGAGTAGTGGTTTAGGAACATAACATGTATATGCATCTTGTTATAATGTGATATGTTGAAGTATGCTATGTTGTAACTATGTGAAGTCTGTGTGACCTTCATAAGCAGTTGATGTAATGTGTACAGTGTGATAATGTAATTGTGTCTTGTGATGAGGTGTCAAGATTATGCATATATGCTCAAGTTATGAATGTACGTTATGCTTGTTTGATGATACAAAACTATGCATATGTCTAGTTACTAGGCAAAAGATATGAAATAAATGTACGTTTGTAATTAGAATTGTGTTTGCTACCTTAAGGATAAGTGAGAGACTAGGCCCTAGGATAGTGTTATGAGGATTCTAATTGGATAATAATAGTTGTGAATAAGATAAAGAAAGAGTGAATTCCCTCACAGCGTAATAGAAAGGTATAAGACAAGTAAGAGAGAGAATGAAATAAGAGTATTTTAGGATGTCTGTAACCTTAGACTTGACCTTAGGGGATAGCTTTGAATATTAAAAGGAAGAAACGAATGAGGCTTTTATAAAAACCTCACTCCTTTCTTTGTTTCTTTCATATATGATCGTGATACGAGTAGACGGATCTGTTTCATGGGATGGCGAACATCCACATAGCATACTGCCCGCTGGGTCACTGGGTCTATGATCCGGTCACTCAGTACTCGACGTACCAGGGGAGGGTGACTTTTACCTTTATGTCTCTCATCCCTGACATCTTCTTGCCTATGCAGCAGCTGACACTACCGATGACTCTTTCTACCACCGCTCCCGATGGCTATGTCAGAGGACCGCAGGCTCCTCCACCATCACTGGCGGACGAGGAGATGGACGACACTCCTTTTCCATCGATGGATGCTGCTCCTGATATCGGTATCATGGCGATCCCAGCCCCATATCTTTAGCCCTATGAGCAGCCAGTCGAGATTCCTCCATATCCCGACACCACCGAGTCTCATCTGGTCCCTCTTATCATTCGGGTGAAAACTATGGATGGGTATCTTCCTCCTCCGAGATCAGTAGCGTTGGTAGCTATGATGGCCTTGGGCAGTTACCCAATGGCCATATACCTTCCGACGACGAGGACGCTGACATGATGGACTCAGATGATACTGACATGATGGATTCCGAGGACTCGCTATGACGACGATCTTGTTGCGACCTTCTGTATGGATGGGTAGCCTAGCATAGGTCCACACTGCTCTGACATAGATTTTTGTTGTATAGCTATGGGCTAGTATTTAGGCTTCTTTTGATGTATTTCTTTTATGTGCTTTTAACGTATGTATTGATATTTGACCTTGTACAAAGGCTTGATGCACATATATATACGATGATGTTTACTTCACAAGTTCTCTATCTGATGTTTCTATTGTATATTCTGTAGTTAAGAAAAAAAAACTATATATATATAATGCGGTAACAAGTTAAGCATGATTAACCTTTTACTAATTAATTATGTACTTGTATTATCATTATGGAGGGTGTTACATTAAATGGTATCAGAGCAAGGCCTCTCTCCTAGTACGGTGTGGTTCGAGGATGAACCAAGCGGAAGCTGGTGGGCATGTAACATCCCGGGCGTTGACGAGGGCGGGGAGTGATCGTCGGTGCAAAAGAGATGAGGCACGGACAATGAGCGGCTCCTGGCAGGCTTCCAGTGGGAGGGGTACATGAATGGATCAAATACACACCCAAACGAGAGGGATCCAGAGGTTGTGTGGGTATGGGACTGTACAGTTGAGGATAGCTTAAAGGAATTAATAAGTGTTACCTATACCAACAAGATGCATATACTTTTCGATAGCCCATCACTTAAGAACTCCATAGTTAAGCGTGCTTGACTTGGAGCAATGTAGGGATGGGTGACCTACTGGGAAGTTTCCCAGGAAGCATGTGAGTGAGGACAAAGTACGCTGAAAAGTCTTGTGTTGGTTTGTGGGGATAATTACTCATCTTGAAAGCGGCTAGGCATTACAAAGTGGTATCAGAGCAGTTCCTTCCTGTCAAGCCTTGGGTTATGGACTTGACTATTGTTTGCTGTGTGCTCTTGCATTTTCTGTTGAAAAACAAAAGTGTAAGATAAGTAGTATGATAGGAAAAAGCGAAGAATCGAAGGCAACAACAAATACACAAGAAGACTGACACCTAGAATTTTACTCTTATTGGTTAAGGGATAGTAAGGTAAAAAGTATAACTCTAGGAAAAGTTCTAGCTAAGGAAAGACTTGGTACTTAAGAGCGTCCACTGTGACCTACCTCTCTTTCCTGGGAGCTAACTCATAGTGTACTGATTGTATAGTGTACTGATTGTAATCTACTAATTCTCTTCTAGTATGACGTATTATTCTAAGGAAAGACTAAGGCAGATGTTTTCATTTCAAGAAAGAATGGCTGGTAGACCTAAAAACGACACTACCCAACGAATATTGGAGAGAATGACGGCTGTGTTGGAAAACATGAACCAAGAACGCAATGCTGAACCTGCTGAGTTTAGGGGGCTAGAAACCTTCCGCAGAAACAACCCACCTCAATTCAAGGGAGGTTTCGACCTTAAGGGTGCCCAGTCGTGGATAGCAGAAATGGAGAAAATCTTCATTGCTATGGCATGCATAGACGCCAATAAAGTCACCTTTGCAACTTTCATGCCAACAGGAGAGTCTGAGAATTGGTGGAGATTTGCAAGGCAACGACTAGAGACAGAAGGAAGACAAATCACTTGGGAAGTCTTCCGAGAAACATTTCTGGGGAAATACTTCCCAGAAGATCTCAGAAGGAAGAAGAAGATTGAGTTTCTGAACTTACAGCAGGGAAGCATGATGGTAGGGGAGTGTAACACCCATTCATATTAAATACAATTCATATTAATTTAGTTATTAAGTTTAAGTAAATAAAAATGCGTGTAAAATTTTTCCAGTTTTAAAAGAAATTTCAAACTTAACAGAATTTGGAAATGGTAATAAAATATGAAAGATATATACATATATTTCATAAAACTGTACATCATGGTTTGAGTAATACATAACAGTCAGAAAACAAAAGTACATCGAAATACATATACTACCTAGCCCACTATATACATCAAAAAGATCCTATACAGAGCAGTACTTATCTACCCTATCCCTTATACAAAAAGAAAATACTATAGGTCTTCAGGTCCTCCCCCGTTGAGATGTTCTTTATCACGTACTCAGCATCACGGAGCGTTAATGTCGTCTTCAATAATCACGATCAATCATACATAAAAGAAAATAATGGAGTGAGGTGTTTTGTTCTAAAATTACTTTTACATGTACGGTAGGAAATTTACCATAAAACAAAGATAAAACACAACTAACAACACAACGGATCCTAAGGTTCGTTCTAAGTTGTATCCGACTACCCTTGACTAGGTATGGATCCATACTTCCCATTAGTGGGTAATAGTTCTCAACAGAACCTGGGAAGTGACTGGAAGTACATATACCTCTCTCAACACCATCACATGGTATAGTCCTCGTCATCATTAAGGAACAAAATAACAATTTAGGATATCCATTTACAGAGGTATACTCTCAAACCAATCCTGCAATGTTGAGCAGTTGTCAGGGTTATCGAGTTTGGTCAGGCGAATATCCCGGCTCAAGGGCTCTACCCTGGCCATTGGGACCTTCACCACTCGATGCCTACCCCCAAGACTTCCGCAAGTGGGTCCCTGCCTTTCATTCCTCAGCGTACCAAACTGTGGCTTCCCTAGCAGGGTGCCATGCCACTACATGTCACTTGCTTTACATTACTCACTAAACTATCGATTCTTAACTTTTCAAGCAGAGGTTTCCCTAGTCTCATTTAATTTGAGCACCAATACAATCAACATTTCTGCCTTATTTTGCAGAAATTGCACAATACCAGAATTTTAACAGAATAACGACATAGCAATTATAGTATAATTACTAAAATTTTGGTAGAATAACAACTAAATAAATACATTTTAATTTTCTAAAATTGAGCAAAGTAACAGCTTAGCAAGTGCATTTTAATTTTCTAAAATTGAACAAAGTAACAGCTTAGCAAGTATAATTTAATAATTTAAATTTGAGTAGAGTAACAATTTAGTAATTATGATTTAATAATCTAAATTTGGGTAGAGTAACAACTTAGCAAAAATTAAAGTTTAACATTAAACAATAATAACAATAATAAAACTTAAGCCTAAACGGGTTTAGGGGAAAACCGTTCCTACCAACATGCAAAGTAACAATAATTTAGAACCAACCCCACTCCCCCCATTACCTCTAAGATAATTGATGGAGACGATGAAATTGTTGATGTAGAGCTCCTAGAAAAGAGAACTTTACTAGTTGTTGGAAAACTAGTAAAATTTTAACATAAAAACAAAATAAAAGAAATTTTTTTCTAGAGAGAGAAGCTCTCTAAGAATTTGGTAGTTTGAGAGAGAGAGAGGTGCTGAAAATGGTCCAAGATCATGGGTATTTATAGAGGGGAAGAAGGGGGTTAGGTGTCCCTTGGATGATGTAAGCAATGATGCAATAAAACTTATTTTTAATTTCTTTTTAATTAATTTTAGGGACACATACCCCAAATAGGTGGTGAATCACCTATTTTAGGGTTGGGGACGTGCTCCACCAGCTGTCCTAAGCCTCCATGTGTCAAATTTTATCTGTAAGTGAATTAACCAGTATCGATAAAAACGCCTAAACTTGAAAAATTAGCTTTTAATATCAAAATAATGTATTTTAATGAAAAACTGGACAAATACATTATTTTTCATCAAAAATAAATTTCTAATAATAAATTTCAATTTTTATTAATTTATTTCAAATTATATGTATTTATTTTGTATTTTTAAGCTAGAAAATTCATAGAAAATCCATTTTAATTCAATAAATACCAAAATTTTTATCAAAATTCTAAAATTAAATATTTTACCCATAATTAAACTAAATTTTCCATTTTCACTCTTTTTGAATGTCAAACCGGTACTGGCTGACTTATTAAACACATAGAGGCATTTTGGTCATTTTACACAAAATTCCAGAAAATTCCCAAAATTATATTTTAATATATATGACATAATTCCAAGCTCAAATTGACATTTTAATGTCAATTGAATCTTTTCCTCATGTCGGTTCTTAATGTTGAGGAATAGGGACAAAATTGTCATTTTCTAATTTCTCCGGGCTCCGGCTCAGAAAAATTATTAAAAATCACGATTAAATAGCTCTTGAAAAATTTTGAGCAAAATGGTGGGAGTCAGAATTTCAAAATTCCTTTCTGATTTTTCAGAATTGTATTGCCAAATATTATAAAAAATAGTGGAAGAATTGAAATAGGATTATTATATTTTTCACTACCTTTCTCTCAAAATAAAGTTTTTATAATGAGAGATACTTAATATAAAATTTTCAAAATATTTTGAGGTCAAAAAGTCTCTCGTTGGTTCCTATAGTCAACTAGGGGTATTTTTGTCATTTTACAAAAATTATCTCAATAAATTCTAGAAAAATTTCTAAAATTATTATTAATTGTTCTAAATATATTGATGACTTAAAAATAACTTTTAAACATACAAAATAATTTAATATATAAAAGTAGGGGTGTTACAGGGAGTATGCGACAAAGTTCGATGAACTATCGAAGTTTGCGCTTAGTTCCATGAAGGGGTCGATGAACGTTCCCGATGCTCAAAGTTTGAGAATGGTTTAAGGCCTGATATCAAGCAGGCTATTGGCTACTTAGAGATCGCCTCTTTTCCCACACTTGTAAATCGCTGTAGGATTTACGAGGACGATACTAAGGCAAGGTAGACACAATGGAGGTCTGGAGGTCCACAACGAAACCAGAGGAAGGAATTCTTCAAGAAGAAACCCTATCAGCGTCCATCTGAGTTTTCTGGAAGTTCTTTGGGACAGAAGAATTTCAATTCTACCTTTACCACCTCTGGCACAAATAATCCCATTCGATGCTTTCAATGCGGAGGACCTCACCTGGCAAGAAACTGCCCTGCTAAGGCGGTGACCTGCTACAACTATGGCAAGCTTGGCCACTACAGCAACAATTGCAAGGAGCCAAAGAGGGAATATGGCAATGGAGGCAGAGGCAATAGTGGAAAGGCCCAAGGTGACGGGTAGAGTGTTTACTATGAGTGGGACTGAAGCTGCTGAATCTAACAGTCTCATCCAAGGTAAGTGCATCATAAATGGTCATCTTTTAAATGTACTATATGATTCAGGTGCTACTCATTCATTCATATCACATGATTGCGTAAATTATTTGAAATTACCTATTTCCTTGTTACCTTACGATTTGACTGTCTCTACTCCCATAAATGTTCCTGTCATAACTTCCTTTGCATGCTTAAATTGTTCTATCTTTGTAGAAGGTAGAAATTTTTCTGTAAATTTGATATGTCTACCTCTATCTCATTTAGACATTGTGTTAGGAATGGACTGGTTATCCTCCAACCATGTTCTCCTAAACTGTCATGATAAGACCTTAACTTTTGAGCCCATTCTTGATAAAACTCTTGACTCAAGAGATTTAAAAGAGGTTACTGCCAACCACACAAAGGCTTCAAAAAGAGCCCAAGTTTATGTGATCTTGACTTCTATGGAAGTAAAGGAAAATTTGGATGTTAGTAAGTTTCTTGTAGTTTGTGAATACCCTGATGTTTTCCCCGAAGATGTTCCTGGATTACCACCAGAGAGAGAGACAGAATTCACAATAGATTTGGTACCAAGATCAGGTCCTATATCCATGGCTCCCTATAGGATGTCCCCTCTAGAGTTAACAGAGTTGAAGAAACAGATAGAAGAACTCTTAGATAAACAGCTTATCAGACCTAGTGTTTCCCCCTGGGGTGCTCCTATTTTGTTGGTCAAGAAAAAAGACAGGAGTATGAGATTGTGTGTTGATTATCGTCAGCTTAATAAAATTACCATCAAGAATAGATACCCTCTCCCTAGGATAGACGATCTGATGGATCAATTGAGGGGTGCTTCAGTGTTTTCCAAGATTGACTTAAAATCTGGTTATCATCAGATTCGAGTCAAGGCGGAAGACATTCTGAAAACTGCCTTTAGGACAAGATACGGTCATTATGAGTATTTAGTTATGCCTTTTGGTGTAACCAATACTCCTGCCATATTCATGGATTACATGAACCGTATTTTTCACCAGTTTTTGGATAAGTTTGTGGTAGTCTTCATTGACGACATTCTGATATACTCCAAAAGTCATGAAGAACACGAAGAACATCTGAGGGTCGTATTGCAGATTTTGAGAGAAAGACAGTTGTATGGAAAACTCTCAAAATGTGAGTTTTGGATGGAGCAAGTACAATTTTTGGGACATGTAATATCACAAGGAGGGATTACTATTAAACCGACGAAGGTCGAAGCCGTGTTACGTTGGGAACAACCAACGACGATCACGGAAATACATAGTTTCTTAGGATTGGCAGGCTATTATAGGAAGTTCATTGAAGGATTTTCTAAACTAGCATTGCCTCTCACTAAGTTGACACATAAAGGCCAACCGTTTGTGTGGAACGAGGCATGTGAAGTTAGCTTCCAAGAGTTGAAAAGAAGGCTGACTTCTGCACTAGTGTTGATTTTGCCTAACCCTACCAAGAGGTTTGACGTATACTACGATGCCTCAGGGCAAGGGTTAGGGTGTGTTCTAATGCAAGAAAAGAAGAGTGGCAGCTTATGCTTCAAGACAACTGAGACAGCATGAAGTTAATTACCTTACACATGACCTAGAGCTAGCCGCAGTAGTATTTGCTTTAAAGATTTGGAGACGCTATCTGTATGGTGCAAAGTTTGAAGTGTTCAGTGATCATAAGAGTTTAAAGTATCTCTTTGATCAAAAGGAACTAAATATGAGGCAGCGTAGGTGGATGGAATTCCTAAAGGATTATGACTTTGAGCTACAGTATCACCCTGGCAAGGCAAACGTAGTGGCAGATGCTTTGAGTCGTAAATCTTTACATTTATCAATGATGATGGTGAAAGAGTTGGAGTTGATAGAATCATTCAGAGATTTGAACTTGGCAGTAGAAGTAGGGCCAAGGAGTCTTCACTTGGGTATACTTAAGATTACGAGTGAGTTTTTGGAACAGATTAAGGAGGCACAGGAAAGAGATCTCTTGTTGCAAGAAAAATTAGGTGCAAGGATAGGAAGAAAAGAGTCTAAATTTCACAAGGACCCCAGTGGTATTGTAAAGTTTGGAGAACGGATCTATGTACCAATGGAAGAGAATTTGAGAAAACTAATCCTGGAAGAAGCTCATAAGAGTAGGTTGAGTATTCATCCGAGTGCCACTAAGATGTATCAGGATTTGAAAAGGATGTTTTGGTGGCCTGGAATGAAGAAAGTTGTGGCAGAGTTTGTAGCCTGCTGTTTGGTGTGTCAAAAGGCGAAGGTAGAACATCAGAAACCCTCTGGTAAACTACAATCTTTGGACGTTCTGGAATGGAAGTTGGAGAGTGTATCGATGGATTTCGTGACGAGATTGCCTAGGACTTCATCTGGTTATGATGCTATATGGGTGATTGTGGACAGGTTGACAAAATCTACTCATTTTCTGCCTATTAACATTAGGTTCTCTTTAGAGAAGTTAGCTCAGTTATACATAAAGGAGATTATCAGATTGCATGGTGTACCTTCTAGTATAATCTCTGATAGGGATCCTCGTTTCACCTCTAGGTTTTGGGAAAGTTTGCAAAGAGCCTTAGGAACTAGGCTTAGGCTTAGCTCAGCCTATCACCCCCACACAGATGGACAGTCTGAAAGGACTATCCAATCTTTAGAAGACTTGTTGAGAGCTTGTGTTTTAGAACAAACGGGGAATTGGGATCAGTTCTTACCCTTGATAGAGTTTACCTATAACAACAATTTCCACTTCAGCATAGCGATGGCCCTATATGAGGCTCTGTACGGGAGAAAATGTAGAACCCCACCATGTTGGTTTGAGACCGGGGAACCTTTGATCTTAGGTCCTGAGATGATTCAGCAAGCTTCTGATAAAATAAAAATGATTAGGGAAAAGATGAAGGCATCACAAGATAGGCAGAAAAGTTACTATGACAAACGAAGAAAACCCCTTGAGTTCCATGAAGGGGACCATGTTTTCTTGAAAGTTACACTGATAACTGGGGTTGGCAGAGCCCTCAAATCTAAAAAACTCTCTCCAAAATTTATTGGTCCTTACCAAATTCTTAAGCGAATTGGTTCCGTTGCTTATCAGATTACTTTACCTCCTCATTTTCTAAACTTCACAACGTGTTTCACATTTCTCAACTTCGAAAGTACATTCCTGATCCCTCGTATGTGATAGAACCTCATATAGTACAATTAAGAGAGAACCTTACTTATGATGTATTTCCCGTAAGGATTAGGGATCGTAGGATAAAGCGACTTTGAGGAAAGGAGATATCGTTAGTGAAGGTTTTATAGAGTCAACAAGGAGATGGAGATGCAACTTGGGAACTGGAAAGCAACACACAGGAGTTGTATCCTCATCTGTTTACAGGTTAGCGAAATTCCTAAAAGGAGGGGAGTGATGTAACACCCTCACTTTAACTTACTTGTTTGTTTTTCTAATTATTCTATGATTAATTATGAAAAATAAAATAGGAACCTCAAGGGTATGATTTTCATGAATATATTCATGTTAGCAAGTTCTATCTCGTTTAGATTTTAATAATTTATTTGGATTAGGACTTAGGAGTGATAAAACAACTGATTTATCCCTAAAAACTTACATAATAGGATAAAATAGAAAAAATTATCTAGAGTGGTTTAAAATTTATTTTTAAATCATATTTATATTCAAAATAATTAATAATAATTTTAGAAATTTTTCGGAATTTTTTTGAGACAGTTTTTGGAAAATGACCGGTATACCCTTAGCCGATTGTGAAAGCCAACAGGAGACTTTTTAACCACAAAAAATTTTGAAAAATTTATATTGAGTATATTTTAATTATACCAATATTTTTTTAAGGTAAAAATAGTGAAAAGTCAAAAAATATATTTATTTGGCAAAAATTGGATTTATTGGCTTAAGAAATGTCTTTTAAATGAAAAAATTTATTATAAATAATATATACATGAGAAAAATCTGAAAAATTTTCGTAAAGCTTACTAAAATATACTTGAAAATGTGGTGTGGTCGGATTTTTCAAAAACCTATCCAAAATTTCTATCTAATTTTTTTGCATTAAATTAATATTTAATTATTTTTAATATCTAATAATTATATAAAATAATTTTTTTTCAAATTCCAGAGGTCTTGACTGGTCTGGGACGTTTCCCTTTTGACCACATGTGGAAAGTACAATGGAAATGGATATTACATGATTTTTGAGTCAAAAATTAAATCCAAAATGTCTACTTTTTGACCTATAAATAACCCCATCAACCACTCTACTATTACACACTCTTTCCTTCAGATTTTCTGAAGCTCTCTCTGCCCACCCAGCTGTTGAATACATAGAGCTCCCTCTTCTCCCCAAACTCTTGCATTTCTTTTTCTCACCATTAAAAGGCTTCCACAAAGTTTAAGTCCCTAAACCTCCAAACCAACCCTCCTCTCCTAATCTTCTACCAACAAGCCTTGTTTAGAGGTAAGGGGGAGTGGGGTTTTAGCCTCTAAAGATTGTTTCTTAATGGGTGTGTGAGTGTGTGGGTTTTTCCTTAAACCCAATTAGTATATTAATCCTACTACTACTACTATATAATTATTTATATTCTTGTCATTTAAATTATTGCTTTATTATTATGTCATTTACTTTAATGTCATTTATTTTCTTGTCTTATTATTATTTCCATTATGTTGCAATTTATTTTTATTTTATGCTTTATTTATATTTTTGCCCATTTACATTATGTCATTTACTTTATTGTTTAAGTTCTTGCTATTTAAATTCTTGCTCTTTAAATTTCTTGCTTTACTTATTGTCATTTAAATTTTTGCCCATTTAAATTATTGCCATTTATTTTATTGTTAAAATTATTATTGTTATTCTATTATTATTTACTTAAGTTTCACTTTATTGTTATTTTAATTATTGTCATTTATTTTGATGTTACTTTCATTACTATTTTGGCATTATATTATAACTTAAATATCCTATTATGAATAGCTATTATGGGCTTATTTTCATGCAAAAATAGCTATTTTCCAAAAAACCCAAATTTAAGCTTCAAGATCACTTAGAGAAAATCTTTTTGGAGTCTATTTTCTCCTCACAAGGCTCTCGGCCATATTCAAAGAAAAGGGAAAGATATAATTTTTTTGTTTTATGTCAATTAACTTATTAGAATGGGTTAGATGGTTGAAAAATAATAAATAAGTAAAAAAAATCAATTTTTGACCACATAGAAAATGAACTCAATTTCTAAAAAAGAAAAACAATAATTTAGGCTTTTTCTACAAAGGGCATTCGGCCCATTAAAGAGATAAATCAATGAAGAAGATGAATCTTTCATTTAGATTTAGCATTTTTGATAAATACTTGAATTGATAAAAATTGGTAAGAATATATCCTAAGGAAAGTTAAAGAAAATGTTTTCTTGAAAAAGCAAGTTCTACTAAGTTTTTAGAAATAGAATTTAGACTTCAGGCCCAAATTTGGAAAAGTTTTTGGGATAAAGACCTTATTAGACAATTTTAAATTGTTACCATTAAACTACTATTTTGAACAAATTATGGCTAGTGTGAAAATAAATAAATAACATCAACAAAGGTTTTAATAAAATTACACGTCTTCTTGAAATTAGAAGTGTTGGTTCTTATAAGATGAATAATTCAAATTTTAGTAAAAAGGAAATAACTGAAGAGAAACTCTAAGTATGCTCTGTGGTTGCAGCATAGTTTGACCTTGCACATCAAAAAAGAACTTTCCTTAAAATTTTACGTCCTAGTCATAATTGTAGACAAAAGTTTTTCTCTTTGAAATAGTTTGATTTGAAAAGATAGAAAAGGATAACGACAAATCAAAATAATTAAAATAAGAATCGCAATAAATGTATAAACGTGTGAGAATGAATATGCATGACGCTTTGGTTATTGATATTTCCTTCCCTGTGATGTTCATATTGAATTGTTTCTAAGTTCTATGAAAATGTGATGGATGAATGACATCTCTTAATGAGTAACTCTAGAACTCTGCTGGATTATCTAGAGAGTATGTCTTGAAACTTAGAAAGCAAAGTCATAGGAAAACCCTGATTGAGTTAGGACCATGTTGAGAAGCATGAGTGCCTGTGACTGGGAAGTCACAATTTGGTACACTGCGGGATGAAAGGCAGCGACCATTGTTCAGGTCTTGAGGGTAAAGGTGCTGAGTTATGAACATCCCCATGGTCAGGTTAGCACCTTGAGCCAGGGTAAATCACGTAAACAGACTTGGCAACCCTAACGCCTGCTCAGCATCACCATGATTGGTGTAGTGTATATCCCTGATGGGCGTGTGGCCCTTTGCTCAAGGATGATAATTACGACATGGATGTCTGTACCTTGTGAGGGATTATACGAACTCCCAATCGCTTCCCAATGATTCCTGATGGTTAAAGTAAAACATCAGAGATGGGTATGGATCTATACATCTGGTAAAGGTTGTGATTAAGTCGTAATAAC
The DNA here is from genome assembly GCA_004329165.1 of Spatholobus suberectus. NCBI lineage: Eukaryota > Viridiplantae > Streptophyta > Magnoliopsida > Fabales > Fabaceae > Spatholobus > Spatholobus suberectus. The sequence goes on along the minus strand of CM014730.1, from coordinate 623,112 downwards.
GTAGGTCAGACCTTAGGATTTCCCCTGATTGCTTGTTTAAATTGTTGTTTGTAGCCTATTAAGATACAAATGAGGCTTTTATAAAAACCTCACTCCTTTCTTTGTTTCTTTCATATATGATCGTGATACGAGCAAACAGATCTGTTTCACGGGATGCGAACATCCATATAGCATACTGCCCACTGGGTCACTAGGTCTATGATCCGGTCACTCAGTACTCGACGTACCAGGGGAGGGTGACTTTTACCTTTATGTCTCTCATCCTTGACATCTTCCTGCCTATGCAGCAGCTGACACTACCGATGATTCTTTCTACCACCGCTCCTGACAGCTATGTCAAAGGACCGCAGGCTCCTCCACCATCACTGGCTGATGAGGAGATGGACGATGCTCCTTTTCCACTGATGGATGCTGCTCCTGATATCGGTATCATGGCGATCCTAGCCCCATATCTTCAGGCCTATGAGCCGCTAGTCGAGATTCCTCCATATCCCGACACCACCGAGTCTTCATCTGGTCCCTCTTATCATCCGGGTGAAAACTATGGATGGGTATCTTCCTCCTCCGAGATCAGCAGCGTTGGTAGCTATGATGGCCTTGGGCAATTACCCAATGGCCATATACCTTCCGACGACGAGGACGCCGACATGATGGACTCAGATGATACTAACATGATGGATTTTGAGGACTCGCGATGACGACGATCTTGTTGCGACCTTCTATATGGATGGGTAGCTTATCATAGGTCCACACTGCTTTGACATAGATTTTTGTTGTATAGCTATGGGCTGATATTTAGGCTTCTTTTGATGTATTTCTTTTATGTGCTTTTGACGTATGTATTGATATTTGACCTTGTATAAAGGCTTGATGCACATATATATATAATGATGTTTACTTCACAAGTTCTTTATCTGATGTTTCTATTGTATATTCTGTAGTTAAAAAAAATAAAAATAACTATATATATATATATATATATAGTGCGGTAACAAGTTAAGCATGATTAACCTTTTACTAATTAATTATGTACTTGTATTATCATTATAGAGGGTGTTACATTAAGTGGTATTAGAGTAGGGCCTCTCTTCCAGTACGGTGTGGTTTGAGGACGAACCAAGCGGAAGCTGGTGGGCATGTAACATCCCGGGTGCTGACGAGGGCGGGGAGTGATCGTCGGTGCAAAAGAGATGAGGCACGGACAATGAGCGGCTCTTGGCAGGCTTCCAGCGGGAGGGGTACATGACTGAATCGAATACACACCCGAACGAGAGGGATCCAGAGGTTGTGTGGGTATGGGACTGTACAGTTGAGGATAGCTTAAAGGAATTAATAAGTGCTACCTATACCAACAAGATGCATCTACTTTTCGGTAGCCTATCACTTAAGAACTCCATAGTTAAGCATGCTTGACTTGGAGCAATGTAGGGATGGGTGACCTACTGGGAAGTTTCCCGGGAAGCATGTGAGTGAGGACAAAGTACGTTGAAAAGTCTTGTGTTGGTTTATGGGGATAGTCACTCATCCTGAAAGTGGCCAAGCGTTACACAACTAGTATGATATCCCTTGGTGACTAGTTAGGGTTACCCAATTTTGTCAGTATGCCTTGTCTCAATGGGATCAGTATGGACCATGGAAGTTTTCCCAACCAGATAACTCCTAAGGTTAGAGTTAGACAACCCATCACGGCCTCCACCAACCAGATTCCTACACACTTTCCTCATCATATAACTGAAATGTTATGATGCATGGTCACACAATGCTTACATCTTTTCATGACTTTTATCTTGAAACATGGGCACAATTTCATATCACACTCAGTTTTCTCAAGGTAAATAACAATCACACAATATAAACTCAACAAGGCATAAAAAAAGAAGTATAAATGAATTAAAAATAGCAAAAAGGAGTTCATAGGCACAAAAATGGATTAGGAAAAGTCGTGCCCCCCAACAGGTCAAAAAGGTCGCCTGGTGGGTCCATGCGTCCAGTTTTTGAAAAAGTTGCCCAACAGCTATCTAACCTTGCTGGGCAGATCTAGGGGATGAATTTTAATTTTTTTTTGCTATTGTCTTTCACTTCTACATGTTCTAAAATAAATAATTAAATTCTTAATCACTTATTCTATCTTGATAATTGGTCAATCTAATCTATAAACTCTTTACTCACCTACAATCCTCTCAAAACCCATCAAAACCCTAACTTAGGCATAAAGAAAGGGGAAAGGTAAATATATAAATAAGACACAACATAAAGGGCAAGGAAAGACATAGGGGAGAGCACTCACCTTTCGGGACATGCAAAACTGAGTTCTAGGGCTTGAGTTCTCTAGTTTCTATTCCTCCTCTTTCTCTTTCTCTTCTTTTTCTTGTATTTTGTAATGGCTAAACTTAATTCTCCTTCCTTATTCCCTTCTTATAACATGTGGGTGGGTACGTAGCTTAGTAGGCTTTAGTCCCCTATTGGGCCCTAAATGTTCTTTGGATTCTACAATAACATTCCTACTAATTTCTAATACTAAGGTGTTAATAACAATAACAACAACAACAACAACAACAACAACAACAACAATAATAATAATAAATATAATAACAACACAACACAATAATAATAATAATACCTACTACAACAACAACAACAAATATAATAATAACAGCAATAGGGACAATAATAATATAATAACAATAATAATAATAACTCTTAAGGCGTGTTTTATCCAATAACACATGATACTAAGAGTTATCTTGTGGCTTTTTTCTAGTACCTAAAATTTGGGGTGTTAGAAAGGGAGACGATTGTTTTGATGGAGATTCGTTAGTTTCACTTACTAGTAGTGAAGAGCAAGACCGTTGAGTGTTTGAAGGCTAGGAGTAGAGTGCATAGTGTAACACCCCAAATTTCAAGTACTAGAAATAAACCACGAGGTAGCTCTTAGTAGAACCCTTCTCATATGTTATTAGACAAAAGATGTCTTAAGAGTTATTGTTATTATATTTCCTATTATTATTATTATTATTGTGTTGTGTTGTTGTTATTATATTTATTGTTATTATTATTATTGTTGTTGTTATTATTATTCTTATTCTTATTAATACCTTAGTATTATAAATTAGTAGAAATATTATCATACAACCCAAAAGAGCATCTAGGGCCCAATAGAGGATTAAAGCCCACTAAGCTACATACTCACCCACACATTATAAGAAGGGAATAGAGAAGGAGAATTAGGTTTAGTCGTCACAAATAGAAGAAGAAAGAAGGTAGAGAGAATGAGGAGAAAAGAAAGAAGAAGAGGAAAAGAAAGAGGAGGAATAGAAACCGAAGAATTCAAGCCCTAGAACTCAGCTTTTTATGTCCATAAAGGTGAGTGCTCTCCCCCGTGTCCTTCCTTGTTCTTGTTCATTTATTTATCTTTTCCCTCCTTATACCTAAATTTAGGGATTTGATGGGTTTTGAGGGGATTATGGGGGAGTAAGGAAATTATAGATTAGATTGACCAATTATCAATGTAGAAGAGTGATTAAGAATCTAATTATTTATCTTGAAGCATTTATAACCCAAAGACAATAGGAAAAATAAATTAAAATTAGTACCTCGGATCCGCCCGGCGGGATTAGATAGCCGCTGGGCGCCTTTTCTTCAAAAACTAGATTCCGCGTTTACGCTAGGCATGTTTACTATTCTGTTCTTTGTGTTTTTGAACTCCTTTTTGCAGTTTTTAACTCATTGTTGTTTGTTTTCTTATGCCTTGTTGAGTTTATATTGTATGATTATTATTTACCTTGAAAGAAACTGAGTGTGATATGAAATTGTGTCAATGTTTCATGATAAAAGTCTATAAAAAGTTGTAAGCATTATTTGTGACCATGCACCATAACATTTGAGTTATGTGATGAGGAAAGTATGTAGGAATCTGGCTGGTGGAGGCCGTGATGGGTTGTCTAACCTTAGCCTTCGGGGTTATCCAGTTGGGAAAACTCCAATGGTCCATGCTGATCCCATGGACTCGGGGCGTACTGGCAAAATTGGGTAACCCTGACTAGTCACCAGGGGATATCATGCTAGTTGAGGGTGCAAAAACCAAAGGCATCGGTACCGATGATGCTTCTTAAGACCTGCATTTACTCCTAGTCTACTTTCTGAAAAGTTTAGGTTAGTACCACATGTGCATGAGTAGTGGTTTAGGAACATAGCACGCATAAGTATCTTGTTATAGTGTGATATGTTAGAGTGCACTATGTTGTAATTATGTGAATTCTATGTGACCCTATTTATGTGAAGTCTATGTGACCCTATTTATGTGAATTCTATGTAAGAATGTAATTGTGCCTTGTGATGAAATGTTAAAGTTGTGGACATGTGATCATATCTTGCACGAGTGTCGTTCCTATTTGATAAAACAAAACGATGTATATGTCTAGTTACTAGACAAAGAATGTGAAACAATTGTATGCTTGTAATTGGAATTGTGTTTGCTACCTTAAGGATAAATGAGAGGCTAGACCTTAGGATAGTGTTATGAGGGTTCTAGTTGGATAATAATAGTTGTGAATAAGATAGAGAAAGGGTGAATTCCCTCATGGTGTAATAGAAAGGTATAAGACAAGTAATAGAGAATGAAATAAGAGTATTTTAGGATGTCTGTAACCTTAGACTTGACCCTAGGGGATAGCTTTGAATATTAAAAGGAAGAAGAGTAAATTCTACAGAGAGTTTTGGGTAAGACAGTATAAATAATGAGGATGAGTTCTTAGGTTAAGAATGAGATAGTAAACCAATATAATAGTTGTGAGAATGAGAGAGCAATTAATAGGGAGTATTGACTGTTGAAAGGTGTAGACTCGACCATAGGTATGGATAATTATGAGAGACCCAATGAGGCTAAAGCCATGAGAGATAAGTAATGAAGGTTGTCTGAGTAGAAGAGTTTGACCTAGCTGTAGAACTCTTAGAGCACTCACTGAGACATTATGTCTCACTCCTTTAAGTTTTCCCTTTTTCAGGATACAGGCGAAGACATGTGCAGATGAAGCTTGGACTCACGTGCATGAAGTCGTAGCCTAGTTTATGTTATTTATTTTTTTGTATTCTTTATATTTTATATGACACATTTGGGTGATATATGAGTTGTATTAGGCATGTATTTTAATTATTGTATGGTTCGTATATAATATCTAATTACATTTATGAGTAGTATTTGCATGTTGTGTCTACCTTTCAAGTTTGTTTTTCTTTTCATTCTTAGAAATATAGACCTAGTTACGGTAATGTCCCTTAGGGTGTTACACATAGAACCTATGGAGTTAGATCCTCTAGCGTGAAAAAGGGGGTTTCAATAGCAAAAGCCATATAGTAACTGTAACACCTGTTTAATTTTAAATATAATTCATATTAATTTAGTTATTAAGTTTAAGTAAATAAAAATGCGTGTAAAATTTTTCCAATTTTAAAAGACATTCCAAACTTAACAGATTTGGAAATGGTAATAAAATATGAAAGATATATACATATATTTCATAAAACTGTACATCATGGTTTGAGTAATACATAACAGTCAGAAAACAAAAGTACATCGAAATACATATACTACCTAACCCACTATATATATAAAAAAAAGATCCTATACAGAGCAGTATTTATCTACCCTATCCCTTATACAAAAGAAAATACTATAGGTCTTCAGGTCTTCCCCCGTTGAGATGTTCTCTATCTCGTACTCAGCATCACAGAGCATTAATGTCGTCTTCAATAATCACGACCAATCATACACAAAAGAAAATAATGGAGTGAGATGTTTTGTTCTAAAATCACTTTTACATGTGCGGTAGAAAATCTACCATAAAACAAAGATAAAACACAACTGACAACACAAGAGATCCTAAGGTTCATTCTAAGTTATATCTGACTACCCTTGATTAGGTATGGATCCATACTTCCCATTAGTGGGTAATAGTTCTCAATAGAACCTGGGAAGTGACTGGGAGTACATATACCTCTCTCAACACCATCACATGGTACAGTCCTCGTCATCATTGAGGAACAAAATAACAATTTAGGATATCCATTTATAGAAGTATACTCTCAAACCAATCTTGGAATGCTGAGCAGTTGTCAGGGTTATCGAGTTTGGTCAGGCGAATATCCCGGCTCAAGGGCGCTACCCTGGCCATTGGGACTTTCACCACTCGATGCCTACCCCCAAGACCTCCGCAAGTGGGTCCCTGCCTTTCATTCCTCAGCGTACCAAACTGTGGCTTCCCTAGCAGGGTGTCATGCCACTGCATGTCACTTGCTTTACATTACTCACTAATTTATCACTTCCTAATTTCTCAAACAGAGGTTTCCCTGGTCTCATTTAATTTGAGCACCAGTATAATCAACATTTCTGCCTTATTTTGCAGAAATTGCACTATACCAAAAGAATAACGATATAACAATTATAGTATAATTACTAAAATTTTGGCAGAATAACAACTAAATAAATACATTTTGATTTTCTAAATTTGAGCAAAGTAACAGCTTAGTAAATGTATTTTTATTTTCTAAAATTGAACAGAGTAACAGCTTAGCAAGTAAAATTTAATAATTTAAATTTGAGCAGAGTAACAATTTAATAATCATGATTTAATAATTTAAATTTGGGCAGAGTAACAACTTAGTAAAAATTAAAGTTTAACTTTAAACAATAATAACAATACTAAAATTAAAGCCTAAACGGGTTTAGGGGAAAACCCTTCCTACCAACATGCAAAGTGACAGTAATTTAGAACCAACCCCACTCCCCCCATTACCTCTAAGATAGTTGATGAAGAGGATGGAATTGTTGGTGCAAAGCTTCTAGGAGGAGAAATTCTACTAGTTGAAAACTAGCAAAATTTTAACATAAAAACTAGACAAAAAAAATATTTTAGAGAGAGAAAACTTTAGAAAGAGAAGCTCTCTAGCTTGGGAGAGGAAAGGATGAGTGAAAATCTGAAAACTTTGAGGCCTATTTATAGAAGAAGGAGGGGGGTTAGGTGTCCAAATATTTACATCATCCATTATGTCACCATTATGTCATAAATCCAATTTTTATTTATTTTTAATCCAATTTAGGGACACATATCTCAAATAGGTGGTGAATCACCTATTTTAGGGTTGGGGACGTGCTCCACCAGCTGTCCCAAGCCTCCATGTGTCAAATTTTATCTGTAGGTGAATTAACCGGTACCGACAAAAACGCCTAAACTTGAAAAAAATAGCTTTTAATATCAAAATAATGTATTTTAATGCAAAACTGGATAAATACATTAATTTTCATCAAAAATAAATTTCTAATAATAAATTTTAATTTTTATTAATTTATTTCAAATTATGTCTTTATTTTATATTTTTAAGCTAGAAAATTCATAGAAAATCCATTTTAATTCAATAAATACCAAAATTTGTATCAAAATTATAAAATTAAATATTTTACCCATAATTAAACTAAAACTACTATTTTCACCCTTTTTGAATGTCAAACCAGTACTGGTTGGCTTATTAGACACGTAAGGGCATTTTGGTCATTTTACACAGAAAATCCAGAAAATTCCCAAAAATTCCCAAAATTATATTTTAATATATATGACATAGTTCCAAGCTCAAATTGACATTTTAATGTCAATTGAATCTTTTCCTCATGTCAGTTCTTAATGTTGAGAAATAGGGATAAAATTGTCATTTTCTAATTTCTCCGGGCTCCGGCTCGGAAAAATTATTAAAAATCAAGATTAAATAGCTCTTGAAATTTTGAGTAAAATGGTCGGAGTCAGAATTTCAAAATTCCTTTCCGATTTTTCAGAATTGTATTGCTAAATATTATAAAAAAACAGTGGAAGTATTGAAATAGGATTATTATATTTTTCACTACTTTTCTCTCAAAATAAAGTTTTTATAATGAGAGATATTTAATATAAAATTTTCAAAATATTTTGAGGTCAAGAAGTCTCCGATTGGTTCCAACAGTCAACCAGGGGTATTTTTGTCATTTTACAAAAATTATCTCAATAAATTCTAGAAAAATTTCTAAAATTATTATTAATTGTTCTAAATACATTGATGACTTAAAAACAATTTTTAAACATACATAATAATTTAATATACAAAAGTAGGGGTGTTACATTACTCCCCTCCTTTTAGGAATTTCGTCCCTGAAATTCTCTTACCAGTAAAGAGATGAGGATATTGTTCTTGCATCTTGCTCTCTACTTCCCAAGTTGCATTTCCATCATCAATTTGACTCCACACAACCTTCACCAGAGGTATTTCTTTACCTCTAAGCTGTTTTATCCTCCGATCCTTTATTCTAATCGGGGATACGTCATAAGTAAGATTTTCTCTTATTTGTACTATATCAGGCTCAATGATATGTGAAGGGTCAGGTATATATTTACGTAGTTGGGAAACATGAAAAACATTATGAAGATTAGAAAGATTGGGTGGTAAGGCTATTTGATATGCAACAAGACCAATCCTTCTAAGGATTTGGTAAGGACCAATAAATTTAGGAGAAAGTTTTCGGGATTTTAGGGCTCTGCCAACCCCAGTTACAGGCGTAACTTTCAAAAATACATGATCTCCTTCTTGAAACTCAAGGGGTTTTCTCCTTTTATCAAAATAACTTTTCTGCCTATCTTGCGATACTTTCATCTTTTCCCGAATTAGTTTAACTTTCTCTATGGTTTCTTGTAATATTTCAGGTCCAACTATCAGAGATTCCCCAGTCTCATACCAACAAAGTGGAGTCCTACATTTTCTCCCGTACAAAGCCTCGTAGGGAGCCATTCCAATGCTGGAATGAAAACTATTGTTATAGGTAAACTCAATCAGTGGTAAGAATTGATCCCAGCTACCTTTCCATTCTAAGATACAAGCTCTAAGCAAATCTTCTAAGGATTGGATAGTCCTTTCAGACTGTCCATCAGTTTGAGGATGATAAGCTGAGCTTAGTCTTAGCTTAGTCCCTAGGGCTTGTTGCAAACTCTCCCAAAATCTAGAAGTGAAACGAGGGTCCCTATCAGAGATTATACTAGAAGGCACTCCATGCAATCTAATGATTTCTCTGATATACAACTGGGTTAACTTTTCTAGAGAAAACCTAATATTGATGGGTAAGAAATGGGCAGACTTGGTTAGTCTATCCACAATCACCCATATAGCATCATAGCCAAAGGTTGTTCTAGGAAAATTTGTTACAAAATCCATTGCTATACTGTCCCACTTCCATTCAGGAATATCTAAAGGTAGTAATTCTCCAGAGGGTTTTTGGTGCTCTATTTTAGCCTTTTGACAAACTAAACAAGATGTAACAAACTCTACTACAGCCTTCTTCATTCCCGACCACCAAAACAACTTTTTCAAATCTTGGTACATTTTGGTAGAACCTGGATGAATACTTAGTTTACTCTTATGAGCTTCTTCCAAAATCATTTTTCTTAATTCTCCACTTTCTGGCACACAGATTCTTCCTTGGAATCGAATGACTCCATTTGAATCCTGATTAAACTCCAATTCCTTCCCTTCAGTCCTTGCTTCTAATCTTTCTTGGAGATATTGATCAGTATTTTGGGCTTCCCGTATTTGTTCTAGAAACTCATTGCTTATTTGAAGCATTCCAAAACTAATACTTCTTGGTTTTATCTCCATAGCTAAACCTAAATCTCTAAACTTCTCTATCATTTCCATCTCCTTGACCATCATCATTGAGATATGTAGGGATTTTCGACTTAGAGCGTCTGCTACAACGTTTGCTTTACCAGGGTGGTAATGCAATTCAAAGTCGTAATCCTTTAGGAATTCCATCCATCTACGTTGTCTCATATTCAACTCCTTTTGGTCAAACAAATACTTTAGACTTTTATGGTCACTAAACACTTCAAACCTAGCACCATAAAGATAGTGCCTCCAAATCTTCAAGGCAAAAACTATTGCAGCCAGTTCTAAATCATGAGTTGGGTAATTAACCTCATGTGGTTTTAATTGCCTTGAAGCATAAGCTACCACTCTCCCTTCTTGCATCAACACACATCCTAATCCTTGCCCAGATGCATCACAATATACTTCAAACTTTCCAGTAGGATTGGGCAAAATCAATATAGGCGCAGTGGTTAACTTATTTTTCAACTTTTGGAAACTAGTATCACAATCCTCTATCCAAACAAAAGGTTGTCCTTTACGGGTTAACTTAGTTAGAGGCAAAGCTAGCTTCGAAAATCCTTCAATGAATTTTCGATAGTACCCTGCTAATCCTAGGAAACTCCGTATTTCTGTTATTGTTGTGGGTTGTTCCCAACGTAACACTGCTTCCACCTTGACAGGATCTACTGAAATTCCCTCTTTTGTAATTACATGTCCTAGAAAACTTATTTGTTCTAACCAAAATTCACACTTTGAGAATTTGGCATACAACTGCCTTTCTCGCAATATTTGCAGTACTATCCTTAAGTGTTCCTCATGCTCTTGGTGATTTTTAGAGTAAACCAAAATATCGTCTATAAAGACTATCACGAATTTGTCCAAATATTCATGGAATATCCGGTTCATGTAGTCCATAAAGATTGCAGGAGCATTAGTTACACCAAAAGGCATTACCAAATACTCATAATGTCCATATCTTGTCCTAAAGGCTGTCTTTGGTATATCCTCAGTCTTGACTCTAATCTGATGATAGCCAGATTTCAAGTCAATCTTTGAAAATACCGTCGCTCCTCTCAATTGGTCCATAAGATCATCTATTCTAGGTAATGGGTACTTATTCTTGATAGTGATCTTATTGAGTTGGCGATAGTCAATGCACAATCTCATGCTTCCATCTTTCTTCTTGACCAACAACATTGGAGCACCCCAAGGAGAAACACTAGGTCTAATGAATTGTTTTTCTAAGAGTTCCTCAATTTGCTTTTTCAATTCTGCTAGCTCTAAAGGGGACATTCTGTAAGGTGCTATAGATATAGGTCTTGATCCTAGTACCAAGTCTATGCTGAATTCTATTTCTCTTTCAGGAGGTAAACCAGGAATATCTTCGGGAAAGACGTCATGGAAATCACAGACGATAGGTAAATTGTTAACTTTTAAATCTCCATTGGGTTTTAAAGAAGATATAATCACATATATTTGAGCTTCCTTGTTTTTAGGAGCGTCTATATGGTTGGCAGTGACCATCTCAAATCCCACAGAAGTCTCGAATTTTGATTCGAAGACTAAGGCTTTTTCGTGACAGTTAAGAAGAACATGGTTGGAAGATAACCAGTCCATTCCTAATACTAGATCTAATTTAGTTAAAGGTAAACAGATCAAATTTATAGAAAAAGTTCTACCTTCTATAATAACTGGACAGTTTAAACATGCACGAGAAGTAACAACAGGGATATTGGTAGGGGTAGAAACGACAAGGTCATAAGGTAAAAGTGAAACAGGAAAATTCAAGTGCTTCACACAATCATTAGAAATAAATGAATGAGTTGCGCCCGAGTCGTATAGTACATTTAAGAGATTATCGTTTATGACGCACTTACCTTGAATAAGGTCATCAGATATGGCCGCTTCAGTTCCGCTCATGGTAAAGACTCTACCATTGGTTCGAGGTCTACCAGCTGGAGCCTTTCCATTATTGTTATTGTTCTGTTCCTTCTTGGGCTTTGTACATATGCTGCTATAATGGCCCTTCTCTCCACAATTGAAGCAGGTAAGCGATGACTTGTTGCAATCCCTCTGATGGTGATGTCCTCCACAACGGTAGCATCGAATAGGAGTATTAAAACTCCTAACAGCAATAGTCCTTTGGCTGGATGTTCCACCATTTGATCTAGGTGGGGCATTGTATGGTTTCCATTGCTCTAGAAAATTTTGTCTTTTGTTTCTTAGTGGTCCTCCGCTTTTCCACTGGGTTTGCCTAGCTTTCATGTCATCTTCATAGATTCTGCAACGATTCACCAAGGTAGGAAATTGGGCTATCTCAAGATACCCTACTGCCTGCTTGATGTCAAGTCTTAATCCACTCTCAAATTTGGAGCATCGTGACCTTTCATCAACTCCATTTTGAAAGTAGGGGCAATATTTTGACAATTCATCAAATTTAGCAGCATATTCCCCAACAGACATATTATGTTGCTTCAACTCAAGGAATTCTATTTCTTTTCTTCGTCTTAAGTCTTCTGGAAAATATTTCCCCAGAAACTTCAAACGAAAAACTTCCCAAGTAATTTGTCTTCCTCTAACTTCTTCTTGCTGCTTAGCGTACTTCCACCAATATTCTGCCTCTTCAGACAACATAAAGGTGGCATAATTCACTTTGTGTGCATCAGTGCACTCCATGGCAGTAAAGATTTTCTCGATCTCCGCAATCCAGTTTTGAGCACCATCAGGATTGAATCCGCCTTTGAATGTTGGAGGGTTGTTTTTGCGAAAAACTGCAAGACCTCGATATTCTGTAGGTTCATTGTCTCGTCCTTGATTCATATTTTCAAGGACAGCAGTCATTCTTTCAAGTATTTGTTGAGTAGCATCTCGATGTGGTCTTTCGGCCATTGTCTGAAAAAGAGAATCAATGTCTTAGTTCCTTGCTTTGAATAAAACCATATGTTAGGTGAGTAAAAATAATATGTGAAATAGTACACCAGATAGATTCCCAGGAAAGAGAGGTGGGTCACAATGGACGCTCTTAAGTACCAAGTCTTTCCTAGCCAGAACCTAACTAGATATGCACTAATCACTTTTACTAAACCCAACAGCTAACATTTGGTATATTCTTAGCAAAGTCTTCAATTGCGTGCGTAGACCACTTTCCGCAACAAAGTTGGACGTCCAAAACGAATATAAGAACAAACAATTCATCTTTCATTCCTGTTTTATCAACAGTGAATGAATGAACACACAGCACAAGAATGGTCAAGGCCATACTCCAGGCTTTGACAGGACAGAACTGCTCTGATACCACTAAATGTAACACCTGTTTAATTTTAAATATAATTCATATTAATTTAGTTATTAAGTTTAAGTAAATAAAAATGCGTGTAAAATTTTTCCAATTTTAAAAGACATTCCAAACTTAACAGATTTGGAAATGGTAATAAAATATGAAAGATATATACATATATTTCATAAAACTGTACATCATGGTTTGAGTAATACATAACAGTCAGAAAACAAAAGTACATCGAAATACATATACTACCTAACCCACTATATATATAAAAAAAAGATCCTATACAGAGCAGTATTTATCTACCCTATCCCTTATACAAAAGAAAATACTATAGGTCTTCAGGTCTTCCCCCGTTGAGATGTTCTCTATCTCGTACTCAGCATCACAGAGCATTAATGTCGTCTTCAATAATCACGACCAATCATACACAAAAGAAAATAATGGAGTGAGATGTTTTGTTCTAAAATCACTTTTACATGTGCGGTAGAAAATCTACCATAAAACAAAGATAAAACACAACTGACAACACAAGAGATCCTAAGGTTCATTCTAAGTTATATCTGACTACCCTTGATTAGGTATGGATCCATACTTCCCATTAGTGGGTAATAGTTCTCAATAGAACCTGGGAAGTGACTGGGAGTACATATACCTCTCTCAACACCATCACATGGTACAGTCCTCGTCATCATTGAGGAACAAAATAACAATTTAGGATATCCATATATAGAAGTATACTCTCAAACCAATCTTGGAATGCTGAGCAGTTGTCAGGGTTATCGAGTTTGGTCAGGCGAATATCCCGGCTCAAGGGCGCTACCCTGGCCATTGGGACTTTCACCACTCGATGCCTACCCCCAAGACCTCCGCAAGTGGGTCCCTGCCTTTCATTCCTCAGCGTACCAAACTGTGGCTTCCCTAGCAGGGTGTCATGCCACTGCATGTCACTTGCTTTACATTACTCACTAATTTATCACTTCCTAATTTCTCAAACAGAGGTTTCCCTGGTCTCATTTAATTTGAGCACCAGTATAATCAACATTTCTGCCTTATTTTGCAGAAATTGCACTATACCAAAAGAATAACGATATAACAATTATAGTATAATTACTAAAATTTTGGCAGAATAACAACTAAATAAATACATTTTGATTTTCTAAATTTGAGCAAAGTAACAGCTTAGTAAATGTATTTTTATTTTCTAAAATTGAACAGAGTAACAGCTTAGCAAGTAAAATTTAATAATTTAAATTTGAGCAGAGTAACAATTTAATAATCATGATTTAATAATTTAAATTTGGGCAGAGTAACAACTTAGTAAAAATTAAAGTTTAACTTTAAACAATAATAACAATACTAAAATTAAAGCCTAAACGGGTTTAGGGGAAAACCCTTCCTACCAACATGCAAAGTGACAGTAATTTAGAACCAACCCCACTCCCCCCATTACCTCTAAGATAGTTGATGAAGAGGATGGAATTGTTGGTGCAAAGCTTCTAGGAGGAGAAATTCTACTAGTTGAAAACTAGCAAAATTTTAACATAAAAACTAGACAAAAAAATATTTTAGAGAGAGAAAACTTTAGAAAGAGAAGCTCTCTAGCTTGGGAGAGGAAAGGATGAGTGAAAATCTGAAAACTTTGAGGCCTATTTATAGAAGAAGGAGGGGGGTTAGGTGTCCAAATATTTACATCATCCATTATGTCACCATTATGTCATAAATCCAATTTTTATTTATTTTTAATCCAATTTAGGGACACATATCTCAAATAGGTGGTGAATCACCTATTTTAGGGTTGGGGACGTGCTCCACCAGCTGTCCCAAGCCTCCATGTGTCAAATTTTATCTGTAGGTGAATTAACCGGTACCGACAAAAACGCCTAAACTTGAAAAAAATAGCTTTTAATATCAAAATAATGTATTTTAATGCAAAACTGGATAAATACATTAATTTTCATCAAAAATAAATTTCTAATAATAAATTTTAATTTTTATTAATTTATTTCAAATTATGTCTTTATTTTATATTTTTAAGCTAGAAAATTCATAGAAAATCCATTTTAATTCAATAAATACCAAAATTTGTATCAAAATTATAAAATTAAATATTTTACCCATAATTAAACTAAAACTACTATTTTCACCCTTTTTGAATGTCAAACCAGTACTGGTTGGCTTATTAGACACGTAAGGGCATTTTGGTCATTTTACACAGAAAATCCAGAAAATTCCCAAAAATTCCCAAAATTATATTTTAATATATATGACATAGTTCCAAGCTCAAATTGACATTTTAATGTCAATTGAATCTTTTCCTCATGTCAGTTCTTAATGTTGAGAAATAGGGATAAAATTGTCATTTTCTAATTTCTCCGGGCTCCGGCTCGGAAAAATTATTAAAAATCAAGATTAAATAGCTCTTGAAATTTTGAGTAAAATGGTCGGAGTCAGAATTTCAAAATTCCTTTCCGATTTTTCAGAATTGTATTGCTAAATATTATAAAAAAACAGTGGAAGTATTGAAATAGGATTATTATATTTTTCACTACTTTCTCTCAAAATAAAGTTTTTATAATGAGAGATATTTAATATAAAATTTTCAAAATATTTTGAGGTCAAGAAGTCTCCGATTGGTTCCAACAGTCAACCAGGGGTATTTTTGTCATTTTACAAAAATTATCTCAATAAATTCTAGAAAAATTTCTAAAATTATTATTAATTGTTCTAAATACATTGATGACTTAAAAACAATTTTTAAACATACAGAATAATTTAATATACAAAAGTAGGGGTGTTACAGTAACCATCTGGATAGTAGAAGTTTACCTTGTAGTAGTAGTCGAGGCAAGGAGTTCTAGTGGTTCAAATTACCTCGCCTAGTTTCCAAACGAAGCGGAAGACGATCACCTGTTATAAATGTGAGAAACCACATTTTGCTAGTATGTGTCCATTAGTAGGCCTTATTTGTTATCAGTGTAGGAAGGCAGGACATGTGAAGAAGGATTGCACGGAGCAACCAAAGGTGGAGCCTACAGCTAATGTAGTAAAGCTAAAGAGTTTGAAGAGCTAATAAAGGTAGAATGTGTCATAACTAGTAATCTCTTATCTATATTGTTTGACTCCAAAGCTACTAATTCCTTTATATCCTATGATTGGGTAAGCAAACTAGGATTGTCTACTTGTCCTTTATCTGTTGAGTTGCTTGTTTTTACTCCTACAGCTAGACCTATTGTGACTTCTCTTGTTTGCTCTAAATGCCCTCTCTATACATGGTCGATCTTACCTTGTGAACTTTATTTGTCTTCCACTTTCAGAGTTAGCTGTTATCCTAGGTATGGATTGGTGATTTGCCAACCATATTCTAATAGATTGTGCTAGAAAGACTTTAATATTTCCCAATCGCGAATGTAGTGGATTTTTGACTGCCAACTAAGTATAGGCTACCTTGAAAGAAGGAGCCCAAGGATACGTGATCTTGTCCTTTTTAGAGGTCAAGGAAACTATTCTTAGACTAGATTTAGTGGAATCCATTGTTTTGGTCAAGGATTTTCCAAAAGTTTTTCTTAATGATGTGCCTGGTGTTCCACCTTTAAGGGAAGTTGAGCTTGCTATAGATTATGTTCCTGGAGTGGGACCGATTTTAATAGCACCATATAGGATGGCTCCTAAAGAGTTGGAAGAGTTAAAGAGGCAGATTGAGGAATTGTTGGATAAGGGTATGATTAGACCTAGTGTTTCACCATGGGAAGCACCAGTGTTGCTACTTAAGAAGAAGGATGGTAATTCAAGGTTATGTGTAAACTATCGTTAATTGAACATGAATATGATAAAGAATAAGTACCTTTTGCCTAGAATTGATGATTTGATGGATCAACTTAGGAGAGCTACAATTTTCTCAAAGATTGATCTAAGGTCTAGTCATCATCAGATTAAGGTTAAGGAGGATGATACTCCTAAAATTGCTTTTAGGACACGATATGGACATTATGAGTATGTAGTGATGCCCTTTGCTGTGACTAATGCTCCAATAATATTCTTGGATTATATGAAAAGGATTTTTCACCCTTTTTTGGATAACTTTGTGGTTGTGTTTATAGATGATATTCTTATGTATTCACGTACTCATGAAGAACATAAAGAACATCTTAGAGCAGTCTTAGAGCTTTTAAAGGAGAAGAAGTTTTATGCAAAATTATCCAAGTGTGAGTTTTGGTTAGAGGAAGTAAAGTTTCTAGGACGTGTGATTTTTGCAAGTGGGATTGCTATTGATCTAGCTAAGGTAGAATCTGTGTTACAATGGGAAAGATCAAAGTCGGTAACAAAGATAAGAAGTTTTATAGGTTTGGTTAGGTATTATAGAAGATTCATTGAAGTTTTTCAAGAATAGTTGCACCTTTGACGCGACTTACTCAAAAAAATCAACCTTTCTTTTAGACTAAGGAATGTGAGCAAAGTTTCTAAGGGTTGAAGCAGAAGTTAACTACTTCACCTGTGTTTGTTTTACCTGATCCAAGTGAGCCTTTTAAGGTTTACTATGATGCTTCTCATCATGGATTAGGATGTGTGTTGATGCAACATAGGAAGGTAGTTGCATATGCTTCAAGGCAACTAAAGACTCATGAGAAGAACTACCCTACTCATGATTTGGAGTTAGTAGTTGTAGTTTTTACCTTAAAGATATGGAGACACTACCTTTACAGAGTGAGGTTTGATCAAAAAGAGTTGAATATGAGACAAAGGCGTTGGATGGAATTCTTGAAAGACTATGATATTCAACTGATGTATCACCTAGGTAAAGCCAATGTCGTGGCTGATGCTCTTAGTAGGAAAATGACTCATATGTTTAGGATGATGGTTAAGGAATTGGAGCTGGTTGAGAAGTTTAGGGATTTAATTCTATTTGTGGTGGTAGGTTTTGATCATATTAGGTGTGGAATGCTTAAGGTGACTAACAGTTTTCTAGATATGGTTAAAGAGAGGTAGGCACTAGACCCAGAATTGTGTAAGACTAGAGGATTGGTGGGAATGGATAAAACAATTGGGTTCAATGTAGGTGAAGATGACATTTTAAGGTTTAAGGGTCATGTTTGTATACCACGAGACCTAGATATAAAGAAGCTTGTGTTAGAGGAAGAATCGGTGGAACACCTAAGACCCGATAGCTATGGATTTTGTTGTCAGATTGCTTAGGATGGCAAAAGGTGTTGATGTTATTTGGGTTATTGTTAATAGGTTGACAAAGTGTGCTCACTTTATCCCTATTAACATTAAGTATTTGTTGGAAAAGTTGACCTAGTTGTCAGGTTACATGGAATACTCTCTAGTATTATATCAAATAGAGATCCAAGGTTTACCTCAAGGTTTGGGCAAAGTTTGCATAAAGCTTTAGGTATGAAGTTAAGACTAAGGTCGGCATATCACCTTTAGATAGATGGCAATCTGAGCGGACGATACAAAGTTTGGAAGATCTGTTGAGAGCAAGTATGCTAGATCATCCTAGAAGTTGGGATGAAGTATAACACCCTAAATTTCAAGTACTATAAATAAACCACAAGGTAGCTCTTAGTAGGACCTTTCCCTTGTGTTATTAGACAAAAGATGCCTTAAGAGTTATTGTTATTATATTCATTATTATTATTGTTCCTATTATTATTATTATTATATTTATTGTTACTGTTGTTGTAACAATTATTATTATTATTGTGTTGAGTTGTTGTTATTAGATTTATTGTTATTATTATTATTGTTGTTGTTATTATTATTATTGCTATTGTTATTATTGTTGTTATCAATGCCTTAGTATTAGAAATTAGTAGGAATATTATCATAAAACCCAAAAGAGCATCTAGTGTAACAACCCTCTGTCGCTACAACACTATATAAAAGATTTTACTTCATAAAGTTATTTAGTCATTTATATTAAATATCATCACAATCATCGTCCCATATGTAAAATATACATATATGATGTAGAATCAAGCAAATAGAAATCAGTTTATATATATATACAACTCCGTGGAGTATACAAAATTCAAAGTTCCCTATAACTGGTCAGCTATAAAACATATACATCAAATCCAAAAGTAAACTAAAGGAGCTTCTAGAAAAGCTCTACTCAACAAAAAGGGTTTACCACAATCTCCATTTGAGACCTCTCTCATCAATTCTAAGAAGCTGGATTTGCAAACGGCTTTCCCTTTGCTCCCACGCCAAGATGACGTGATCATCACAATCACAGCAACACGACAACAGCAACAAGACAACCCAACAACAACATAACAAGGCAAGGGTAAGCTTACTTAAAATAATAACTATAACAACAGTATAACCATAACAACAACAACCTTCAACACAACAACATGCCTTATATCAATAATACCTTTATCATTACCATCACTAATCATAACAATTTCAAACAGCCACAATAAATCAACCACAACAATAATACTTCCTCCGCTACTAACACCTAACACCACCACTGTAACACCCCAAATTTCAAGTACTAGAAATAAACCATGAGCTAGCTCTTAGTAGAACCCTTCCCATATGTTATTAGACAAAAAATGTCTTAAGAGTTATTGTTATTATTATTATTATTATTATTATTATTGTGTTGTGTTGTTGTTATTATATTTATTATTGTTGTTATTATTATTATTATTATTGTTATTGTTATTATTGTTTTTAATACCTTAGTATTATAAATTAGTAGGAATATTATCATAGAACTCAAAAGAGCATCTAAGGCCCAATAGGGGACTAAAGCCCACTAAGCCACATACCCACCCACATGTTATAAGAAGGGAATAGAGAAGGAGGGTTAGGTTTAATCGTCACAAAATAGAAGAAGAAAGAAGTTAGAGAGAATGAGGAGAAAAGGGAAGAAGAAAAAGAAGAGAAGAAGGAAGAATAGAAACCGGCGAACCCAAACCCTAGAACTCAGTTTTGTGTGCTCCTAAAGGTGAGTGCTCTCCCCCGTGTCCTTCCTTGTTCTTGTTCCTCTATTTATATTTTCCTTCCTTATACCTAAATTTAGGGATTTGATGGGTTTTGAGGAGATTATGAGGGAGTAAGGAATTTATAGATTAGATTAAACAATTATCAATGTAGAAGAGTGATTGAGAATCTAGTTATTTATTTGGGAGCATTTAGAACCCAAAGACAATAGGAAAAATAAATTAAAATTAGTACCTCGGATCCGCCCGGTGGAATTCGATAGCCGCTGGGCGACTTTTCTTCAAAAACTGGATTCCACGTTTACGCTAGGCACGCGGACCCGTTGGGCGAGGTGAAATACCTACTGGGTGGGTTCGTTGGACCGCCGGGTGAGACTTCTGTCTTGTTGGGCGGATACGACTTTTACTATTCCGTTCTTTGTGTTTTTGAACTCCTTTTTTCAGTTTTTAACTCATTGTTGTTTATTTTCTTATGCCTTGTTGAGTTTATATTGTATGATTATTATTTACCTTGAAAGAAACTGAGTGTGATTTGAAATTGTGTCAATGTTTCATGATAAAAGTCTATAAAATGTTGTAAGCATTATTTGTGACCATGCATCATAACATTTGAGTTATGTGATGAGGAAAGTATGTAGGAATCTGGCTGGTGGAGGCCGTGATGGGTTGTCTAACCTTAGCCTTGGGGGTTATTCGGTTGGGAAAACTCCAATGGTCCATGCTGATCCCATGGAGCCGGGGCGTACTGGCAAAACTGGATAACCCTGACTAGTCACCGGGGGATATCATGCTAGTTGAGAGTGTGAAAGCCGAAAGCATTGGTATCGATGACGCTTCTTATGGCATGCATTTACTCCTAGTCTACTTTCTGAAAAGTTTAGGTTAGTACCACATGTGCATGAGTAGTGGTTTAGGAACATCGCATGCATATGTATCTTGTTGTAGTGTGATGTGTTGAAGTGTGTTACGTTGTAATTGTGTGAATTCTATGTGACCTTGTTCATAAGTGAATGATATAATGTGTACACGTGTGAAAATGTGATTGTGTATTGTGATGAATTGTCAAGATTATGTATATGTGCTCATGTTATGCATGTATGTCACGCTTACTTGATGAAACAAAACAATGTGTATGTCTAGTTACTAGGCAAAAGATGTGAAATAAATGTATGCTTGTAATTAAAATTGTGTTTGCTACCTCAAGGATAAGTGAGAGGCTAGGCCCTAGGATAGTGTTGTGAGGGTCCTAGTTGGATAATAATAATGTGAATGAGGTAGAGAAAGAGTGAATCCCCACACAGCGTAATAGAAAGGTATAAGACAAGTAAGAGAGAACAAAATGACGGTATTAAGGTGAGTGTTAAGGGATGGTCAAAAGTATTTTAGAATGTCTGTGACCTTAGACTTGACCCATAGAGACCAACCTTAAATATTAAAAGAAAGAAAAGTAAAATCTAAACATGAAGGGTTTAAATACTAGAGAGCATTTTGGGTAAGAAAGAGTTCTTAGGTTGAGAATGAGATAGTAAACTAATATAACAGTCAGGAGAATCAGAGAGTAGTTAACACAGAAAGTATTGAAGATTAAAAGGTGTAGCTTAGACCGTAGGTATGGCGAATTATGAGAGACCTAGTGAGTTTAAAGCCATAAAAGATAAATGATGAGGGTTGTCCGAATAGAAGAGTGTAACCAAGCCGTAGAGTCCTTAAAGCACTCACTGAGACATTATGTCTCATTCCTTTAAGTTTCTCATTTTTCAGGATACAGGTGAAGACATGCGTAGTTGGAGCTTAGAGTCACGTGTAAGAAAACGTAGTCTAGTTTATATTATGTTTTTGTATTCTTCTTTATATTTTATACGTACCTTCGGGTGATAGATAAGTTATATTTGGCATGTATGTTTTTTTTTTTGTATTGTTCATATATAATATTTAATTATATTTATGAGTAGCATTTGTATGTTGTTTCTACCTTTTTAAGTTTGTTTTTTTTGAAATCTAGACCTAGTTACGGTAATGTCCCTTAGGGTGTTACAACCACAATAACAATTGCCAAGTATTCATAACAACAACAGCATCGAATAACCATAATGACAATTTCATCATCATACAAGTTTGGATTCCCATTTCATCAGAAAATGAGTTTGTATACATACAACACATCTCATCATAATACATCTAAAGTTCTCAACGTCTATGTACATGTATATATATATATATATATATATATATATATATATATATATATATATATATAAGATACATTCATACAAAAGAATTTTCAACTCAGGACTCCACGTCACATCACAATAATCATAACTATGTCAATGCATGATGACACGACTCTCGAGAGATATTCAACATTCTAGGTGTAGGCACTAGGGTGGAGGCCCATCTGAGTTCCTACTCTAGTCACCATACAGGCCCATTTGAGTTCCAACTCTAGTCACCCTTCAGGCCCATTTGAGTTCCAACTCTGGTCACCTTTCCACTTTACATGCCTACCCACATCACGGCTTGAGGCCCACACAACCTCAGCCAACCACATATGCATGCCAATGCATGAGTCACCACAACAACTCAAACACAACCATTTATAAATATCCGTATGTACATGTATATCAATACATCATCACAATCATCCATTCAATGACAACAATCAACACATCATATATATATATATATATATATATATATATATCAACATATCACCACGTGGCCTACTTAGCACCACCTGTGGTCCAACAATCACAACCAACTCCATGTAGGCCCAATCTAGCCTCTTGCTTGATCAACAAGTAAGATATTTTATTATCACCTCATTCTACAACTAGTGGAGGTTTCTATTTAAATAACCTTCCATCCAACTATTACCTTTCCAACAAATTATCCACCAATTCATGACAATAATAAGTATGCAAATATCCATGTTTGGAATGGTAATAACAACACACACAAACAATAATGAATCTTATGAATCTAGGCACACATGACAAGTATTTTTTTTTTAAGGCTAAACATTTTTCCAATGCTTCAAAGGATGACATCTCAACATGTAATCAAAAGAAATCAATCACATTTCATATTCTTTCTTAGATTCAAGTCTCACTCAACTAAAATAACAAAACTTTTTTTTTCCAACATCCCGCCCGCGGGAAAGAATCGTCGCCCGGCGCTGTTCTTCCAGAAATCCCATTTTGGGCCCCGGTAGAACGTCGCCCGGCGCCAGAATCCGTCGCTATAGGCAAAATTTCCGTCTCTAAACTGAAAATTCCGTCGCTAATAGACAGCGTCTGTCAACTGTAACCCAGGGCCAAATCATGACTTTTGCAGTTCACAAAAAGATGATTCATGTCGTTTTTGACCAAATCATTCCATCACAAACATCACAAAACAATTCTAGACACTTTTAGTACGTTTCTAACCGATTATATAACGATTTTATCCACCCATCATCAAAAATTTCCAAAACCCCTTTCAAAACCCACTTTGCCCAAAACCCACATCCACACAAGCAATCACCAAAATCAACTAATTTCAAGGCAAGGAATCAACATATCAATGACCACAAACATGGAATCAAGCAATAGTAAGCTTCCCTTACCTTAAAAGCTTCCAAATTTGAAAGTTGGGGAAGATGAGAATATGAGAGAAAAGACTCTTGAGCCAATCTTCCAAGAAATCCATCCTTCTCACTCAAGAACATGAAATTGGGGTAGAGAAACCTCTAACACCCTAACTAACTCCAGAAATCTCAAGAGAAATAGAGAGAGGTGAAGAAAAGAGAGAGAAGGGAAGAGAGAGAAAGGATGAGAGAGAAAGAGAAGAGAGAGAAGGAGAATGTGAGAATGAGGGGTCCTCCCCCCTTTTTCCTCCTTTTATAATCCGAGCTCCCCGGAACTCTCACACGGACTTTTGGCCAACTGAGGCCCAAATCTCACCCAACCACTTGCCTTGTCCTAAAACTGATTTAACTCAACTGTTTTTCTCTCAAAACCCAAAATCACTCTTGCAACATATTCAAATTGGCTCAATCACATATCTCAAACTTCCTAAGTTCAATCCAGAATTCAACAGAAAATACACAACCATCATCATATATTACATATCATACATCAAAACAATTCCATTTATTTCTTTTAATCACCTAGATTACATATTTAAGTTCCACTTTTAGTTATTAAAACACTTAATCAGGCATTAGGAAAAACAAGATGTTACATCTAGGGCCCAATATGGGACTAAAACCCACTAAACTACATACCCACTCACATGTTATAAGAAGGGAATGGAAAAGGAGAATTAGGTTTAGAAGTCACAAATAGAAGAAGAAAGAAGGTAAAGAGAATGAGGAGAAAAAGAAGAAGAAGAAGAAGAGGAATAGAAACCAGAGAACCCAAGTCATAGAACTCAACTTTGCATGTCCCTAAAGGTGAGTACTCTCTCTAGTGTCCTTCCTTGTCCTTTATATTGTGTTATTTATCCATTTACCTTTCCCCCTTCCTTATTCCTAAGTTTAGGGATTTGATGTATTTTGAGGGGATTGGGAGTAAGGAATTTATAGATTAGATTGACTAATTATCAAAGTAGAAGAAGTGATTAAGAATTTAATTACTTATTTTAGAGCATTTAGAAACCAAATACAATAGGATAAATAAATTAAAATTCATACTTCGTGTCCACCCAGTATGTTTAGATAGCCATTGGGTGACTTTTTTGAAAAACTGGATTCCGTGCTTACTCGAGGCACACAAACTCGCTGGACCCATTGGGCGGGATGCAATACCTGTTGGACGGATCTCCTGTCCTACTGGGCAAATATGATCTTTGCTATTCCCTTTTATTGTATCTATGAACTCCCTTTTGTAGTCTTTAACTGAATGTTGTTTCTCTTTTTATGCCTTATTGAATTTATATTGTGTGATTGTTATTTTTCTTGAGAAAACTGAGTCTGATATGAAATTGTACCTATGTTCCATAATAAAATCTATGAAAAGTTGTAAGCATTGTATGTGACCATGCATCATAATATTTGAGTTATGTGATGAGGAAAGCATATAGGAATCTAGTTGGTGGAAGTCGTGATGGGTTGTCTAGCCCTAGCCTTGTGGGTTATCTGGTTGGGAAAATTCTAATGATCCATGTTGATCCCATGAAGCTGGACTGTACTAGCAAAATTAGGTAACCCTAACTAGTCACCGAGGGATATCATGTTAGTTGAGGGTGTGAAAGCTGAAGGCATCGGTACCGATGACGCTTCTCATGGCTTGCATTTGCTCTTAGTCTACTTTTCCAAAAATTTAAGTTGGTATCACATGTGCATAAGTAGTGGTTTAGGAACATAGCATGCATATACATCTTGTCGTAGTGTGATATGTTGAAGTATGCTACGTTGTAATTATGTGAATTCTATGTGACCTTATTTATGAGTGATTGATGTAATGTGTACACATGTAAAAATGTAATTGTGCCTTGTGATGAAATGTTAAAGTTGTGGACATGTGATCATATCCTGAACGTGTGTCGTTCCTGTTTGATAAAAAAAAACAAGGTATATGTCTAGTTACTAGACAAAGAATGTGAAATAATTATATGCTTGTAAATAGAATTGTGTTTGCTACCTTAAGGATAAATGAGAGGCTAGACCTTAGGATAGTGTTCTGAGGGTTCTAGTTGGATAATAATAGTTGTGAATAAAATAGAGAAAAGGTGAATTTCCTCATGGCGTCATAGAAAGGTATAAGACAAGTAAGAGAGAATAAAAAAAGAGTATTTTAGAATGTCTGTAACCTTAGACTTGACCCTAGAGGACAGCTTTGAATATTAAAAGGGAGAAGAGTAAATTCTAAAGAGGGTTTTGGTAAGAAAGTATAAGTAATGAGGATGAGTTCTTGGGTTAAGAATGAGATAGTAAACCAATATAATAGTTGTGAGAATGAGAGAGCAATTAACAGGGAGCATTGATTGTTGAAAGGTGAAGACTCGACCATAGGTATGGAGAATTATGACAGACCTAGTGAGGCTAAAGCCATGAGAGATAAGTGATGAAGGTTTTCTGAGTAGAAGAGTCAGACCTAGCCGTATAATCCTTAGAGCACTCATTGAGACATTTTGACTCACTCATTTAAGTTTCTCCTTTTTTAGGATAAAGGTGAAGACATGTACAGATAGAGCTTGGAGGCACATGCAAGAAGACGTAGCCTAGTTTATGTAATTGTGTTTTTTTTTTTTGGTATTCTTTATATTCTGTATGACACCTTTGGGTGATAGATGAGTTGTATTAGACATGTATAGTATTTTATTGTATTATTCTTATACGAATATAATTATATTTAAGAGTCACTTCAACATATTTCTATGTTTTTAAGTCTTTCTTTTTGTTCTTAGAAATCTAGACCTAGTTATGGTAATATCCTCAAGGGTGTTACATGTTGCACTTGGTATGGTTTGTGCTAGATTAGCCAAGTTATGTTGCTTTATTAAGAATTTTCTTTGATTTTTATATGTGCCAAGAACTTTCTGTTTGTTAGAACATGAGATGTGTGCTTGTTTACAAAATGATATTAGAGATGGTTGTCGGTGTCTTGGAAAAGGCTACCTACGGAGGGTTTTGACTGGTGGAGGATTCTAACCAACAAGGAAGTTGAGTAAAGTGTCACCTAGCGAAGTATTATAAAGTGTGAGCCACCAAGACATCGAGGGCAGTGCTATGATATGAACTTTCAAATTATGAGGTGTTACATAAATGGTAGATGTAGAATGAATTACCCCTTTGCATGTATTCCCACTCCCTATATATATTTCGTCTTGGTATTGTATTATATTTTGGTTGACTATAATAATAATATAACTGTCTTGATTACTTTCTTTTCTCTTGATGTCTTGTATGAATATAATTAGTCTAATTTAAATAGGGAGTTGAGTAATTCACATGACTTGGGGGTAAGAGGTAAGGGTGGTGATATTGTATGCAGGGTTTAAGTTTAACATCTTATGTTTGATGTAGGATAGTTCTTCATGAAGCACATTCGTGGTGATGACTCTGAGAGTAAAGTATGAATATATATTGACATATGTCATTGCATGACTTATAGGGATAAATGCTAATGATGTATCTGTCCAATGTATGTAAAGTATGTGATGTTGTGATGTCCTCCTTAGTTGCTTCCACTTGCTTCTTCTTTTTTGTATTGTTGAGGGCTTAGTAAAGCGTAGTTGAGTGTGTTAGGATGAACAAATAGTGACCTAGGTTTTGAGTAGCCTAAATTCTATGAGAAGAATGTCATCCTAAGTAAACCAATGAAGCAACAAATACTGTGAATAGGAAACCCTTGAGTACCTCTAGAGTTGGACTGATAACAACATTTATGAATCTTAGCCCATAAGTGACTTGAATGATGATGGATTGAGTCACCATGTAAAGGAGCCTTGTAAGCTACACCTAGTGGAGACGTTTAAGAATGGATTCCTAAGTATTACACCTACTAGATAGAAACCTAGAGAGAGTTACATCTAGAAGAGGCTTGATGCACCAAGAAGGAATTCCCTACCACCTTTAACATCTTTAGATAGATGCCCTAACTTAAACTGTAACACCCACTATAATAATACAAGTACATAATTGATTAGTAAAACGTTATGTAACACCCCAAATTTCAAGTACTAGAAATAAACTACGAGCTAGCTCTTAGTAGAACCATTCCCATATGTTATTAGACAAAAGATGTCTTAAGAGTTATTGTTATTATTATTATTATTGTTGTTATTATTATTATTGTTTTTAATACCTTAGTATTATAAATTAGTAGGAATATTATCATAGAACTCAAAAGAGCATCTAGTGCCCAATAGGGGACTAAAGCCCACTAAGCCACATACCCACCCACATGTTATAAGAAGGGAATAGAGAAGGAGGGTTAGGTTTAGCCATCACAAAATAGAAGAAGAATGAAGTTAGAAAGAATGAGGAGAAAAGGGAAGAAGAAAAAGAATAGAAGAAGGAGGAATAGAAACCAGTGAACCCAAACCCTAGAACTCAGTTTTGTGTGCTCCTAAAGGTGAGTGCTCTCTCCCATATTCTTCCTTGTCCTTTATGTTGTTATTTTTCATCTATTTACCTTTTCCCCCTCATTATGCGTAATTAGGGATTTGATGGGTTTTGAAGGAATTGTGAGGAAGTAAGGAATTCATAGATTAGACAGTCTTTTGGCGACTTTTCTTCAAAACTAGATTTTGCCTTGGCGTCGGGCACGCAGACCCGCTGGTCGAGGTGCGATACCAGCTGGGCGGGTTGGGTTAGCGAGTTCGCTGGACCACTGGGCGAATACGACTTTTGCTATTACGTTCCTTATGTTTGTGAACTCTTTTTGGCAGTGTTTAACTCATTGTTATTTGTTTTTCTTATGTCTTGTTGAGTTTATATTGTATGGTTGTTATTTACCTTAAAAATATAAGTGTGATATGAAATTGTGCCTATGATTCATGATAAAAGTCTATGAAAGTTGTAAGCATTATATGTGACCATGCATCATAACATTTGAGTTATGTGATGAGGAAAGTATGTAGGAATTTGGCTGGTGGAGGCCGTGATAGGTTGTTTAACCTTAGCCTTGGGGGTTATCCGGTTGGAAAAACTCCAATGGTCCATGTTGATCCCATGGAGCCGGGGCGTACTGGCAAATTGGATAACCCTGACTAGTCACCGGGGGATATCATGCTAGTTGAGGGTGCAAAAGCCGAAGGCATCGGTACAGATGACGCTTCTTATGGCCTGCATTTACTCCTAGTCTACTTTTCGAAAAGTTTAGGTTGGTACCACATGTGCATGAGTAGTGATTTAGGAACATAGCATGCATATATATGTTGTTGTAGTGTGATGTGTTGAAGTGTGCTACGTTGTAATTATGTGAATTCTATGTGCCCTTGTTCATAAGCGAATGATGTAATGTGTACATGTGTGAAAACGTGATTGTGTATTGTGATAAATTGTCAAGATTATGTATATGTGCTCATGTTATGCATGTATGTCATGCTTGCTTGATGAAACAAAACGATGAGTATGTCTAGTTCCTAGGCAAAACATGTGAAATAAATGTATGCTTGTAATTAAAATTGTGTTTGCTACCTCAAGGGTAAGTGAGAGGGTAGGCCCTAGGATAGTGTTGTGAGGGTCCTAGTTGGATAATAATAGTTGTGAATGAGGTAGAGAAAGAGTGAATCCCCACACAGCGTAATAGAAAGGTATAAGACAAGTAAGAGAGAACAAAATGACGGTATTAAGGTGAGTGTTAAGGGATGGTCAAAAGTATTTTAGAATGTCTGTGACCTTAGACTTGACCCATAGAGAACAACCTTAAATATTAAAAGAAAGAAAAATAAAATCTAAACATAAAGGGTTTAAATACTAGAGAGCATTTTGGGTAAGAAAGAGTTCTTAGGTTGAGAATGAGATAGTAAACTAATATAACAGTCAGGAGAATGAGAGAGTAGTTAACACAGAAAGTATTGAAGATTAAAAGGTGTAAATTATACCGTAGGTATGGCGAATTATGAGAGACCTAGTGAGTTTAAAGCCATAAAAGATAAATGATGAGGGTTGTCCGAATAGAAGAGTGTAACCCAGCCGTAGAGTCCTTAAAGCACTCACTGAGACATTATGTCTCATTCCTTCAAGTTTCTCCTTTTTCAGGATACAAGTGAAGACATGCGTAGTTGGAGCTTGGAGTCACGTGCAAGAAAACGTAGTCTAGTTTATATTATGTTTTTGTATTCTTCTTTATATTTTGTACGATACCTTCGGGTGATAGATAAGTTATATTTGGCATGTATGTTTTTTTTTATTGTTAGTATATAATATTTAATTATATTTATGAGTAGCATTTGCATGTTGTTTCTACCTTTTTAAGTTTGTTGTAATTGAAATCTAGACCTAGTTACGGTAATGCCCCTTAGGGTGTTACACGTTAACTATGCTTAATTCGTTACTGCACTATTTTTTTTTCTTGCGATTATAGGATAAATAAAGAGACATTAGATAAGGACCTATAACCATGAAATAAACACCATCATATATATATGCATCAAGCCTTTGTACAAGGTCAGATATCAAGTACATACATCAAAAGAAATAAAAGAAATACATCAAAAGAAAGCCTAGATACCCGTTCGTAGCTATACAACAAAAATCTATGTCAGAGTAGTATAAACCTATACTAGGCTACCCCATCCCATGCAAAAAGATCACAAGCAAAATCGTCGTCATAGTGAGTCCTCGAAATCCATCATATCAATGTCCTCTGAATCCATCATATCGGTGTCCTCGTCATCAATAGGTATATGACCATCGGGTAACTGCCCAAGGCCGTTATAGATGCCGACACTGCTAATCACAGAAGAAGAGGATACCCATCCATAGTTTTCACCCGAATGATAGGAGGTACCGGATGAAGACTCAGTGGTGTTGGGGTATGGTGGAATCTCGACTGGTGGCTCAAATACTGAAGGTATGGTGCCGGGATCACCATGATGCCGATGTCGAGAGCAACATCCATCGGTGGGAAGGGAGCGTCATCCATCTCATCGTCTACCAATGATGGTGGAGGGGCCTACGGTCCTCTGACATAGCCGTCAGGAGCGGTAGTAGATAGGGTCATAGGTAATATCAACTGCTGAATAGGTAGAAAAACGTCTAGGATAAGAGACATAAACGTAAAGGTCACCTTCCCCTGGAATGTCGAATACTGAGTGACCGGGTCATGGACCCAGAGTACCAGTGGGCAATAGGATATGTGGATGTTCACCATCCCGTGGAATAGATCCATCTACTTGTACCACGATCGTATATGAAAGAAACAAAAGAAAGGAGTGAGACTTTTATAAAAACCTCATTCGTTTCTTAATAGGCTATAAACAGCAAATTAAACAAGCAATCGGGGGAAATCCTAAGGTCTGACCTATGTTATTACAACTTAATCTCAACCTTTACTAGACGTATAGATCTATACCTATCTCTGATGATTTACTTTAATCATCAAGAATCACTGGGAAACGATTGGGAGTTTGTATCATCCCTCATAAGGTACAGACATCCATGTCGTAATCATCATCCTCAAGAAAAAGGCCACACGCCCATCAGAGATATACACTACACCAATCATGGTGATGCTGAGCAGGCGTCAGGGTTACCAAGTCGGTTTACATGATTTACCCCCGGCTTAGGGTGTTAACCTGACCATTGGGATGTTCATAACTCAGCATCTTTATGCTCAAGACCCGAACAATGGTCCCTGCCTTTCATCCCACAGTGTACCAAACTGTGACTTCCTAGACACAGGCACTCATGCTTCTCAGCATGGTCCTAACTCAATTGGGGTTTTCTTGTGACTTTGCTTTTCTAAGTTTCAAGACATGCTCTCTGGATAACCTAGCAGAGTTCCAGAGTTACTCATTACAGAGATTTCATTCATCCATCACATTTTCATAGAACTTAGAAACAATTCAATATGAGCATCATAGGGAAGGAAATATCAACAACCAAAGTGTCATGCATATTCATTCTCACACATTTATTCATTTATTACGATTCTTATTTTAATTATTTTGATTTGTCCTTATCCTTTTCTAACTTTTCAAATTAGATTATTTTAAAGAGAAAAACTTTTGTCTACAATTATGACTAGGATATAAAATTTTAAGAGAAGTTCTTTTCTGATGTGGAAGGTCAGACTATGCTGCAACCACAGAACATACTTAGAGTTTCTCTCCAGTTATTTCCTTTTTACAAAAATTTGGGTTGTTCATCTTACAAAACCAACACTCCTAATTTCAAAAAAATGCACAATTGCATGCATTTTATTAAAACCTTGGTTAACATTATTTATTTATTTCCATACTAGTCATAATTTGTTCAAAATGATGGTAATAATTTAAAATTGTCTAATAAGGTCTTTACTCTAAAAGCTTTTCCTAATTTAGGCCTAAAGTCCAAAACTCTATTTCTAAAAACTTAGTAGAACTTGCTTTTTCAAGAAAACCTTTTCTTCAACTTCCTTAGGATTTATTCTTACTAACTTTAATCAATTCAAGTAATTATCAAAAATGCTAAATCTAAATGAAAGATTTATCTTCTTCATTATTTTATTCCTTTAATGGGCCGAATGCCCTTTTTAGAAAAAGCCCAAATTATTGTTTTTCTTTGTAGAGATTGAATTCATTTTCTATGTGGTCCAAAAATTGATTTTTTTGTAATTATTATTTTTCAACCATCTTACCTATTCTAATAAGTCAATTGATATGAAAAAAATATTCCTTACCCTTTTCTTAAATATGGCCGAGAGCCTTGTGAGGAGAAAATGGGTTCCAAATTTTTTTCTCTAAGTGATCTTGAGGCTTAAAATTGGTTTTTAAGAAAATAGCTATTTTGCATGAAAATAAGTCCATAATAGCTATTCATAATAGGGTATTAAGTTACAATATAATGCCAAAATAATAATGAGGGTAACATCAAAATAAATGACAATAATTAAGGTAACAATAAAGTGAAACTTGAGTAAATAACAATGGAATAGCAATAATATTTTAAGACAACAATAAAATAAATGGCAATAATTTAAATGGGCAAAAATTAAATGACAATAAGTAAAGCAAGAAATTAAAGGGCAAGAATTTAAATAGCAAGAACTTAAACAATAAGGTAAATGACATAATGTAAATGGGCAAAAATAAAAATAAAGCATAAAATAAAAATAAATGGCAACATAATGGAAATATTAACAAGACAAGGAAATAAATGATATTAAAGTAAATGACATAATAGTAAGGCAATAATTTAAATAATAAGGATATAAATGATTATATAGTAGTAGTAGAATTAGTAGACTAATTGGGTTTAAGGGATAACCCACACACTCACACACCCATTAAGAAACAAACTTAGAGGCTAAACCTCACTCCCCCTTACCTCTAAATAAGGCTTGTTGGTAGAAGATTAGAAGAGGAGAGGTGGCTTTAGAGGTTTAGGAGCTTAAACTAGGTGGAAGCCTTTTAATGGAGAAGGAAAAAATTTCAAGAGTGTGGAGAGGAGAGAGGGTTGCACATTCCAGCAGCTGAGTGGGGCAGAGAGAGCTCTAAAATCTGAAGTGAAAAGTGTAATAGTAGAGTGGTTGATGAGGTTTATTTATAGGTTAAAAAGTAGGTAGTTTAGATTAAATTTTTGCCTCAAAATAGTATAATATCAACTTTACTTGTACTTTTCACATGTGGGCTAAAGGGGAACGTCCAGACCAGTCAAAGGACTGAAAATTTTTTAAAAAAATATTTTATATAATTATTAGATATTAAAAATAATTAAATATTAATTTAATGTAACAAAATTAGATAGAAATTTTGGATAGGTTTTTGGAAAATATGGCCACACCACGTTTTCAAGTATATTTTAGTAAGCCTCACAAAAAATTTCAGATTTTTCTCATGTACATATTATTTATAATAATTTTTTTTCAATAAAAAGACATTTCTTAAGCTAATAAATCCAATTTTTGCCAAATAAATATTTTTTTTGAATTTTCACTATTTTTACCTTAAAATAATATTTCTATGATTAAAATATACTCAATATAAATATTTCAAATTTTTTTGAGGCTAAAAAGTTTCTTGCTGGCTTTCACAGTCAGCTAAGGGTATACCAATCATTTCCCAAAAATTGTGTCAAAAAAATTCTGAAAAATTTTTAAAATTATTATTAATTATTCTGAATATAAATATGGTTTAAAAATAATTTTTAAACCACTCTAGATAATTTTTACTATTTTATCCTATTAAGCAAGTTTTCAGGGATAAATCAGTTGTTTTATCACTCCCGAGCCCTAATCCAAATAAATTATTAAAAATATAAACTAGATAGAACTTGCTAACATGAATATATTCATGAAAATCATACCCTTGAGGTTCCTATTTTATTTTTCACAATTAATCATAGAATAATTAGAAAATCGTACGAGTAAGTTAAAGTGGGGGTGTTACATAAACCACTTGATCCTAGAATTGCAATTAAGGATTAGGCTTGGACAAGGATGAATGGATGATGGTAGGTGCCTATCTAGATAGAACCCATTTATTCACATGATTTCCTAAACCAGTTTAAGTACGAGATGAAGTCCTATAGAAAGCCTTTTTATTAGGACAATATAAATTTCTTAGGAAAAAGTTAAGAAATAATCATAGACTCTTTAGAGTTAACATTATACAAGAGGAAATTATAGGGATGAATCCTAAATGATTGAAAAAGATGAGTAGGTAAGCAATCATGAACATAGTCTTAGGCCTTGACTTTTGAGGACAAAAATCTTTTAAAGGAGGTTGAGTTGTGACACCCCAAATTTTAAGTACTAGAAATAAACTACGAAGTAGCTCTTAGTAGGACCCTTCCTTTGTGTTATTAGACAAAAGATGCCTTAAGAGTTATTGTTATTATATTTCTTATTATTATTGTTCCTATTATTATTAATATTATATTTATTATTGTTGTTGTCGCAATTATTATTATTGTTATTATTTTGTGTTGTGTTGTTGTTATTATATTTATTGTCATTATTATTATTATTATTGTTATTATTATTATTGCTATTATTATTATTATTGTTGTTGTTATCATTATTATTATTGTTATTAATACCTAAGTATTAGAAATTAGTAGGAATATTATCATAGAACCTAAAAGAGCATCTAGGACACAATAGGAGACTAAAGCCCACTAAGCTACATACCCACCCACATGTAATAAGAAGGGGATAGAGAAGGAGAATGAGGTTTAGCCATCATAAAATAGAAAAAGAAAGAAGGTAGAGAGAATAAGGAGAAAAGGAAGAAGAAGAAGAAGGAGAAGAAGAGGAAGAGAAAGAGGAGGAATAGAAATCAAAGAACCCAAGTCTTAGAACTTAGCTTTGCATGTCTCTAAAGGTGAATGCTCTTTCTTGTGTCCTTCCTTGTCCTTTATATTGTGTTATTTATCTATTTACCTTTTCCCCCTCTTTATGCCTAAGTTTAGGAATTTGATGTATTTTGAAGGGATTGTGAGTGAGTGAGGAATTTATAGATTAGATTGACTAATTATTAAGATATAAGAAGTGACTAAGAATTCAATTACTTATTTTGGAGCATTTAGAAACCAAATATAATAGGAAAAATAAATTAAAATTATACTTGACATCCGCCCAACAGGGTTAGATAACCGCTAGGCGACATTTTTGAAAAACTAGACTCTGTGCTTGCCCCCGTTGGGCGAGAAACAACACCCGCTGGGTGGGTTGGGTCCTGACACAGACTTGCTGGGTAGGTTGAGTCCAACACATACCCGCTGGGTAGACCTCCTGTCCAACCGAGCAGATACGACCTTTGTTATTCCCCTTTTTTGCACCTATGAACTCCTTTTTGTAGTTTTGAACTCCTTGTTGATTCTTTTTTTATGCCTTATTGAGTTTGTATTGTGTGATTGTTATTTTCCTTGAGAAAACTGAGTGTGATATGAAATTGTGCCAATGTTTCATGATAAAGTCTATGAAAAGCTATAAGCATTGTATGTGGCCATGCATCATAACATTTGAGTTATGTGAAGAGGAAAGTATGTAGGAATCTGGCTGGTGGAGGCCGTGATGGATTGTCTAACCCTAGCCTTGGGGGTTATCCAGTTGGGAAAACTCCAATGGTTCATGCTGATCCCATTGAACCAGGGTGTATTGGAAAAACTGGGTAACCCTGACTAGTCACTAAGGGATTTCATGCTAGTTGAGGGTGCGAAAGTTAAAGGCATCAGTTTCAATGACGCTTCTTATGGCTTGCATTTACTCCTAGTCTACTTTCCAAAAAATTTAAGTTGGTACCACATGTGCATGAGTAGTGGTTTAGGAACATAGCATGCATATGCATCTTGTTGTAGTGTGATATGTTGAAGTGTGCTACGTTGTAACTATGTGAAGTCTACATAACCTTCTTCATGAGCAATTGATGTAGTGTGTACATATGTGAAAATGTAATTGTTTCTTGCAATGAAATGTCAAAGTTATAGTTATGCGATCATATTATGCACGTCTATTGTTCTTGTTTCATAAAACAAAATGTGGTGTATGTCTAGCTCTTAAGTAAAGGATGTGAAATAAATGTATGCTTATAATGAGGGTTATAGTTGGATAATAATAGTTGTGACAAAGATAGGGAAAGGGTGCATTCCCATGTAACATAATAGAAAGGTATGAGACTAGTAATAGAGAACAAAATGAGAGTATCAATGTAATTATTAATGGAGTGTCAAGGGTATTTTAGAATGTCTGTAGCCTTAGACTTGACCCTTAGAGACAACTTTGAATATCAAAAGGAAGAAAAGTAAAATCTAAACATGAAGAATTTAAATACTAGAGAGGGTTTTGGGTAAGAAAATATAAGCAATGAGGATGAATTCTTAGGTTGAGAATGAGATGGTAAGCTTGTATAACAGTTGTTGGAATGAAAGAGGAGTTAACGGGAAGTATTGATTGTTGAAAGTTGTAGACTTGACCATAGGTATGGAGAATTATGAGAGATCTACTGAGGCTAAAGCCATGAGAGATAAGTAATGAAGGTTGTTTGAGTTAGCTGTAAAACCCTTAGAGCACTCACTAAGACATTATGTCTCACTCCTTTAAGTTTTCCCTTTTTCAGGATATAGGTGAATACATGTGCAGATAGAGCTTGGAGTCTCATGCAAGAAGACATAGCCTAGTTTACATTACGTTTTTCTTTATATTTTGTACGACACCTTCTCATGATAGATGAGTTGTAGTAGGCATATATTTTTTTTATTGTATTGTTCATATATAATATCTAATTTGTTTATGAGTAGCATTTGCATATTGTTTCTACCTTTTTATGTTTGTTTTTTTTTTTATTCTTAGAAATCTAGACCAACATGACGAAAAATTTGATAAGGTATGATGACTTTAGGAGTAAGATTTTTGGATAGCCCTACCTACCCCATTTGTTGGGGTGACTCTCAAAAACAAGTGATCTCCTTCCTTAAATTCTAACAGTCTCCTACGTTGATCAGCATATGACTTTTGACAACTTTGGGCCATCCTCATGTTTTCCTAAATTTTCCTAACTCTCTCTTTAGTCTGTTGTACCACCTTTGGTCCAACAATCACACTTTTGCCATTTGGTACCAACAAAAAGGTGTTCTACATTACCTATCATACAAAGCCTTAAAAGGTGTCATCCCTATACATGATAGATGAGTTGCATATCAGATAGCTTGACCTCTTTTCTTGTCAAATATTCACAATGTCTTTCATGTTTCTCAATTGAGGAAATATACCCATGATCCTTCACATGTCATAGAGCCCAATTCAGTACAAATATGAAAGAACTTGACTTATAAAGCTAGATCTTTGAGGGTTAAGGACCGACGGATAAATCAGGTCAGGGGAAAAGACATTCAACTAGTCAAAATAGTATGGAATGATGCGGCAGGTGATGTTACATGGGAACTGGAGGATAAGATAAGAGAAGTTTACCCATATCTCTTCCTAGGTGAGTGTAACGACCCGCGACATTAGCCACAGAGTTGCCACAATAAGGAGATATTATTCTCTGTAAACACTTCATTTTCTTTTAAAATACATTATTATGGATACTCTTGATTAATCTGGTTATGAAAATACAAGTAAAAAATTTTATTATTTTTTTTTTGCTTTAAGTAAAGTAAATATCATCAACACCTCAAAAGAAAATCATCACATCAAAATATCTCATAACATAAAACCACATCAGTAATAGTCATCAGGACATATAAAACTGCAGTCATCTGAAATACAAGTCATGGACCATTATAGCTAAGTCATAAGCATACCACCAAAACGGGGGAGGGGTATAAGAACTCACACTCTAAGAACTGGCCGTCTACATTACTCCTAATACTAACTAGTCCCTTAAGGGTAGTGCGGACGAGTAAAAGGCGTATCCTCATCATCTTTGTCCTTGTAGTGACCTTGCCCAAAACCATGTCCATGTCCACGAGTCGCCATGCAAAACATCCTATGATAAGCCTGAGGTTTCTTCAAAAGAGAAAACATGTAGTAAAAGGTTTATCAAATTTGCCCCTCAATCAAGGATCCATTGAACACCACTCTATTGGATGGTAAGGAGGAGCTTAGGGACTAAACGTCTAGTGAAGTCTGGATGCGTCCATCTGCTCCCGCGATCAAGGCAATTGCGATCATCACAATCACACACATAAAGCACACAAGCAAGGATAAGCTACCCAAACAAAACATAGATGCATAATAATAATATATGTAAAGGAAGATAGACTAAATTAAACATTATCACAGTATCATGCTCAACTGTTCATACAAAACCATCACAAATAAAAAAATCAAATAAACAGACATTATGAAACAACTCTGATATTCAATATTGTGACACATAATAATTCACCATAACACAGCATAAGCTGCCATAGCTTGAGTTGCTATAATACAATACTAGTTGCTATGACACAGCATAAGCTATTATAACACAGCAACAGCTGTCACAGTTTGAGCTACTATATCACAGCACTAGCTGCTACGACACAGCATAAGCTGCCACAGTTTAAGCTGCTAATACACAGCATCAGTTGCTACGACACAGCATAAGCTGCTATAACACAGCATAACCTGCCACAATCTAAGCTGCTATGACACAACACCAACTGCTACGAACACAGCATAAGCTGCCACAGTCTGAGCTGCTAATACATAGCATCAGCTGCTACGACACACCATAAGCTACTATAACACAGCATAAGTTGCCACAGTCTGAGCTACTATGACACAACACCAATTGCTACGAACACAACATAAGCTGCCACAGTCTGAGCTACTAATACATAGCGTCAGCTGCTACAACACAGCATAAGCTGCTATAAAATAGCATAAGCTGACATAGTCTAAGTTGCTATATCATAGCACCAGCTACTATGACACAGCATAAGCTGCCATATTCTGAGTTGCTAATACACAGCGTCAGCTGCTACGACATAGCATAAGCTGCCACAGTCTAAGCTGCTATAACATAGCACCAGCTGCTATGAACATAGCATAAGCTACCACAGTTTGAGCTACTAATACACAGCGTCAATTGCTACGACATAGCATAAGCTA
The DNA here is from genome assembly GCA_004329165.1 of Spatholobus suberectus. Taxonomy (NCBI): domain Eukaryota; kingdom Viridiplantae; phylum Streptophyta; class Magnoliopsida; order Fabales; family Fabaceae; genus Spatholobus; species Spatholobus suberectus. The sequence continues at coordinate 584,044 of CM014730.1, read as the reverse complement.
CTATAACACAGCATAAGCTACCACAGTTTGAGCTGCTATAACACAGCACTAGCTGCTACGAACACAACATAAGCTGCCACAGTCTGAGCTGCTAATACACAACGTCAACTGCTACGACACAGCATAAGCTGCTATAACACAGCATAAGCTGTCATAGTTTGAGCTGCTATAACACAGCATCAACTGCTATGAACATAGCATAAGCTGCTATAACACAGCATAAGTTGCCACAGTCTAAGCTGCTATAACATAGCACCAGCTACTAAGAACACAGCATAAGCTGCCACAGTCTGAGCTCTACTATAACACAGCACCAGCTGCTACGAACACAGCATAAGCTGCTATAACACAGCATAAGCTGCTATAACACAGCATAAGCTGCTATACTTATATAAGAATGCATGACGCAATCTTTCACCAATACCCTTTATAAATAATTTATCATACACGTAATTTAGTCAATAAAATTGTCACCATTATTCTCATCGTGGATTCACTACACTTATCCTCAAGAATAACACCATCATATACTATTGCATTGGGCCTTATCCATCGTTGGATCGACAACAACAGGATTCTCTTTAGAGCAATCCCTAGTTGAGGATATGCAGAGGTTCTACATAGAATAACTTCACAACACAAAGTCCTCATGCAGAGCAACTTTGCTAATAAAAAGTTGAAACTTTGTTTAGTGTGATTTAAACTCACCCATAAAAGTTATTCAAGAAAAGATATGTCCATCAATTTTAATTAGATTATGTATATAAATCATTATAAGATAATTAAATAAAAATTTTGAAATATTGAGGATGCCTTAAAATAAAAAGGCAAACCAACCAACTCCATCTAAAGGATTAGATTTTCATGAAACTTGTCTTTACAACTGAAAAGGGTTATTCTTCATAATGGAATCATTTAAAATACTTTTCAAACTATATTTAAAATATGTAAAATAGTCAATAATTTATTTTATTGAAAATTCATATTTAACATTTATTTTTTTTAAAAGATCCACCATTAAGTGTCAAGTACAAAATATAATATTTCAATAAAGTTACACAAAAGAGTGAAAAGCTTATTCTTAGGACAATTTCCAGTAACTGTCAAATTTAAGCGTATGTTTTGAAAATAACTTTGGGACAGTAAAAGATTTTTTATTAACACAATGTATACATAATTGGAAAGGAAATTTTGTCTATTTTTCAAAACAATAAACATATCTTCAAAAAATCTACAAATAAAGATACAAAAATAGCAATTCAGCAAGGTCAGGGTGACCTTCTTGGGAACCAGTGAGCATATATTGTCATTTTTCATGTCCAAAAGAAATTTTTCAAAGACCAAACCTTTCATATTATGAAATCACATTTAATTTTTTTTTAAAAAAGTCTAGGAACACCCAAAACAAAGGTCTACATGATTTTGTATGATTTTTGAAAGTTCACAGTTTCAAAGCTTCTTCCAGATAGGAAGCAAGTATAATTTTCGGATTCCAAAAATCATTAAAAATAGTAAATTGAACCAAATATAGTCAAACCATATATTATTGGAAATATATTTGTGTCTACTTTCCATTCGTTCAAATATTTTCCCCAAAAACTAAATCGATTCTTCCAGAATCACGTTTTATTGCCCAGTGTCGGGTCAGCGTTTTCAGACAGTGTATCCAACTTTCAAAAAGCTTAAAATTTTCATTTCTTAACCTTTTGATACGTTTCTTGAGTCCATTATGGATAAAATCTTGTCTATTTTACAACCAAACAACAAGTACACGAAAATTTACCAAAGATCCAATTATAAGAAAAATAGTGCAGCATGTCCTGACGGTAAAGACAAACAGCACCAAAAAGACATCACACACTTGCACAAAAATGTGATCTTTGGCTTTTAAAAATACCAACAACATTCTTAACAACAAGGCACATCCAAACATGTCAAGCACAGATCCAGACATAAAAGAAAAAGGGTTAGCTTTCCTTACAAAATATCAATATCTTTTCAAGCTTGCAAGGGTTTTGGAGCAAGTGGATGATTTTCTTCCAACTTTGAGAGGGTGAATCATCAACCAACACCCAAAATGGTTGATTTGTGGTATGAGCATGAAAAGAAACAAACTTTTAGAACCAAAAGAGTAGAGGAAACTAAAACCACTTTAGTCTTGGTAGAAAAAAAGAAGATGGAGGAAGAAGATGAAAAGGACGGAGTTTGCTTACCTAGCACTACCTCTTTGACACCCCAACTTCTACCTTCTTCTCCCAACACTTAGATAAACCTAGAACCAACTCTCCCTTTCTCTCTAGGTCCACAACTAAAATGAAGAAAATGAAAGGATTGTTGCATTTTGGAGACTAAATATAGGACACATTCAAAAGGGGCAATTTGGTAACTTGCAAAATGAGAAGTGTATTTGAATTTTAATGGAAAACAAATTCTTTTTCCTCTCCCCTAGGTGGTGGATAGCCAAGCATGGGAAAACCATGGGTGTACATGGTTTTTCAAATGTTTAAGTACACTTGAAATGACTAAGTCTAGGTTTTTATGAAAAGATGTCTAGTTAGGTTGCAACCAATTTAGTTAGCTTAGGACTAATGGTTATATTTAGTTTGGTTGGACTTGGGAAACGTGTAGTCTGGGTTCTGGACAAGGAACACTATAAATTCCTACACTGATAATGAAAAATACAGTCAAATACTGAGTTTCAAGAAATCAGGTTTTGGATTCCTAACTCTTGAATCAATTAAAACAATTTAATTGGTATGAGAACCTAATTGAGTTTATGACTCTTTAGAATTTCTCTATTTGGGATGGAACTGATTCTGTCCAAATCAAACAGTTGATTCTACTTTATCTGACAGGATTCTAGACAGGCTTTTTAATAGACAAATTGATCAGAAATCGAATTTCCCTGAGAGTAAGGAAAACTACCAACTTGAATAGAATTCAATCATAATCAAACTTAATTAATTATAATTAAATTCCATAACCCTACACTATCTATCAAAACTTTGTAGATATTTCCTCTGCTTATCTTATAGCAGTACAAATCAAATTCCCGCAGAATCTTTCGTAGAAACTTACACAGACACCAAACAAAATTCTTAATTGATTCTTTGCAAGGGAAATTAAATTTAATTTTCTCTTTGAATTATTCAAACACTTATTCATAGATTAAGAAGAAATAGGTATTACAGTAAGTGAAATTTTGAGGATGAAAATTTTCTTGGTAAGGAGAATTGTAATGCCTGTTATCAGTGAATGAATATGTAAATAATTTAAGAAATTAAATTAAATCTAATTTCCCTTGCAAAGAATTAATTAAGAATTTTGCTTGGTGTTTGCATAAGTTTCTACAGAAGATTATATGATAATTGGATCTACACTGTTATCAGATAAGTAAAGATATATCTATGAAGTTTTGATGGGCAGTGTAGGGTTAGGTAACTTAATTATAAATAATTAAATTTAATTATGATTGAATTCTACTCAAGTTGGTGGCTTTCCTTCCTCTCAAGCTAAATCCTTTTTTCGAATGCATTAGTTTGTTGAAAAATCTCTCTAGAATCCTATTAGATAAAGTGAATTCAGCTATTTGATTAGACAGAGTCAATTCAATCATGACCAGAGAAATTCTAAAAGGGCATGAACTCTTTTAGACTATAACATCAATTAAATTGTTTTAATTGATTAAAGCGTTAGAAACCCAAAACCTAATTTCATGAAACTCGATATTTAACCACATTATTCACTGACAGTATGAGAAATTTGAAAATTTCCCTTGTTTAGAACCTATTTACACATCCCCTAAACCCAACCTAACTAATATGACCATTAGTCCTAAGCTAACTAATTTAGTTGCAACTTAACTAAATAACCTTTCACTAAATCCTACACCTTGTTATGTCAAATGTCTTTATGTACCCTAAAACCGCTCATCACCCATGGTTTCTCCTTGCCTTGGCTGTCCACTTCATTAGAGACAATGAGGAGATTTTCTTTTCATTTAAATTCAAATACACCTCCAAATTTGCTAGTTACTAAAATGCCTTTCTAGAAATGTCTTATATTAGGTCTCAAAACACAACAATTCTTCTTATTTCTCCTCCTTGTGGCCGTGAGGTATAGAGAGAAAGAAGAGAGCTCAGTTCAAGTTTCTTATGTGTTAAGAGTGAAGGAAGGAACTAGGGTATCCAAAGAAGCGGTGCTAGGTAAGAAACTCCATCCTTTTCATCTTATTCTTCCTTCATCTCCTCTTTTTTTACCAAGACCAAAATGGTCTTAGTTTTATTTACCTCCTTGATTCTAAAGTTTATTCCTTCTCATGTTCATGTCCTACATCAACCATTTTGGGTGTTGGTTGGTTGTTCACCCTCTCGAAGTTGGAAGGGGATCCTCCATTTGCTTCAAAACCCTTGCAAGCTTGAAGAAATCTTAGCATATTGTAAGGAAAGCTAACCCTTTTTCCTATGTGTTTGGATTGTGGTTGACATGTTTTGGACATGGTTTGTTGTTAAAAATGTTTTTGGTTTTTTTAAAAGTGGTAAACTTGATGAAAGATCACATTTTCATGCAAGTATATAACATATTCTTGATGCTATTTAGTTTTCCTATCTAAGCATGGTGCACTGTTTTTATTATATCTAGAGTTGTGGTTAATATTTTTGAGTTCTTGTCATTTGGTTGTAAACTAGACAAAATTTTCTCCAAAATGGACTCAAGAAATGCATTAAAAGGTTAAGAAATGAAAAAGTTAAGCCCTTTGAAAGTTGTACATTAGTTGGTAGTCAAATATGATTTTGGAAGAATTAGTTAAGTATTTGGGGAGACTCTTTAAACAACCAAAAAGTAGACACAAAAATATTTCCAAACATATATGGTCTGCCTATATTTGGTTTAGTTTGCTATTTTTAATGATTTTTGGAAACTAAGGGTTGTACTTGTTTTTTGATTGGAAAAGGTTGAGAATTGTGAATTTACAAAAATCATATAAAATCGTGTGGGCCTTGGTTTTTCACTATTTTTGGACTTTTTGACAAAAAAATTGAGTGTACTTTTAGAAAATAAAAGATTTGGTCTCTGAAAAGTTTTCCTTGCATGTGAAAAATGGGGAGATATACTCACTGGTCTTCCAACAGGTCACTCTGACCTTCTTGTCTTATTATTTTTGTATTTTTTTTTCTAGATGTTTTCTTGATGTGATATTATTATTTTAGAAAATAATTGTTTTAGAAGACATTGCATTTCCAACCATGTATAGATCATGCTAGACAAAATTGTTTACTACTCCAAAATGATTTCAAAACAAAGGCTATAATCTGGAAGCTACTGGAAACTGTTTTAGCAAATAAGTTTTTCTTTATAACTTATGTATAAGCTTATAAAACTCTATCTTTTTAATAAAAATTAAATGGTGGGTCCTTTTAAATGAAATTTAAATATGGAATTTAATAAAATATAATTTTTATAGTTTTACATAATTTAAAAATACATTTGTAGTTTAATAAAAATATATTTTAGTAAGACTTACAAAAGCTATATTTTATAAAAAACCTAAGTTTTGACTTGATGATTCCATAAATGTATTTTTCTTATTTAATTCCCATACTTTGTTATTCTAACTACATAATTTGTATTAACCATATATGGCTTGGTAAGTATTTGATTGAATGAGTTTTTTTTGTGAAAAATTGTTAACAACATGACTCGGTGAATGTTTGTGACTCAATGGCATGTTGACTATATTGTGAAATGATTGTTAAAAAGCTTATCTGGATGTGAACGGCAAGTGATTAATAATAAAAAGCTTATTCAGGTGTGAAGGATAAGTGATTATTGATTAAAAAGCCTATTTGGATGTGAATGATAGGTGGTTATGAATACATATTGCCATTGTTGTCTGTTTGTGATGAGTTGGTTGCCATGCAAACATGCATTGGTGTATGAGCATATGATACCAAATGTGTCAGTATTCGTGGGTGTTGGTGTATACACTTGATATTTATTATTAAGGTCCATTATTAAGCGAACCTATAGGGTCGCACACTTAAGACAAGCCCATTAAGAATAAAAAACTACTTGGGCCAGAACTTTTTTAATGGGCCAATTCGTTAGAATTGAGCCTATTATGGTGACACCCTTTAACCCTAATTACCTCCTATTAATAAACATTATAGGAGGTGTGGCCGTATGATGAGTATAATACTAAAATGCCACTTTATTATATATATAACATGAAAAAGCACATGTCTAATACATATGAGTTTCTAGTGCATATACCAACTATACAACTATTATCCCCCACTTGCACTAGAGCCACTCAGACATGTTTCTAATACCCAATGATCTAGTGTGCCCCTTATGCTTCTGCTATGCAAGAGGTTTAGTTAGTATAACACCCCAAATTTCAAGTACTAGAAATAAACCACGAGGTAGCTCTTAGTAGGACCCTTCCTTTGTGTTATTAGACAAAAGATGCCTTAAAAGTTATTTTTATTATTAGTGTTCCTATTCTTATTAATATTATATTTATTATTGTTGTTGTATAAGTTGTTGTTGTTGTTGTTATTATTATTATTACTATTATTGTGTTGTGTTGATGTTATTATATTTATTATTATTCTTATTATTATTGTTATTGATACCTTAGTATTATAAATTAGTAGGAAATTATCGTAGAACTCAAAAGAGCATCTAGAGCCCAATAGGGGACTAAAGCCCACTAAGCTACATACACCCACCCATATGTTATAAGAAAGGAATAGAGAATGAGGGTTAGGTTTAGCCATTACAAAATAGAAGAAGAAAAAAGTTAGAGAGAATGAGGAGAAAATGGAAGAAAAAGAGGAAAAGAAAGAGAAGGAATAGAAACAGGAAAACCCAAACCTTAGAACTCAGCTTTGCGTGCTCCTAAAGGTGAGTGCTTTCCCCCGTATTCTTTCATGTCCATTATGTTGTTCTTGTTCATCTATTTACCTTTTCCCCCTCCTTATGCCTAAGATTAAGAATTTGAAGGGTTTTGAGAGGATTGTGAAGGAGTAAGGAGTTTATAGATTGGATAGTCTTTTGGCAACTTTTCTTTAAAAATTGATTCCGTGTTGACACTAGGTGTGCGGACTCGCTAGGCGGGGTGCTACACCCGTTGGGTGGGTTGAGTCCTGACGCAGACCCTCTGGGCGGGTTGGGTTCTGACACAAACTCGTTGGGCGGATACAGTTTCTGCTATTTCGTTCTTTGTGTTTATGAACTCCCTTTCGCAGTGTTTAACTCATTGTTATTTGTTTTCTTTATGCCTTGTTGAGTTTGTATTGTATGATTGTTATTTACCTTTAAAAAAATGAGTATGATATGAAATTGTGCCAATGTTTCATGATAAAAGTCTATGAAAAGTTGTAAGCATTATATGAGACCATGCATCATAACATTTGAGTCATGTGATGAGGAAAGTATGAGGAATCTGGTTGGTGGAGGCTATGATGGGTTGTGTAACCTTAGCCTTGGGGGTTATTCGGTTGGGAAAATTCCAATGGTCCATATTGATCCTATGGAGTCGGGGCATACTAGCAAAACTGGGTAACCCTGGCTAGTCACTTAGGGATATCATGCTAGTTGAGGGTGCGAAAGCCAAAGGCATCGGTCCCAATGACGCTTCTTATGGCCTGCATTTACTCTTAGTCTATTTTTCGAAAAGTTTAGGTTGGTACCACATGTGCATGAATAGTGGTTTAGGAACATAGCGCCCACATATATGTTGTTGTAGTGTGATATGTTGAAGTGTGCTACGTTGTAATTATGTGAATTCTATGTGACCTTATTTATGAGTGATTGATGTAATGTGTACACATGTAAAAATGTAATTGTGCCTTGTGATGAAATGTTAAAGTTGTGGACATGTGATCATATCCTGCACGTGTGTCATTCTTGTTTGATAAAACAAAATGAGGTATATGTCTAGTTACTAGACAAAGAATGTGAACTAATTATATGCTTGTAATTGGAATTGTGTTTGCTACCTTAAGGATAAATGAGAGGCTAGACCTTAAGATAGTGTTATGAGGGTTCTAGTTGAATAATAATAGTTGTAAATAAAATAGAGAAAGAGTGAATTGTCACACAACGTAATAGAATGGTATAAGACAAGTAAGAGAGAACAAAATGAAGATATTAAGGTGAATGTTGAAGGAGTGCCAAAAGTATTTTAGAATGTTTGTGACCTTAGACTTGACCCCTAAAGAATAACCTTAAATATCAAAAGGAAGAAGAGTAAAATCTAAACATGAAGGGTTTAAATCCTAGAGAGGGTTTTGGGTAACAAAGAGTTCTTAGGTTAAGAATGAGATAGTAAGCTCGTATTACAATTGTAAGAATGAAAGAGGAGTTAACAGGAAGCACTAATTATTAAAAGGTGTAGACCCGACCATAGGTATGGATAATTATGAGAGACCTAGTGAGGCTAAAGCCATGAAAGATAAGTAATGAAGGTTGTCCGAGTAGAAGAGTCTAACCTAGCCATAGAACCCTTAGAGCATTCACTAAGACATTATCTCTCACTCCTTTAAGTTTTTCCTTTTTCAGGATACAAGTGAAGACACGTGCAGATGAAGCTTGGACTCACGTGCATGAAGCCGTAGCCTAGTTTAGGTTTTTTTTTTGTATTCTTTATATTTTATATGACACCTTTGGGTGATAGATGAGTTGTACTAGGCATGTATTTTAATTATTGTATGGTTTGTATAAAATATCTAATTACATTTATGAGTAGTATTTGCATGTTGTGTCTATCTTTTAAGTTTGTTTTCTTTCATTCTTAGAAATATAGACCTAGTTACGGTAATGCCCCTTAGGGTGTTACAGTTAGTGGGTTTGCAACATTATCATCTGTATGCACTTTGCATATTTTCACATCTCCCTATCGTTGATCTCTCGGATGAGATGGAAACGCCTAAGTACATGCTTAGATCTTTGATGTGATCTGGGTTCCTTAGCTTAAGCAATTGCTCCACTATTATCATAGTAGAGATTAATAGGGTCCTCAATGCTAGGAACCACATCAAGCTCACCGATGAGCTTCTTCATCTAAACAGCCTCTTTTGCAGCATTTGAGGCAACAATATACTCAACTTCTATCATAGAATTAGCAATCATGTCTTACTTTGAACTTTTCTAGCTCACAGTGCCACCATTCAAACTAAAAAAATATAACCTGATTGTGATCTTGAGTCGTCTTTGTCAGTTTGGAAACTTGCATCAATGTAACCTTTTACACTTAGCCCTTCTTCACCTCCATAAACCAAGAACAAATCTTTAGTTCTTCTCAAGTATTTAAGGATGTTCTTAATCATAGTCCAGTGACCTTCACCAGGATTTGACTGGTACCTACTCGTCATACTCAAAGCATACAAAATATCTGGTCAAATACATAACATGGTGTACATAATAGATCCAATAACTGATGCATATCGATTCTTCCTCATACGACCTCTTTTTTCCTTAGTGGAAGGAGATTGAGCTTTGGATAAGCTTATGCTATGTGACATAGGTAGAAAACCTTTCTTGGAATCTTGTATATTGAATCGTTTCAATTCTTTGTCATTATATATACTATGACTTAGGCCAAGCATTCTTTGTGATCTATCTTTATAGATTCTTATACCTAATACATAGGTTGCTTCACTTAAATCTTTCATGGAAAAACAAATTTCCAACTACATCTTTACGGATTGAAGTGTAGGAATGTCATTTCCCATGAGTAGTATGCACTTACATACAATGCCAAAAACACTATGTTGTGACTAACCTCTTTGTAGACACAAGGTTCATCTTCATGTCTAATGAAACCAAATTGTTTAATACCTTTATCAAAACAAAGATTCTAGCTTCTAGAAGCTTGCTTCAATCTATAAATGGACCACTACAACTTACAAACCTTTCCAGCATTTCCAGGCATATTAAAGCCTTCAGGTTGTGTCATGTACGTATCCTCAAGAAAATTTCCATTAAGGAAAGCAATCTAGACATCCATTTGCTAGATTTCATAATTGTAGTAAGCTACAATAGCAAACAAGATCTGAATGGATTTAAGCATAACTATTGGAGAAAAAGTTTCATCATAGTCTACACCATGAATTTGCTTAAAACCCTAACTACAAATCTTGCTTTAAAGGTACTCACATCACCATCCATGTCACTTTTTTTTTTGAAAACCCACTTGCACCCAATAGGTTTTACCCCATTAGGTGGATCAACCAAGGTGCATATCTCATTAATGTACATGGATTCCATTTCAGATCTCATGGCATCAAGCCCATTTCTCAGACTCTAGACTAGAAATAGCTTTTTGATAGGTCATAAGCTCATTTTGATCCATGAGCAATACAGCTCCTTGTTGAGTGACAAGGAAACCACATCTCTTAGGTTGATGACATATCCTATTATACCTTCGTGGTTCTTATACTACTTGATTGTGTGGCTCCACAACATTTTGTGTTATTTGCACTAATTCCATTGTTAGCTCATGACTACTATGTGGTTCTTGAATTTCTTCAAGTTCTATTTTTTCCCCATTGACTTAGAAATAAATTCTTAGAATAAGAATAAGCATTCCATGTGATAAACACTTTGCCTTCGATACGATTATAAAAGTAGTAACCCTTAGTTTCCTTTGGGTATCCCACAAAGTAGCATTTATCTGATTTGGGTCCTAATTTATCAAAAACTAGGCACTTCACATAAGCCTCACATCTCCAAATCTTCATGAAGGACATATTGGGTCATTTTCCAGTCCATATCTCATGGTATCTTTATGACAGCTTTGATTTAGTGTGAAAGCTATTATCAATAATGCATGCCCCTGAAAGGAGTCAGGGAGGTCTGAATGATTCATCATAGATCGAACCACATCTAATATTGTCTGATTCCTCTTTTCTAAAACACCATTCCACTTTGGCATTCTAGGAGAAGTGAGTTGAGATATAACCCTATACTCTTTTAGATAGTCATCAAATTGTGGGCTTGAGTACCATCCACCTTGATCTGATGGAAGTATCTTAATACTTTTGCCCAGCTAGTTTTGTACTTCATTCTTGAATTCTTTGAACTTTTCAAAGGACTTTGACTTGTGTTTCATAAGATACACAAATTCATATCTACTTTAGCCATCAGTGAAAGTGATGGAGTATCGAAAACCACCTTTGGCCATTTTGCCTATGGGCCCACATACATCACTACATATAAGTCCTAAAAGATCACTCACCCTTTCACCTTGTCCCATGAATGGGGTCTTTGTCATCTTCCCTAATAAACAAGATTCGTTTATCTCAAATGATTCATATTCAAAAGAGTCCAAGTATACATCGTGATGGAGTCTGAAAATATGTTTCTCGTTTATATGTCCTAGGTGATAATGCCAAACAAAAGATGGATTCAAATCATTTGATTTTATCCTCTTTGTATTAATGTTATAGTTGGGCATTTTTAGATCATGAACATTGAGTCCATTATTCAATTGCACACAACCATAGAAAATTTCATTCATATAAATTGAACAACTTTTGTTCTTTATTATAAATGGAAAACCTTTCTTATCCAAGCATGAAATAGAAATGATGTTTTTACTAATAACTGGCACAAAATAACAATTATCAAGTTTCAAAATAAGCCCATTGGGCAGAGTCAAATAATAAGTTCCTACAGCTAAAGCAGCAACTCTTGCTCCATTACCCACGCATAGGTTGTCTTTGCCCTTGGTCAACAATCTACTCCTTCTTAGTCCCTGCATATTTACACAAATGTGAGACATCCAATATCTAATACCAAAGATATAGAAGTAGATAAGTTAACTTCTATAACAAAAATATCTAAAATGGAAGTCTCGCTTTCTCTTCTTCCTTTTAACCTACTTTAAATAGTTTGGACAATTTCTTTTCCAATGTCTTGTTTGCCCACAATGGAAGCATGTTCTAGCCTTAGCAATCCCTCCCACTGGCTTCAAGCCAAATGTACTGGGCTTATCTTTGCCCTTGCCTTTTAGAAAAGTCTTAGGCTTCTTGAATTGCATCTTGCCCTTATTCTTTCTTGGCTGAATCATCATAACAACCTTCCCTTACCTTTACTATTGTTTTGCTTAGCTGTTCTCAACATGTTAAGCAATTCTGGAAAAGGTTTGTCAATTTCATTCATGTTAGAATTCATGACAAATTGACTACAGGAGTTTGGCAACGATTGCAAGACAAGGTCAATAGCCATTTCTTGGCACAGTAAAACCCCAAGCCTTTCTAGATTCTCTATGTACCCAATCATTTTTAGTACATGAGGTTCAATAGGGTTTCCTCTTCTAGTCTGCATTGGCAAAGGGCTTTTGATGCTTTATATCGTTAATGCCTAGCTTGCCCTTGATAAAGGCTTTTCAAATGTAGGATCATATCATATGCCTCCATGTTCGCATGATGCTTTTGAAGCTCTGAGTTCATGGTTGCAAGCATGAAGTATCCTATATCAAGAACATCTTCTTGATGTTTCTTATGAGCATCCTTTTCAACTTTAGGTCCATTAGCAGGGGGTGCTTCAAGAATAGGCTATTCTAGGACATACATCTTCTTTTCATGTCTAAGGTCAATCCTTAGATTTCTATACTAGTCTAGAAAGTTTGTTTCGGACAACTTTTCCCTCAAGGAAGAATCACAATGACATGTTAGTAGTATTGTTTGCAGCCATGGTAATCTACCAACAAAACAAACATATAAGTATTTGTGTTATAACAATTTTAATAAGGTCTTTACTTAAAATATGCCTCCCACTATTTTGTCTAAAAACAATGATCCTCAACATTGACAGATTTCTTTTAGTGGGCCAAGATCCATATTTGACCTAATCATATGTCAGTTTTGGTTGAACACTTATGAGTAGGCTATTTAGGTAGAAAACACTTCTTTGTTGTATCACATACAACTTTTAGATAGTTGGGTGAATAACTCTTATTCTTGTTCATCTTATAAATTTAAGCTTAACCTATGCCCCTAGGTTTTTCAATCATATTGAATTTAACCTAGTTAAGTCAAAGCCCAATGACTTGACATTTTGGATATTACAACTATCCTATCGCGTCTTATTGGTATAAATAAAGCACTCCGCTTTGCAGACCCACACTTAATCGATACTAGCCTTGATGAATGTCATACATCGGAAGGCATTATATATATGACTTAATATTTATCTTGAGGGTTTGTTTTTTATTTTAGTTTAAACATCTTTAAAATTATCTAATCGTTAAACACTTTAACCAACCAATGAGCATGCGTCTCATACACAATTGTGAAATAGCTATGGCCTCCTATAATACATTCCCAACGAAAAATACATAATCTCATTAAAATAAAGAAACCTCGTTTTACATACAAGGAGAGTGAGATGAGAAGAGAAATACATCAGAATTTTGAGAGATAAGGCATGACATGTAAGCCATATTTTTAACCAAAAATTACTAAGGCCATAACCATTCAATATGCAAATATATCGCAAAATATAAAATCTATTGCTTTAATTGCATTGATATAATGTATTTTATGAGATAAAACCCTACACCAAAAAAGCACGAAGGTCCTAGAAAAAAATAAACCCTTTCTCAAAATATAAAACCTTTAAGTCCAAAAAAAATTTAAATTTTTGCACAAGAAACTCATAAGCTGTGTCATCAATTTCTAGGGTAAACCTTAGATGGCTTAGGTTCAACATTTGAAACCCCATTTCCCATCAATCTTATAAGCAACCTTATTTGTGATCAACTTTAAACAGCTAGGGTTCAACATTTGAAACCCGAATGACGTGCACTCATAACGGCCATGGTTTAATTCCTTAATCCCCAAAACATGAACTTTTCATGTTGTATGCATTCAAACATATACAAAGTCACATATCTAATAATATGAATTTAAAGAGTAGAATATCACATATCTGAATAAAATTTGAAAAATCGCATATTCATGTTATCTATAAGACCCATCTTTTATAATTTTTGCATAAGTGGTTGATAATTTGAAAAGAGGAATTAAATTTAAATTCAACATAAGTAAAATATTTAATAATATTTGATTGTGACAATTTCAGTAGAGCTTTCTACAGAAATTTGGCCTGCTTGGATTTCAGCAGTGTAAAGGTACATTATGAAGACTGATAGTGTAAGATCTGCAACATGTTGATCCCTTAATCAAGTGATTGATTAACTAACAAGAGGGATTAAATTTATTTTCAAGTGGGGAATAGATGATAAAAGTTGCATGTTGTTCTTGTTTGAGATTCTACAAGGATTTATGCAAGAATCTAGTTATGATGATATCTGCTGAACTGGTACTAATCTGTACAGTTAGTGAGCAGTACGAGACCATAGAATTTAATTATAATTAATTTAAAATCTATTATGATTTGATTCTAATGAGTTGGTAGCTTTCCTTACTTAAAAAGGGTTAAGAAGCAAGGTTTTTCTCTGTTACCATTTTAGACTGTTTATCAAGGAGCCTATCTAAAATCTTGTCAGATAAAGTAAATCTAGCTATCTGATTGGATAGAGTCAGTCTAACCATGACTAGAGAAATTCTAAAAGAGTCGTAAACTCATTTAGACTCCAATGTCAATTAAATTATGTTGATTGGTTCAAGTGTTAGAAAGTTAAAATTCAACTCATACAAGACTCGATATTTGAGTGTGTTCTTCTTTTATAGTATAAGAAATATACATTATTTCTCTCTAGAACCAATTACACATTTTCCTATGCCTAACCAAACTAAATGTAACCAATTGTCCTATACAAACTAAATTAGTTGGAACCTAACTTCACATTTTTCATAAAACCTACCACTTGTCATGTCTTAGTGTACTAAAAGATTTCAAAAACCACTTACTCCCCTTGGTTCTCCCTCTCTTGGTCGTCCACCCACCTAGGGCCTAGGAAAATGATTTTTGTTTTCATTTAAATTCAAATACACTCCCATTTTGCAAGTTACCAATTTACCTTTCTTGAAAGTGTTCTATATTAAGCTCCCAAAATGCAACAATTCTTCCATTTTTCTTCATTTATGGCCATGGGAGTTAGAGAGGAAAGGCAGAGTTTGGCTCAAGTTTCTTGAGTGTTAGTGGTAAGGGAAGAAGCTAGGGCATCCAAGAAGAGGTGCTAGGTAAGCAAACCCCATCCTTTTCATCTTATTCTTCCTTCACCTTCTCTTTTTGTATCAAGACCAAAGTGGTCTTAGTTCCTTGACCCTCTTGGTTCTAATGTTTGTTTCTCTTCATGTTCATGTCATATATTGACCATTCATGGTGATGGATGGTGAAAAGGTCAAAGCTTTGTGAAGAAAATAAACCCAAAAACTCAAGTTCCTGCTTGTTGTGACCTTGACTGTTTTGGTGGTAAGGAAAGCTAACCCTTCTCTTGTGTGTTTGGATGTGTTTTGTTGTTATGAATCACGTTGGTATTTTTAAAAGTGCAAAACATGATGAAAGATTTCATTTTTATGCATGTTGGTGATGTGTTTGTTGGTGCTGTATGATTTTCGGACTGAGCATGGTGCACTGTTTTTAATATAATTGGAGCTGTAGTGATTATTTTCGTGTGTTTGCTATTTTGTTGGAAACTAGACCTGTTTTCCTAAAAAATGGATATAAGAAACGTATCAAAATGTTAAGAAACAAAAAAGATATGCTTTTTGAAATTTGAGCATGCTGTCTGAAAATGCTGACCCAACAGTGGGTAGTAAAACGTGATTCTGGAAAAATATGTTTTGTATTTTGGGAACCACTTGAACGAATGAATAGTAGACAAAAATATATTTCCAAGAATATATGGTTTGCCTAGATTTGGTTAGATTTTCTATTTTTAAGGATTTTTGGAAACCGGAACTTGCACTTCATTCTGATTGAAAGAAGTTTTGAAAACAGTGGATTTTCAAAAATTATATAAAATATTGTAGACCTTTTATTTGGAGTTTTTGGACTTGTTGAAAATGTTTTTAAGTGTACTTTTATAAAAAAATAAACTTGGTTTTTAAAAGGATTTTTCTGGAAGTGAAAAATGGCAGGTTAGGTTTGTGGGTCCTCTAGGAAGCAACCCTGACCTCTCTGCCTTGTCATTTTTATATCTTTTTGGGTAGATTTTTGATTTGGCAGATCTATATCAATTTAGAAAATAGATAAACTTGTCTTTTCAACCATGTATAGATTATTTAAATAAAAAATATTTTTCTATTTTAAAATAATTTTTGGAAATCGAGACAAAAATTTGGAAGACTCTGGAAATCTGTTTTAGAAAAGAAGAAAATGAATATAATAACTTATGTATAATCATAAATGGTTTTATCATTAATGACATAGTTTAATACTGGATTTCTTTATAATAAATAAATTTAATATGGATATTTTATTAAAATATTAAATTTAAAATTTTACAAATTTATAAATATATATTTGGTAAAATAATAAAGAGACATTTCTACAATACTACAAAGTGATTTTTTTCAAAGGAGCTAAGACCTAAGCTTGGATTTGATAATTTCACAAAAAGTGTTTTCTTATTAATTTCCATACATTGTTATTCTAATGATGGAGATATTTATAAGTATGTGGCTTGAGAAGTGTTTGATTTGAATAAATTGCTTGGCAAATTGTGTTGATGGCATGACTTGTTGTATATTGGTGACTTAATGGCATGATGTATATGTTATGAGACTGTTGATAAATGGCTTATCTGGGTGTGAAAGATAAGCGGTGGACCCTAGTTTATCCTCATTAAGATCGCATTGGATAGGATCCTATAGGAGAGCTAACGATGGAAAGGGCTCTCTATTGTGTCACATGATCATGGGCTAACGATGGATTGGGCCTAGTGTCATGAGAAATCAGAATCCTATAGGAAAGCTAACGATGGATAGGGCTCTTAGTTGTGTCAGATGACTATGGGCTAACGATGGATCGGGCCCAGTGTTGTGAGCATTAAGGATGTAATCTTTTTAAGGGTAAACAGGATGAATCCATTATGTGGTGAAAAACTGAGACTTGATGGCAATGTTGACAAAGGCTTATTTGGGTGTGAAAGATAAGTAATAAAATGCCTATCT
Source organism: Spatholobus suberectus (assembly GCA_004329165.1). Taxonomy (NCBI): domain Eukaryota; kingdom Viridiplantae; phylum Streptophyta; class Magnoliopsida; order Fabales; family Fabaceae; genus Spatholobus; species Spatholobus suberectus. The sequence continues at coordinate 566,951 of CM014730.1, read as the reverse complement.
GGGTGTAAGTGATAGGTGGATGTTGATACATATTGTCATCAATGTCTGTTTATGATGAATTGGTTGTCATGCATACATGCATTGGTGAACGAGCATGCGGTACCAAAGGTGTCAGTTTTCGTGGGATCGTGGTGCTAACTGAGTGAGAAAGCTTGGGGATTACGGATGGCGTAGTTCCATAAGAGGCCGAGGCCTTGCAAACCTTGTGTCGTGGTGGCGATACCCCCTAGACGTAAGTCCTAACAAAAAGCACTGGTTCCCATGGTCAGTTCTGATATTCCCGAAATGGTTTAGGCACGTGCCACGTTGATAACCCTGGTGAGGGTATCTATGTCTATTTTACCATTGTTAAGGAATATTCGGCCTGATCGCTCGAGTTTTTAGATTTCCATGGAGAGTCATAGGATCATGGTCTGCACCTGCATCCTTGGTTGGCATTTGTTTCAGACTGATGGATGAATATAGATACCATGTGCTGTTTTTATATGTTGTGAATGTGTACTAATTACTCAATGAGAAAGACGCCTTGTACTATGTTTACATGTTGTAGTTTTGTATTAATAATATCCATGCTTAATATGTGCTCTCTATTTTGTTATGTTTGTTTTTGGGTAGCTTATCCTTGCTTGTGTGTTTTGTGTGTGCGTGACTGTGATGATCACGATACTTCGTTGTCACAAGAGCAGATGGATGGTGATTTTCCTAGACCTTGGATACTCTTCCGTCTCATAGGAGTGCCTATTTGCACTAATGGGCGGCGTCTTTTGGATCTTACCACGATCAACGGACGTCAAGAAGGAGGGATCATCTTTGTGTACATGTCAGACCTCGACACCCCCACAGAGCTTGGAGGAGTCATTGTTCAATCCTTTCGGCGACCTTATAGCTTCTTTGGCTTGGCGCCACCAAATGCCCCTAGAGGCAAAAGGCCCACGTACATGGAAGTGGCAGAGGCAACTCGAACTCTACCATTAACCATGTTGCTAGAGTTTTAGTGTTTGGAAAGGAGATCTGTTTGGGTCATCCTTGTTTTTGTTGGGTGAGTTAGTTGTTGTGATAAGCTTAAGAGTGTCCATATGTATAAACCCTCTCCCTTTTTTGGTTGCAATCATAGGATGGCCACCTGTATGGCACATACTTCACCCTTATAGCTTGGTCTCTTCTATGTAGGTAGTTTCGAAGTTTACATGATTTTGAAATTTATCTATTTCATGACTATTGGTGCAGATTGTGTCTTTATCATGTGTCACCTATAATATTTGGAAAGTATGTTTTAAATAAATGAAAAAAATAAATTGCTGCTCTTTTATAAAATAGATTAACAAGGATAAATTTTCATAATTTCAATCATTAATTGAACTAATATAGAGATGTAATAGAGTTTTCCTGTGACGAAGTTGGGTCATTACATTATCAAATAACGAATTCTAAATACACAGGGTACCATATATTCATCCTAACAAATACTAAAACAATACAGAATATCATATATTCAAATACCAACATATATAACCTAAAATGTGCCTTTCATTAACTAGTGCTTTAATACCAATTAAAGGATTGACAAATGGGAAACACAGCGAAACTAAAATTGTTTGTCCCCTTATTATTCAAACGAATGGCCCAAATCAAGGCTACTAAAATATAGAATAAAATAAAGAGTTACCTCTTGAACCATTAAACGATGCAAGCAAGCAATGTCTCTACAAGTGAGCATATAGACAAACATGTGTCTTTATGCTCGCACTAGAGTTCCTCTTCATTTGTTATGCTAGCCGTAATTAGAAAGAAGTGATGGCTAACTCTAATATCTATCTCAATGTATCGCATACAACCACACCTCCTACAATGTTTATTAATAAGAGGTAATTAGGGTTAAAGGGTGTCACTCATAATAGACTCAATTTTAACGAATTGGCCCATTAAAAAAGTTATGGTCTAACCAGTTTTTGTTCCTATTAGGCTTGTCTTAAGTGTGCGATTCGATAAGTTCTCTTAATAATGGGTCTCAATATTAAATATTAAGTGCATATACTAACAATATACATACACACACACACAGAGCTCCACAAACATATCCATGATGCATGACTACATCATAAATCAATTTTAGCATCCACTATGTCAATGCACGAAGACACTACTCTTGATAGATTTTCAACATTTTGAACAACCAATATAGACAAGTTCTTTAACATAGAGCCATCCATTGCTATTGGGGAACATCGTAGCTCTGATCTATGGATAGAATCAAGTGGTTAAACAGATTAGATATACGTGGGTAGTGGCTTATGTAACATCCCGGGTGCTGATGAGGGTGGGGAATGTAACACCCTAAGGGGTATTACTGTAACTAAACCTAACTTTCTAAGAACAAAAAGAAAGACTTAAAAACATAGAAACATGTTAAAGCGACTCATAAATATAATAACAACAACACAACACAATAATAATAGCAATAATAACAACAATAAATATAATTATGGTAGGAACAATAATAAGAATAATAAGTGATCTAATAACAATAACTCTTAAAACGTCTTTTGTCTAATAACACATGGGAAGGGTCCTACTAAGAGCTACCTCGTGGTTTATTTCTAGTACTTGAAATTTGGGGTGTTACAGGGAGTGATCACCGGTGTAAAAGAGATAAGGTACAGACAAGAAGCGGCTCCTAGCAGGCTTCCAGCAAGAAGGGCACATGAATGAATTGAATTCACACCAGAATGAGAGGGATCTAGAGACTGTGAATGTATGGGACTGTACAGTTGAGGATTACTTAAAGGAATTAATAAGTGTTGTCTATACTAACAAGATGCATCTACGTTTTGGTATCCTATCACTTAAGAACTCCATAGTTAAGCATGCTTAACTTAGAGAAATTCTGGGATGGGTAACCTCTTGGGAAGTTTTCTAGGAAGTGTATGAATGAGGACAAAGCACGTTGAAAAGTCTTGTATTGGTTTGTGGGGATAGTCTTCGATCATGAAAGTGGCCAAGCATTACAAGTGGTATTAGAACAAGGTCTCTCTCCTAATATGGTGTGGTTCGAGGATGAACCAAGTAGAAGCTGGTGGACATGTAACATCCTGGGCATTGAGGATGGTGGGGGGTGATCGCCGGTGCAAAAAAGATGAGGCACAGACGAGGAGCGGCTCTTGGCAAGCTTCCAGCAAGAGGGGCACATGAATGAATCGAATACACACCAGAATGAAAGGGATCTAGAGGTTGTGTAGGTATGAGATTGTACAGTTGAGGATAGCTTAAAGAAATTAATAAGTGCTACCTATACCAACAAGATACATGTACTGTTTGGTATCTTATCACTTAAGAACTCCACAGTTAAGCGTGCTTGACTTGGAGAAATTTTGGGATGGGTAACCTCTTGGGAAGTTTTTTAGGAAGCGTGTGAGTAAAGACAAAACACGTTGAAAAGTCTTGTGTTGGTTTGTGTGGACAGCCTTCGATCATGAAAGTGGCCAAGCATTACAGCTTACCATGACACAAGACTTGGAATGACCTTGGCCCCTAGTGGAATTACCCGTTTACCTATCCCCCAACTCCTAGGTGCAATGACCCCCCACCAACCTTTTTGACATTAACTTGAAGGTCCATCTGAGCCTCAACTCCTGTTAACCAAACAACTTATATGCCTCCTCATAATGCAGTCACCACTGCGAACTCATGCACGTATAATGTAACACCCAATGTTTTCCTTTAATTATTATTATTATTCGTTTGCCTTGTTTTTAATAAAATGATATTTGAGAAAAAGAAATATTGGGCTTTTAAACTGGGGTTTTATGATTAGAATGTTTTTAAAAGTTTTAAAACCCTTTTATTGGGCTTAGTTTTATGAGTCCAAAGTTAGCTTTAAGTATTCTTTAGGTTTCTTGAAAACCTAATCCTTTTTCCTTATTCCTTCGCTTATGCCTCCTTGGAGATACCGTGCCATTAGAGCCTTTGCAGTCAAGAAGTGAGGAACCTTAGAAAGACGCTGCTACATCGTTCGCATCCTCTTGCGGGAGATCACCTCTTTCAAGGTAAGGAGGGAGTGAGTTATCTCGCTCATGGGTATGACTTTGGTCGTGGGTAGAGGGGTTGGCCCTAGACCCCAATTGTTTGTGAATTATATGATTGTGTACGTGCAAAGGGAAATGCGATTTTCCCCAAATTATTAATATGCTTTATGAAAATTCTATGTTTAATTTATATGGATTATCATGGATTGTCTTTTTAAAATCTGTATCTTGGATCCACCCGGCGGGGTTAGATAGTCGCTGGGTGACCTTTCGTTGAAAACTACACTCCGCGTTGGCGCCGGGCGGGATGAACAATCCACTGGGCGGGTTGGGTCCTGACGTGAACCCGCTGGGTGGGGTTCACAACCTGCTGGGTGGGTTGGTTGTGGCGCAGACCCGCCAGGCAGGATATATAGCCCGCCAGGTGGATTCGTTGCTGGCACAATGAGTGGATACGATTCGGCTATTTCATTCTTTGTGCCTATGAACTCCTTTTTTTGCAGTTTTAAACTCATTGTTCTTTTTATGCCTTGTTAAGTTTATATTGTGCGACTGTTGTTTACTTTGAGAAAATTGAATATGATATGAAATTGTGTTAATGTTTCATGATGAAAACCTGTGAAAAGTTGTAAGTATTGTATGCATCATAACATTTGAGTTATGTGATGAGGAAAGTATGTAGGAATCTGGCTGGTGGAGGCCGTGATGGGTTGTCTAACTCTAGCCTTGGGGGTTATCTGGTTGGGAAAACTCCAATGGTCCATGCTGATCCCATGAAGCTGGGGCATACTACCAAAACTAGGTAACCCTGACTAATCGCCGGGGGATATCATACTAGTTGAGGGTGCGAGAGCCGAAGGCATCAGTACTGATGGCGCTTCTTATGGCTGTGCATTTACTCCTAGTCTATTTTTCGACAAGTTTAAGTTGGTACCATATGTGCATAAGAAGTAGAAGCTAGGCATTGCATTACATATGTTTGTGTGCGTTCTAGTTTTTGCAAATTACTGTTAATTGATTATGTATGTGATGTGTATTCTACCTGTCTCCACTGTTATACTTTGAGCATGATGTGAGATGTATCTCACCCCCTTGTTTTCTGATGTTTTCTGTATGTGTTTGTGATATACAGGTGACGTCCAACAGGACCTTGAGGAGGAGTCTTAGAGTAGGGGCATTGGCCTCATTGCAGTTTATTTTACAATTTCTTTACGGTTTTGTCAACTCTGATAGTGATGTGACATCGAGGTCTTAGTTATTTATTATTTTAGCTTTTAAACTTTAGACTAATAGTTTTACTTTTAAATTGGTTTATTTTATTTTATTTTATTTTATTTGGACTTGTATGGTCAACTATGGGCCACCATCATTTGGTTAATCAGTAAAGCATCTTATGGAGTTTTAGTAAATGTGAGTTATGCATGTGATGTCCTTTATTGTGTGAAGAAAAAGATTATAAACTATCGTTTTATTTCACAAATGAAAAGCATGTTATATTTTCGTAATATTTATTTAATAATTAGCTTTGGGGTAAAGGGTGTCACATATAACACTGTCCACCATTCAAATCTAACATCAACCATTTAATAAAGATTTAACAACAACAATTTAACAAAATTTAACAATAACATCATGTAGGCTTAATTCATCACCTCACATGGCCAACAAAGACCAATAGCTCCATGCAAGCTCAATTCAATGCCTAACATAGTGAATAGGTTAGCCCTACCTAAGCAGCCTATACCTCTTTAGGATTTCATCAACAAACCATCTTAACAACAAGTGGAGGTCCTATCTAAGTAATCTTTCACTTCAATAGCATATCAGGATTCTAAAATTCTTTAAAATAATAACATCACAATCAAACAACAATAAAGCTCACACACATCCCTTACACAATAACACAATAACATCAGAAATCTAGCATACAAGATGAGTATAACTTTATTTTCAAGCTAAAACATTTTACCATGCTCAAAAGGTTGCACCTAACGTTAAACCCTTGACAATCAACAACAGTTCACTTTCTCTTTGGACTTAACCCCTGAGGGTCCACGCTTAGCGCCACAAAACTGATGCTTAGCGCCACTACAACAGGGAGAATCAAGCCTTTTGTTGCTCAGCGCTAGAATTTTGTTGCTTAGTGTCTATTTGCTCAACACTAAAATTCTGCCTTTTAGCAACAACCTACTAGACAACATATTATCATTCCACACCCAATGCCAAGAAATTGGTGCTCAGTGACAACTGCAATTTTTGCAGTTTACAAGAAGATGACCCAAGGCCATTTTTGACACAACAGTCAATATAGTTATACCAAAACACTCCTAGTCACTTCTAATACCTTTCTAACCAATTACACCACAACAAATCACCAAGATCACAGATTTCTCCCTAAAACCTATTTTCATTCAAATGCCATACATGACAACATCCATAAAGATTTAACCATTTCCAAAGCATGAAATCAACATACCAATAATCACTAACATAGAATAACCAATAGTAACTTTCCTTTACCTTTTGGAGTCTTCAAAATTTGAATTTGGGGAAGAAGAGGATGAGAAGACAATAATCCTAAAGCCAAATCTGGGGAGAAACTTCCACTTGTGCTTACAAGGACTCCACAAGAAAGAGAGGAGAAGTGGGTCTTGAATTTGTCTTGGCCTTTGAGAAGTGAACGAGAATGCCTTGAGAGAGTTTTGGGAGTGTCTAGCAAGGGTTTTGTAACCAAAAGAAAGGAAAAGGGTTTATGTCTCTTAAAAAGAGGTATATGGGTTTCAAGAGATGTCTTGGGCTTACTAAGGCCTAACTCACATTTTTATCACTCTAAGGCCCGAAAACTAGCCCAACACCACTATTGAACCACTAGGCCTAAAATAGAAAAGGTGCACAAGAAGGGGGGTTGAATTATGCGTTTAAAACTTTTTCAAAACAAGTTAATAAGTATGAAAACGTTTCCAAGCTTAGGGATAGAGAGAAGAAGAACACAAAAAACTTTTAAACTGGTTCACTCAACTTGAGCTACATCTAGTCCCTTCACACTGAAGGTATTCACTAACCAACCTTGGTTACAAGTATTGTTCGTGGCCTCTTCAGGCTTTACACCGCAATCACCCTAGATTGCTCAACCCAAGTATTCTTTTTCACTAAGCCTCTCCAGGCTTTCACAACACAAATAAGTGTTTTTATAAAGGTATCAACTCACGTAGTGAGGATTTGAAAGATAAAGCTTAGAAAATTTTACAGGATTTTTACACTATGGTCCAATGGATGCTTCTAGCAGATGTACAGAATGTTTGCTAAGATGTATCGCAGTTGTTCTATCTTAACGCTTCTTCCTTGGTGCATATATATAGAGTCTTCTTGAAAAAGATCTGTTGCAGAAGACTTGACTTTATTATGCAATAAGGGGCGTGCAAACTATCCTTTCAGAGAGATCAGGCATGGCAGCTTTTAGATTTGCACCAAAATGGAAGGTGTAGAACTATGTTGGCGGTCTGTTTTTCTGAACAATCTTCATTCGTTTTGGCAACTTAATAAGTTGACTTGTTGTATCTGTTCTACTGCGCTTTTGCATTGGAAAGATTTTGATTTTATTTAATGCTTCACATAATTTGAACGTTAGATCACAAAAGTGGTAATATGTTAGTTTCGAGGAAAACTAGCACAAATCAATTGGACGTTCAAAATAAAACTTAGCTGTTTGAATTTTTGTTGCTGGAAGCTTGTATTTGATATTTGAATTTGTTCTTCGGACGGTTGTCTTCAGCTTGTTCACTGAACAATTATTTTTAGCTTGTTCATTGGACGGTCCTCTTTAGTGAGTCTTCTAGACGGTCTTCCTTGGGCACGTCTGTTGGACAATCTTCTTTTGCTGTGACAAGTTTAGTCTTTAAGCACAAATATGATCATTAATAAGTTTGTTATCTTCAAAACTTTGAGGGTTTAGACGCTTCTGCGTCTTTGGTTCCAACAATCTCCCCCTTTTTGATGACGACAAACCTTATTAATTTAAAGTTTTTGCTAGACTATAAAGGGACGCATAAAAGAGTTTCGAAGGACTTACTATGCTCCCCCTGAGTCTGATATTCCAAGTTTTGTATTCACAAGATATATTAGTTATAACATGCAAAGCATCAAGCATATTATTTCTAACAGTTATAGGATTTAACAAAAGCAGAGCAACACTTGAAAATAAATCAAATCAACCATGTATTTTATAGAGCATAAGTTTGAAAAGAAACAACAAGAACAAGAACAAAGCAAAAACATAATGCTTTAATTATTCTCCCCTTTTTGTCATTAGCAAAAAAAAACAAACAGAAAAGGGAGGCATCATCACTATCACTGCGACGACGACGGAGGAGAAGGTGAGGAAGGTTAAGAAGGATGTAAGAGAGCTTGTTGGTTTTGGAGAATTTGGTGAAGAAGGGTGAAGATGAGTTGAAGCTGGTTGGCAACATATTGTTGAACAGCGGGGTCAACAGGGGGGATAGGTGAAGGAGCAGAAGTGGACATAGGAAGGCTTGTAGAGGCTTGGGAGCCAAGAGTAGGCGGCAGTGGAGGTGTAGGTGATAGTGGTTGAGAAGGAGTTGGTGGAAGGACGTTAGAGGATGGAGGAGGTGTTTCCAAAAATTTTAAGTTTTGTACTTCGAGTTGGTAAGGACGAGGAGTGGTCCAAGGGTAGGATAGTTGGAAGTCGTTAGGGTGAGTGAAAGCAACAATCATGGTGTACAAAATACAAGTTTCTGTACCAAGGAGTGGACGCTTGTTTGGTGGACAAACAAAAGCAGCTGAAGTGTCCGAAAAGTGAAAGACACGAGTTGGATGTTGCGTGAATTCACAGTTCGTGGCAGTAAGGATGTCGGCCTTGTTATCTTGCGAGACACCACTACTGGACACTTCTTGTTCATAGAGGAACATAAGTTGGTGCCAGAAGTGTTCAGCATCGTCCTGGTCCATGTCTGTAAGAAGACGTTGAGCTTTGAACCATGCAAGGGAATGAGTTGGATGCGGTTGAATTTCAGCTTGGGACGGTAAGGGCAAGGACAGTGCCTTGGTCAGAATTTTCTTCTTTTTACGGTTGGCATCCATGATTGGCAACCTTGGGTAGACACGATATGGGTGAATGTGGATGGATGTGGAAGGTCAGATGTGTTGGGATGGGAGGATGAAAAGTTGATACTTCAAGGTTGCGGAACCTTTGAGAGTGTTGCAAAACATATGCTCAATGGCCGATGGAAAGAATCCATCTTCTTTTGAATCGATAGGCCTAAACTTTAAATCTGCAGGCCTTAGATGTACTGTCCGCTCATCCCCTAGGCGTCTCGTTTGTAGAGCTTGCTCGGTGTCGTCTATTGGAGGTACTCTGTGTTGAAGTACTCCAAGAGGATGAGCATTTAGACACCAAGCTCGTACAATTCTAGGATACCTTCGCTTGATAAATCGCTTGAGCGGCAAGTGTTCTATTGCTCTAAGAGGCAAGGCTAGATAAGCTTTCGATGGTTGATGGACATAATCGTCCATGTATTTCTCCATATCAATGGGAAAGTAATCAAAACAAAAGTCTAGCTCGGGAAGCTCTAGATGCAAAATGATAACATTATCGTCCAAAAGGTTTTGTGAGTTGCCTTCAACAAAGAGTAGAGGCCATTTCTTTTTGGTTTTCTCCAAGGTTTCTGAGGAGGTGGAAGGGGTAGGAATGGAAATGATGGTTGAAAAGGAGGGTGATTTAGTAGGTTTGATGGAGAGATGTGTTTTAGGGATGCTAGGTGTGGGGATGGTACAGGTATAACCTTCATCACTAGGCAGCAGCATGTCTGGTTCAGGTGCGGCTTGTGTTTCGATTTGTGTTTGGGTAAGAGGTTCAGAAGGTTCAATAAGTAATGATTCAACAAAGTCACGGGCAGGTTTATCAATAGCAGGAGTGGAAAGCTTACTTTTCTTAAACTGTGTTTCCCCTAATAGTGCTTCTGTTGGTCGTTTGGATAGGACGGAAGTAGTTGATTGTTGGACAGGTTAAGGTTGTGGTTTTGCAACCATCGTAGCTTTTTGCTTCTTGACAAGCTCACCAATGGGCTCATTGTCCTCGTCATCAGAAGCGACAATCAAGCGTCTCTTAGTAGAAGCTTATGCCGGAGCAGGTGGAGGTGTAGAGGCAGCAATAGGAGCAGATACAAGAAGAGCAGGTGGAGCTGAAGGTTGTGGGGTCTTGGATCTTGTAACTCTGGCCGCTTGTGTTTTGGACGACCTCCTTTTGGTGGATGGTTTGACAGTAATAGGGTTGACAAACAGAGCCTCGTCATCCATTGGCTCAGCATGTTGGACGATAGGCGCTACTGTCTATAGAGGTGCCATCTCAACAACTTCTTCTTTAACATCCACTGTTTTGGACGTGATCTCCAAAGATTTCAGCACAAACCCAGCCTTCATTTGTGCAACATTGTTACGTCCAAAAGGCAGTTGAGAGAATCTGTGGCCACCACCCAAAATTTGAATTTGGTTTTGCTCTCCAAGAGATAAAGCAAAGAAGGCATGATATACTTGTTGCCAGAAAAGTCTGTTAAGAAGAGGGGCGTATGTGATCTGGTCACGCTCTCCGCGTCCTCGCATGGTCCTGAAGATGTTGCTTAGGATGAGGTACGGCAGGTTGAACTGTTGACCGGTGATCATGTGGAATAGGGAAAACTTGTGTAGAAAGGTAACACTATCCTTCGATCCAGCTTTGTGAAGAATTCCCATATTTAGAAATTGCTGGAATATCTTCCCTTCTTTTATCAGTTTTGTTGTATTTTATTGGTCCTTTGCCTTTTGGACCCATCAAAGCAACATCAACAGTGTCATGTCCTCCAAAACTGTCCTCTCATCCGTTCTTGATGCAGGACCCAGCCCGCTCACAGCCAATGGCTTGGGCGACAGTGCCAAGATCCAGAGTGACCTTGACACCCAGAACAGTTCCAACGATGTCTGTCTTGGAGAACACGGTTGTAACACCCTAAATTTCAGGTACTAGAAATAAACCACGAGGTAACTTTTAGTAGGACCTTTCCCTTGTGTTATTAGACAAAAGATGCCTTAAAAGCTATTCTTATTACATTTCTTATTATTATTGTTCCTATTCTTATTAATATTATATTTATTATTGTTGTTGTATAAGTTGTTATTGTTGTTGTTATTAATACCTTAGTATTATAAATTAGTAGGAATATTATCATAGAACTCAAAAGAGCATCTAGAGCCTAATAGGGGACTAAAGCCCACCAAGCTACATACTCACCCACATGTTATAAGAAAGGAATAGAGAAGGAGGGTTAGGTTTAGCCGTCACAAAATAGAAGAAGAAATAAGTTAGAGAGAATGAAGAGAAAAGGGAAGAAGAAGAGGAAGAAAAGAAGGAGTAACAAGAACCGGAGAACGTAAACCCTAGAACTCAGCTTTGCATATCCATAAAGGTGAGTGCTATCCCTCGTGTCTTTCCTTGTTCTTGTTCATCTATTTATCTTTTCCCTCCTTATACCTAAATTTAGGGATTTGATGGGTTTTGAAGGGATTGTGAGGGAGTAAGGAATGTATAGATTAGATTAAACAATTATCAATGTAGAAGAGTGATTAAGAATCTAGTTATTTAATTGAGAGCATTTAAAAACCAAAGACAATAGGAAAAATAAATTAAAATTAGTACATCGGATCTGCCCAGTGGAATTAGATAGCCGCTAGACGACTTTTCTTCAAAAACTGGATTCCGCGTTTGCGCTAGGCACACGGACCCGCTGGGTGGGATGAAACATTCGTTGGGTGGGTAGGATCCTGATACAGACCCACTAGGCGAGGTGCAATACACGCTGGGCGGGGTGGGTTTCGGCGCATAATCACTGGGCAGGTTTGCTGAACTGCCGGGTGAGACTTTCATCATGCTGGGCGGATACAACCTTTGCTATTCTGCTTTTTGTGCTTATGAACTCTGTTTTGCAGTTTTTTACTCATTGTTATTTGTTTTTTATGCCTTGCTGAGTTTATAATGTATAATTGTTATTTACCTTGGAAAAAACTGAGTATGATATGGAATTGTGCCAATGTTTCATGATAAAAGTCTATGAAAAGTTGTAAGTATTATATGTGACCATGCATCATAACATTTGAGTTATGTGATGAGGAAAGTATGTAGGAATCTGGCTGGTGCAGGTCGTGATGGGTTATCTAACCCTAGCCTTGGGGGTTATCCGATTGGGAAAACTCCAATGGTCCATGCTAATCCCATAGAGCCGGGGCGTACTGTCAAAACTGGATAACCCTGAGTAGTCACCGGGGGATATCATGCTAGTTGAGGGTGCAAAAGTTGAAGGCATCGGTAGCGATGACTCTTCTTATGGCCTGCATTTACTCCTAGTCTATTGTCCGAAAAGATTAGGTTGGTACCACATGTGCATAAATAGTGGTTTAGGAACATAGCAGTCATATGTATCTTGTTGTAGTGTGACATGTTAAAGTGTGCTACGTTGTAATTATGTGAATTCTGTGACCTTATTTATGAGCGATTGATGTAATGTGAACAGATGTGAAATAAATGTATGCTTGTAAATAAAATTGTGTTTGCTACCTTAAGGATAAGTGAGAGTGTAGGCCCTAGGATAGTGTTATGAGGATTCTAGTTAGATAATAATCATTGTGAATAAAATAGAGAAATAGTGAATCCTTACACAACGTAATAGAAAGGTATAAGACAAGTAAGAGAGAACAAAATGAGGGTATTAAGGTGAGTGTTAAGGGAGTGTCAAAAGTATTTTAGAACATTTGTGACCTTAGACTTGACCCCTAGAGAATAACCTTAAATATAAAAAGGAAGGAGAGTAAAATCTAAACAAGAAGGGTTTAAATACTAGAGAGGGTTTTAGATAAGAAAGAGTTCTTAGGTTTGGAATGAGATAGTAAGATTGTATAACAATTGTGAGAATGAGAGAAGAGTTAATAAGAAACACTAATTATTGAAAGGTGTAGACCCGACCATAGGTATGGATTATTATGAGAGACCCAATGAGGCTAAAGCCATGAGAGATAAGTAATGAAGGTTGTCCAAGTAGAAGAGTCTGACCTAGCCGTAGAACCCTTAAAGTACTCACTGAGACATTATGTCTCACTCCTTTAAGTTTTTCCTTTTTCAGGATACAGGTGAAGACATATGCAGATGAAGCTTGGACTCACGCGCATGAAGTTATAGCCTAGTTTACGTTATTTTTTTTGTATTCTTTATATTTTATATGACACCTTTGGGTGATAGATGAGTTGTATTAGGCATGTATTTTAATTACTGTATGGTTCGTAATAATATCTAATTACATTTATAAGTAGTATTTGCATGTTGTGTCTACCTTTTAAGTTTGTTTTTCTTTTCATTCTTAGAAATATAGACCTAGTTACGGTAATACCCCTTAGGGTGTTACAATGGCAGAGTTCCAGAACTATCTGATGAACTCTGGGTATATGATCTCATTCATATGGAAATAGTTGAGGATTCCACATCTGATCATATTGTCCTTTACGTTCACCCCCATGTGTTCTAGGGCTTGAATATCGAAACGACTTTTGATAAGGACAACAGCTTTGTCCAGGCTCTCCACACGAGCCACAGCCTTTACAGCAGCACCAGCCTTTTCTGTTGCCATATCTGAAAGCTTGAAGAGAAGTTAGGGTTTGAGAGGTTTCGAGACAGAAAGAAAGTTCTGATAGATTTGAGAGGAGGTAAGTGTTTGGTAGAGTGTTTGAGTGTATATGAAGAACTGAAGGGTTTTGCTTTTGGCAGTTCTTTGAATTTCAAAGAGAGAGGTGATGTGTAATAAATGCTAGTCAGGCGCTTACACTTCTCGAGGTTGGTTATATGGCTGATGAGTGACTCAGATAGGAATAAAGCATTTATTTCAAATCATTCTCAGTAAAAATATGATTTAAGTACGGATACAGATTTTTATGCACACATAAATGTAAGAATGTGAAAAGCTATGCAAGTGGACGATGAAATTATGGACGCTATGAAACATTGGACGCTCAATTCTTTGGACGATCAAGGCATGTTGAATAAAACTATTCATTTATAAATTTCATACTAAGAAGATCTCGAATATAGATGAGTTTATCTTCAGGAAGGGGTTTTGTAAATATATTTGCCAATTGATTTTCAGTGTTAATAAACTGAATATCAACAACTCCTTTCTGAACATAATCTCTTATAAAATGATGTTTTATTTCAATATGCTTTGGCCGAGAATGTAAAATAGGATTTATTGACATATTTATAGCAGCAGTATTATCACAAAAGATAGGAATGTTACTCTCGTAGATACTATAGTCTTCTAACTGATGCTTGATTCATAAAAGTTGTGAGTAACAAGATGCAGTTGAGACATATTCTGCTTCCGCTATGGACAGGGCAATCGTCCCTTGTCTTTTGCTTGTCTAGGAGACTAGATTCCTACCAATGAGGTGACATCTTCCACTGGTGCTTTTGCGTTCTATTCTATCTCCCGCATAATCAACATTGTAGTAACCAACTAACCTGTATTCTTTGTTTAACTTAAAACACAAACAAAGGTTAGTAGTCCTTTTTAAGTATCTAAAGATTCTCTTGACTGCTATTAGATGAGTTTCTTTATGGTCAGATTGAAAGCGGACACATAGCCATACACTGAACATAATGTTAGGTCTGGACGCTGTGAGATATAAAAGGGATCCAATCATACCTCAGTATGTCATTTGATCTACCTTTTTAGAAAAGTCGTCCAAGCTAAGTATTAACGATGGATGCATAGGTGTACTCATTTCCTTGGCATCGTCTAACTTGTACTTTTTGAGAAGTTCCTTGACATACTTTGTTTGATGTATGAATATGCTATTTCCAGTTTGCTTTACTTACAATCCTAGGAAGAATTTTAATTCTTTCGTCATACTCATCTCGAATTATGTTGTCATAATCTTAGAAAAATTATTGCATAAAGCGTCATTAGTAGCACCAAATATAATATCGTCCATGTATATTTGTGCAATAATAAGTGTGATTTTACGTCTTTGCGAAAAAGAGTGGTGTCTACTTTTTACCATTTTCTAAAAGAAAAAAACTTAGCTTTTCACCAAGCTCTTGGGGCTTGTTTAAGTCCATACAAAGCCTTTTTGAGTTTGAAAACATGTTTTGGAAAAGTATCACACTCAAAACCAGGAGGCTATTTCACATAGACTTCTTCGTTTATTATGCCATTTAAGAATGCACTTTTTACATCCATTTGATAAAGCTTCATATTACTATGAACAACAAATGAAAGTAAGATGTGAATGGCTTCTAATCTAGGTACTGGTGCAAAGGTTTTGGTAAAGCCTATACCTTCTTGTTGAGAGTAACCTTCAACTACAAGTCTTGCTTTATTTCTTACCACTTTGCCAACTTCGTCTAGCTTGTTGCGGAACATCCACTTTTTTCCAATGATAGACTTGTCTTTGGGGGCAGGAACTAGCATCCAGACATCGTTTTGTTTGAATTGATTCAGTTCGTCCTTTATGGCGCTGATCCAGCCATCGTCCAAGAGAGCTTCGTCCACTGTCTTTGGTTCTAGTTGAGAAATCAAAGCAGCTTGAGCTTGCTCCTTGAAGGTTGACCTTGTCCTGATATGATCTTCAACGTTTCCAAGAATTTGATTATCTGGATGATAGGTCTTCATTTTCCAAGAACGTCCAGTTCGTTCCTTTTCTTCCGCTTTTTTGATCGTTCAACTGATCTCTGGACGTTGAAGGTCTAGCATCTTCTAGCTTCATATCTACAAATAAATCATCTAGCTCTGATATTTCTTTATCAGGCTTATTGTCATTGAACTTAACATGGATGGCTTTTTCAACTATTAAGGTTCCAAAGTTGTAAACTCTATAGGCCTTGGATGTTTCCGAATAGCCTAACAGTATTCCATCATCACACTTAGAATCAAACTTTCCAAGATTGTCCTTAGTGTTTAAGATGAAACATTAACATCCAAAGGGATGAAGATATGATATGTTGGGCTTTTGTCCTTTCCACAATTCATATGGAGTCTTTTTCAAAATAGGTCTTATATAAATTCTATTTTGTAAGTAACATGCAGTGTTTACGGCTTTAGCCCAAAAGTGCTTAAGGGTGGAGTTATCATTGAGCATGGTTCTAGCCATTTCTTGCAATGACTTGTTTTTTCTCTCTACCACACCATTTTGTTGTGGTGTTCGTGGTACAGAGAAGTTGTGGAGAATTCATTCTCCTCACAGAACCCTTGAAAACTTCGTTTTCAAACTCCCCTCCGTGATTACTTCTGATTGAAGCTATACAGACACTTTTTTCATTTTGGATTCTTTTGCAAAAGATAGAAAAGATTTTATAAGACTCATCCTTGTGGTTTAAGAACATAACCCATGTCTATCTAGAGTAGTCATCCACTACGACTAGTCCATATCATTTTTCGCTAAGGGAGGCTGTTCTAGTTGGACCAAATAGATCAATATGTAATAGCTCAAGAGGTCTAGTTGTGGAAATAATATTTTTTGATTCAAAAGAGCCTTTTACTTGTTTCCCTTTTTGACAAGCATCACAGAGAACATCAGACTTGTAAGCAAGATTTGGAAGTCCTCTTACGAGGTTATGCTTATTTATCTTTGAGATTAGTCTCAAGCTTGCATGTACAAGCTTTTTTGTGCCAAGTCCATTGATTCTCTTTGATGGATACTAGACACAATACATTTTGATCTGTGAGGTCATCTAGATCAATCTTATAAAGATTGCTTTGCCTTTTAGGAGAGAATAATATAGATCCATCTAGATTTATGACAGTACATTTGTCTTCGTCAAAAGAGACATTGTGTCCACTGTCACATAATTGACTTATGCTTAGTAGATTGTGTCTGAGTCCTTTGTGTAACACCCTAAGGGGCATTACCGTAACTAGGTCTAG